>OZ057399.1:72333683-72668683 GCA_964056695.1 Melieria picta | reverse complement strand
TTGCCGACCTCGTTGCTTTTCGCATGCAGCCGACTGACAGCCGAGTGACTGTTTGTGTTTGGTGCTCGTTGGAAAAGCAGCTATGGAAAGTGGTCCATAAATTAGAGCTGTTTTTGACAGTAAACCAAGATTGAAATTGAAATTTGCAATGCTAATAAACAGTTAGAGCTAACCACAAAGGTAGTTAGTGCTAACCGTAAGCTAACCTATAATTAACTTTTAAGTTGAAAAAATGTATGGTTTTGTAAGGGAAAATACTGAAGGCAGTTTTGAGTTGCATAAACGTTGATTCGAAGCAAGATTTTTAGGCTATTAGGTAAGTAGAGCTTAAGGTCCGAATTGGGATAAGCGGATTGAGTAGTATCCTCCGAAATATTTCTAAAATTTTAGAGAAATAATTCCACCAGGGTTATTAAAATATTTTTAAATCGTATTGTCGATATTCATATTGAATACTCAGTGTAATTCTTGCTGAATATTTATGTGGGTTCCATCTAATCACAGTTTAACAATTCAACTCAATCTTGGCCTTCTTGCCTAGACAAATGTTCTCTCAAATAAAGTTGAGCTTTTCTTTAACTAGACATTTTTTTACCTACCTAACTAACTACCTGGTCAAAGTTGAAGTTAAGCATCTTAATTTCTGCTTAATCGTAGCTTAAAGAAAACATTATTTCATTACTTTCACTCCGCTCAAGTTCGATATGAATTTTGTACAAGAAACCAATTTACTTAAGACTCAATTATCATTCCGTATTTTACTACCCTAACTTAGCTGTGTTCAAATTTTGATCAAACTGCTCTCAGCATTGGATTCAGTATTGATTCCAGCTTAACTAATTACAGCTTCTTAAATGACGCCAAATTTTTTAAACTCAGGCGATTTTCAGACTGATAATTACTTAATTAATTTCGAATCCCAGCTTAACCCTTTCGCTACAGGTTTTTACTGGGGAAAGTTAAAATTTTAAATTTTACGTCTTAGGCTTCTATGTGGTTATATTAGCAACATTCCATAAGACATTTTTTAATTTTTATACTCGGACCCTGTATTTTAGAGTGTTTTTCTATAAGAGCAACCACATCGTTGTGGCTGTAATAATTACTTAAACATAAAACTTTTTACGCATAACGAAAATTTGAATATTTCTTCATTTACTTCAGCCAAAATGAAAAAAAAGTATCTAAATTG
The DNA here is from genome assembly GCA_964056695.1 of Melieria picta. Taxonomy (NCBI): domain Eukaryota; kingdom Metazoa; phylum Arthropoda; class Insecta; order Diptera; family Ulidiidae; genus Melieria; species Melieria picta. The sequence goes on along the minus strand of OZ057399.1, from coordinate 72,667,491 downwards.
AGAGAAAACGTCAAATTAAAAAGTTCTCAAATTTTTTCTTCTTCGCCATCCTTTACTATCATATGTCAAGATATACCATTAAAACAACGTGTATACTTCTCTTCTTTAAACTTAAATATTCAGTTTATTAATTTCGTATTTTTCCTAAAACTTCAAACTATTCTAAAGACCGACAAAAAAATTTATTCTTGCAACCATAGAGGATGCAGACGTCCACAAAGTAGCATGTTGCCATATGGCAACAAAATAGCGAAAGGGTTTACTAATGACTTCAGGCGGTAAAAACTTGAAACCTTAGAAGTAGTCGATTCAATTCTAATCCTAGCTTAACTAATGATATCGGGCAGTACTATTCCTAATCCTTAATAGTAAGCGATTCAATTCTAATCCCAGCTTAACTAGTGATATCAGGCGGTACAAATTTTAAACCTTATAAAAACTCACTTCAATTCTAATCTCAGTTTAACTAGTGACTTTAGGCGGTACAAATTTTACTTCTTATAGGCACTCGATTTAATTTTAATCCCAGCTTAATTAATGCTTCCAAACAAGGCAACTTTCAAACCCTCTAAATACTCGATTCAATTCTAGTCCAGCTTGATAAGTGATTTCGAACAATGCAGATTTAAAGTCTTGTAACTACTCGATTTAATTCTAAATCCAGCTTTATAAGTGATTTCGGACAATGCAGATTTCAAATCTTGTAACTACTCGATTCAAATCCAAACCCACATTTACTTATGATTCCAGGCGGCGAAAATTTCAAACCTTATCACTACTCGATTCAATTGTAATCTCGGCTTAGCTAACGATTTCAGACAATGCAGATTTCAAACCATATAACTCCTCGATTTAATTCTAAACCAGGCTTTACTTATGGTTCAAGGCGGCACAAATCGCAAACCTTATCACTACTCGATTCAATTCTAATCCCAGTTTAAGTTATGTTTTCAGACAGTAAATATTTCAGTAAAAGATTCCATTCTAATCTAAGCTTAACTGATTCCAGCTAGCAAACTAAACATAACCTCACTCAACGGCTACTATATTCATTTCAACAAAGCATTTCCGCCGCCTTTTTTGAGACACACACACACACAAAAACCCACATGAGGCGCACAAACACTCGACGAACTTGCAACTGTTGATGGTAGCAAAAAACAAACAATATATCAAATTTACAAATACAACAACTGCAAGTCGAAAGATGCAAAGTAGCTGTAAAATGTTCGCTCTCACCCACAGCAAAAACAACAATAAAGCAACCTTTGAAAAAGAAAAGCGCACCGAAAGGTGTTGCTGTCACTTTGATTGCGCTGCATTTGGTAATTTCCAAAAAAAAAACCAACAAAAATAAACAAGCAAACAAACAAACAACAAACAGCAACAGGTAAATGTTTAGTTGCAATTGTGTTGCGGCAATTTTCATGCATGTTGCCGCCGACGATCGGCAACAGCAAAGTGTCAACACGCGCCAACTGGCAACAAACACTTCATTATTTGCCCTCGACTACCGTATTTACTCGACAATTGTACGACACAAAGCACGAGCAACGAAAATATTTGAGTATTTAAATGTTGTGCTCACTTTCAGTGTTTGCGCATGCGCAGCGCACCATTGACGGCCGCCAGGCGTGGCGTAACTGTTGACATGCGCTCGCTGGTCGCTTTTTTGATATATTTTTGCTTTGTGTGTGTGTAAATATTTGTTCAAGTTTTGATGGTTATTTGCGTTTTATGTCAGGGCCAACCAGCCATGGCCGCTGGTGGCAATGAATGAGTGTCTTTGATTTAGGGTGTTTGGTTGTAGGATTGCTGAGGCACCACTGAGAGTTGATAAGTTGTTGAAGGGAAGATTTAAGAAAACATTTTTCAAAATTTAGGCACTAACTGCTGTACTTAGCGAGTTGTGAGGTGGTTTCTGAGAGTATTTGGCATTTTTATATATAATGCTGAAATGATATTATTACTTGTTTGTGTTGAAATAAAATCATGAAATTATATACCATTGGCTTGGCATTGAAACATTGCTATTACACCGTGCGACAGCATTTTTCACACCGGGAAAAATCCATATGTGCGTGAAACTAGAGACCAAACATAGTAATACTGCGTACTCAGTTTTTCATTTCTACATCTTTGTCCTTTTAAAAGGACCTCAAAGTTTTGAAGGGGGTAAAAAATAAAAAAAAAATATATAAAATACTTAACCTCGGTAGAATATGGCGATATGTATCTCAAATGAAAGAAGAAAGGCTCAAGAATTTAAATAAAATTTATTTTTTATCTACTTGTAAGAAAAGGTTATGAAAAAGGTCCATGGAATATTGTAATCCTTTATATACTTGAATATTTATAAACAATTTTCTTGAAAAGTAAGTATGTTAAAACCCCAAATCTCCTTGATCACGTGTCAAAATTTCATTATTCTCGCTTCATTGATTTTGTATCTTTTTATTATTTAAAATACCGATACTCAAATAAATTATAATAAATAAATTTTTGTACTTCATTAGAATTGCAGTTTCCGCCCTTTTTTTAATAACTTTCGAACTAATACAGTTAGAGTAATGAAATTTTACACGCGACCAAGGAGATTTGGCGTTTTAACATACTTACTTTTCAAGAAAATTCTATATAAATTTTCAAGGATATAAAGGACTAAAATTTTCAAAGGACTTTGTTCATATCCTTTTTTTACAAGTAGATAAAAAATCAATTTTATTTAAATTCTTGAGCCTTTCCTCTTTAATTTGATATACATATCACCATATTCTAACGAGGTTAAGTATTTCTGATATTTTTTTTATTTTTTATCCCCTACAAAATTTTGAAGTCCATTTAAAAGGACAAAGAATGTAGAAATGAAAAACTGAGTATTACTATGTTTGGTCTCTAGTTTCACGCCCATATGGATTTTTTCCGGTGTGAAAAATGTTTTAATTTTTTGTCGCACCTTAGTGCTTTAGCATCTCAAAGTCAGCAAATTCTATTCCACTTAAGTCTATTCAACTTTGGTAGCAAAAATGACAATTTTTCTTATCAATTTGCTTAGTAGTTGTTGTTGGTTTTTCAATTATATACAAACCATATAATGTATCAGGTGTACAACTTTGCTTCCGCCGTTTTTTTCCAAAATTAAAAGCTTTATTGCGAAAAAGTGCTTACAGATGTATTATTCAAAGTATTGTCCGTCGCTAGCGACAACTTTCTCCCATCTTTCCGGCAATTTTCGGATCCCGGCTCGAAAAAAGGAGTCCTCTTTTGACGCTATCCATGAAGCAATCCATTTTTCCAATTTTTCGAAGGATTGAAAATGTTGATCTGCCAGGCCGTGTGCCATCGAACGGAATAGGTGGAAGTCAGAAGGGGCGACATCTGGGGAATACGGCGGGTGGGGCAAGACTTCCCATTTCAGCGTTTCCAGGTACTTTTTGACCACTTTTGCGACGTGAGGCCGAGCATTGTCGTGTTGGAGGATGACTTTGTCATGTCGCTCTTGATATTGTGGCCGCTTTTCTTTTAGTGCGCGACTAAGGCGCATCAGTTGCGTTCGGTAGCGATCTCCTGTGATGGTTTCACCCGGCTCGTAGTAAATCACACCGAGCTGATCCCACCATTTTCTCCATTTTTCTCCACCATTTTCTCTTCCACCACCATGTTTGTCTTCGACATCGAAATCACCATTTTTAAAACGTTGAAACCACACCCGACACGTTCTTTCACTCAGAGCAGCATCACCTTAAGTTTCTGAGAGCATTCGATGCGCTTCAGCTGCATTTTTTTGCGAATTGTAACAGAAAAGTAAAACTTCCCGCAAATGGCGAGAATTGGGCACATAAACGGACATTTTCGAGCGTGAATAATACGAAAACAAGAACAACTGTCACTGAAACGGCGATGACAATTCGTTAGGCACTGTCCACACTCACTTTAAAGGCATTACCATCTATGTATTTCAACCAGCCTCAGCCGGTACAGCCACCTATCGGAAAACGGCGGAAGCAAAGTTGTACACCTGATACTTAACATTTGCTTCATATAAATTGTTGCGCTAAGCTGTGTGGTTTTTGAATGAGACAACTCTCCACAAAGCTACTCAAACAAACCCATTTGCATTGAGTTATTATTTGAATTTGTATTACAATATTTATTTTTTGTTAACAAAAACCAATCCCCTTTATATCTCTTGGCAATTGCTGTAGTTAAAATTAAATTGAATTTCATATAAAAAATGTTTATAATTTAATTTGTGCAAACATTCAATGTTTATAAGAGCCGCTTTTGGCCAACATTCAATATGCGTCACTGACGGTGCTCAATTTCTTTTCAACACTTTTGCCCGCAGCTGTGGTATTTACGCAGGTAAACAATATCACCGAAAACTCATGAAAATCCCAAAAAAATATTTATTGAGTATAATTCATAAAAAAAGCAGAAAAATAAAAAAATTATAATCGAAAATTTTTGTAAGACGCACTTAACCGATACAACACAATGGCATCTCAAGTACATTTCGCCTACCTGCAAGTATAAAATGTAAAAACAACAACAAAAACAACAACAACAAAAAATGTATATACATTGAGCGAGAAGAAATTCGTAATTCCCATTCATAACATTTTCCTTGCAATTTTTTCTCAAAAGCCACGCAGACAGAGGCAGACAAGCGAAGCGAACAATTTTTATGTTGTTTTTGTTGTTGTTGTTTTTTGCTCTGTTCACAGTGAAGCGTAACGCGTCGACTGCCAACGCTCCTAACCGCTACACAAATATCCTTTTTTTCATGCGACGAAGGACGACAACATACACATGTAATAATTTTTGTTGTATTTTTGCTTTACTCGTTCAACTCCTTGGCCGCTTACCAATTTTTTTTGTTATGCAGCGCACATTTTTCAATATATGGCAAAAATATTACGAAAATTTTCAACGCAAAGACAGCAACAACAATAACAACAAAAGCAGCAGCAGCAGCAGCAGCAATAACAATATTGACAACAACATTTACTTGAAGCATCGTTGTGTTGGTGGGTTTTGTTGTTATTGTTGTTGTTGTTATTGTGCGTGTACGTATTGTTGCAAAAGGCAAAGGAAATGCTCGTTGCTTCGGTGCTGTCTGTCTGTCTGTCCCTGCGACTGTTCGTATGTTCGCTCGTTCGTTCGTCCGTACCTACGTCCGCCTGTCTTGACGTTTTCCTTTTGGCTTCACAGCGACAGGAACGTAACTTACGTGTGCACTTGATGGCTTTAATTTTCATGTTCTTATTTGTGTGCGCGTGCCCGTGTAAGTGTGTGTGTGTGTGTGTGTGTGTGTTGTATTCACTTGTGCGTTGTTTGGGTACATGTGAAAATATCCTTCGGTGTTCTTTTTAATAAATGAAATTAATAAAGCATGTTTTTCTTACACACTTTAGATGTTGTTGTTGTTATTATTGTGCACTGCGTTTTCCGTACTTCGTCTGCTGGCCCCTGTTAACTTGACAGTAGGAGCATATAAATTGGAATTTGTACAAAAGTGAATTATTAAATAAAGTTGGAAATTTTATTAGATTAAGTGGAGTAGAATACAGACGAGGAGAGCAGTCGACAGCAGCCGGCAACAGCGGAAAAAGCCAAGCAACAAAAAATAAAAATAAATTCCAGCACTTAACAACACTTTACAACGCACTTCATTCATTTAAATGCGCGCGCACACACACACATACACTTGAACATGGACATGGATATGAACATGAAGATGTGTAAGTGTGAGATGGATGTGTGTGTGTGTCTGAATACCGATTTTTTTGTTTGCTTTTAGTTAGTGCAAGTTGTGTAGTTGCCTCAAAAAGTAATTTTAAAAGACGCACAAAGGCTGCTTCAGACTCGGTTCTGTTCTGTTGTTGAGGGAACAGGTATGCAAAAAGCTGAGATATGAAGATAAGCGCAATTGGCATGTGTGCACTTGATATGAGCGCTCAGCTGGCATTCTTTAGAATTTTGATCTGTGAGGCAGGTGTCAAAAAATTTGCTTCAAATCACTGAAAAGCCAACAGAATGGAATTCTGAAAGCATTTAATTGCATACAAATTTCAGTTAATTGTAATTAGTTTTGTTTATGGAGATAAAAGATCCTTTGCCATTTTGGGAGAAAATTCAATCAATTTAAAATTAACTTTGAACCACTGAAAGGCCAGCAGAATGAAAATTTGAAAGCAGTTAATTTTACAATAATTAAAAAAATCTTTATTAAAACACAAACTTATCGAATGTGGGTTGCGAGTTTCTTCATTAAAAAATTAATAGAGCAGAATAAATTTAGAAAGAAACTTTGAATAAAAATTATAATAATAATACTTAGATTAAAACTTGAATGGAATAATTTTTAATGTGGCTCTGAAAACGCTGGACTGCCGAATTGTTACCTCAATATTTGTTAGGGAAGGAATAATGAATGAATGAATAATAATTCATTCATATTCATTCGAAATATTTCAGTAAATATTGTTGCAATTAGTCATTTCGACTGTTAGTCATTGAAAATTCCAAGCAATTATGATTTAATTGTTAATTTGAAATCATTTATATTGATTAATTATAAAAATTATTATTATTAAAATTCGATATTAATTTATTATGATTAATTAATTAATTATTATTAATTTAATTATTATAACATTATTAATTATTATAACATTCAATCAGTTGTTATTTAAATGATTGTTTCAATTCATTCATATCAATTTTCTGTCCAAATATTTCAGTAAATATTATTAGAATTAGACATTTAAACTATTAGTCATTGAAAATTCCAACCAATTGAAATTCAATTCTTAATTTAAAGCATTTGTAATGCTTAATTATAAAAATATTTCATTAAATATTAAGTTTAATTGATTGTGATTTAATTGATTGTTTCAATTCGTTCATATTTATTTATTGTTCAAATATTTCAGTAAATATTATTAGAATTAGACATTTCGACCGTTAGTTATTGAAAACTCCAACCAATTGAAATTCAATTGTTCATTTAAATTTATTTATATTGATTAATTATAAAAGTATTTCATTAAATATTATTGGAATATTTTATTTCAGCCTTTAATTACTGAAAAATTCAATCACTTGTGATTAAATTGATTGTCTCAATTCGTTCATATTGATTTATAGTTCAAATATTTCAGTAAATATTATTAAAATAAGACATTTACACTTTTAGGTATTGAAAATGCAAACTAATTGATATTTAGTTGTTAATTATAAACCATTTATAATGATTAATTATAAAAATATTTCTTCAAGTATTAAAAAAATTCGATATTTCGGCCGTTAATTGTTACAAAATTTAATTAATTGTGATTTAATTAATGGTTTCAGTTCATTCGCATTAATTTAATGTTCAAATACTTCAGTATATATTATTAGAATTACTATTAGTTATTGAAATTTTAAACCAGTTGAGATTTAATTGTTAATTTTAATTCATTTATATTGATTAATTGAAAAAATATTTAATTAAATATTATAAAAATTCAATATTATTGAATTATTAAAAATTCGATCAGTTGTGATTTAATTGAATAATTGTGCAAATATTTCAGTTAATAATATTAGAATTAGACATTTAGACTGTTAGTTATTGAAAAATTGAATTAAGTGTTATTTAATTGACGGTTTCAATTCAATCGTATTGATTTATTGTCCAAATATTTCAGTAAATATAATTAGAATTAAATATTTCGACTACTAATTAATGGAAATTCCAATCAATTGAGATAGAATTGTTCATTTGAATTCATTTGTATTGTTTAATTCTGAATATATTTAATTAAATATTATTTAAATTAGATATTTCATTCATTAATTACTGAAAAATTTAATAAATTGTGATTTATTTGGAGGTTCCAATTCAAAATTCAATTAATTAATTATGAATTAATTTAAATCAAAGTTTCTGACTAGGTTCGCTGGTCATATTTACAATTTATTTAAGTAAAAAATGCAATTCTGTATAAATTCTCACACATAACGATTCGACGAATGTGCAAGAATTATGAAAGGCAAACTTCGAAGGTTAAACGTAATGTGGCCAATGTCAAGAGCGCACAAAAGTTGATGCAGCCAACTGACCGCAACACAGAAAGGAAAACGCAAACGTAATGGAAATAGAAACCAATTATTGTAAACCATATTTAATAATCCAACCAAATCGAGCCTGGCACGAACGAAAGCGAACGCAAAAGCCAGACGAGCGTTGGCTGCTTGTTCAAAGTCGCATGGGAGAAAAATTACGCCACTGAAAGGAAAAGGCAAACCGTGTGGCGTGTGTTGGCGGCGGCGCAACGCAGGGCAAAGCAATCAAATACACAAATAAATAATTCAATAAGAGGCAATTTATGCAAGAAATGAAATACGAGCGGCGCGCACACACACAAACACTCACACACATATGTACTGCCCTATGTATACATGCTTGTACATGATTGTGCGAATTTGCCGCTGCTCGCTGAAGCAAACCAACGCAATTCAATAATAACGCAGAAAAAAATTTGAAAGCCAAGAAATGCAATCGACAAATATGCGAAAAATATTGAAAACGAATCGAATAAAACTAAATCAAGCAAATTTGGCCGCAAAGCAGCGACAGAGAAAAACATTAAATCATAAAAATTGACTCATTTGTAACATAAAAAGCACATTAACACATTACGCACGCTTTCGGCAACAACAATAACAACTATATACGCAGTATAGCCCGACCCCGCTTGCGTTTCAAGCATAACCCTCCGCAGGCCCTAAACCGAGTAAAGCAGCAGAAAGGCGAAATTCTCACAAATTGGGGTTGAGCGCCGATGCGAACGACGAATGGCGTGGAATGAAATCAAACATTAATGCAATAAAATGGAAAACGCGTTAACACAATTGCCAAGTGATTTTGTGGTAGCGGCAGCGGCCGTGGCGTCTGTGCGCCTAAAGTTATGCTATGCTGCGGCGAGTAGGGCGGCCGACAAAAGGCACAAATACCAAAAGTCATGGCGTTGTCGGGCATGTGCGACTGCCACATTAAATGCAGTGAGGCGTAACAAATTCTGGGGCGGCTGCAATGGGACCAGCGGCCCTCAACCCACGACCGGCGATAACAAACTCCCGAAAAACTAAAAGTGAATTAGACGCCAAGTAATTGTATCAAAACAAGCAAGTTTGTTCGCTGTTGTCGAGGAAGAGGGGAGAGGGCGAGGGGGCAGAGCAGCAATGCGTATGGAAAGCATGTAAGAAATGGCGAGCGTAACAATTGAACAACTTTTGGCTTGGTCGGTGGAAATTTTTACTAGCATTGATTGTTTTTTTGTTTTCTGTTGTGTTGGCATTTCGTTTCATTTGGTTGGCTTTGTTTTTGGCCTGGCACGCCGTCTCAGGTACTCACCCACTCAATGCGGGTAGAAGCTGGCAATAGCTGACATTGACATTTGATCGGTTGTGCGCCGTAATCGGTATTGATTGGTTTTTGACGCCACAGAGCAGAGGCGTTGCTGGCGAATTCATGAAGGGGGTTATGGGTAGTGAAAATAAAAGCAATTTTTTGTATTGGAAATAAAATTATTTAACTTGATTTAATTTAATAGTTAATAAATAAGTAATAGACTTTTCAACTGAAACAAGTAATTACATCCCAACTGATTGAGTTATTCAGTAACTAATGGTCAAATAATGAAAGTTCAATAATATGCAATGAAATATTTGAAAAATAAATCAAAATTAATGAATTGAAACGCGTGACTAAGTCACAATTTACAGAATTTTTCAGTAAGTAATGGACAGAATATCTAATTCCAATAATATTCACTGAAATATTGGGACAATAAGTCAATGTGAATGAATTGAAACAAACAATTAAGCCACAATTAATTGAATTATTCCATTAGTATGAACTTAAACAAACATTTAATTCACAATTGATCAAATTGTTCAATAATGGACAGCCGAAATTCATTTCTAATAATAATTGATTAAATATTTTAATAATTAATCCATATAAATGAATTAAAATGAGCAATTAAATCACAGTTTGTTGTGTATTTGTTGTGTCAATAATTAACAGTTGGAATATCGAATTCTAATAATAGTTGATTACATATTTTTATAATTAATCAATATAAATGAATTAAAAGGAGCAATTAAATCACAGTTTGTTGAAATTTCAATAATTAACAGTTGGAATATCTAATTTTTATAATATTTAATGAACTATTTTTATTGCTAATCAATGAGAATGAATTAAAATAAATAAATTAATCTCAGTTGATTGAATCACTGGCTTTGAATAATTTAAAACAAATTCTAAAATCGCAACTGACTGAATGTTTTATTAATGGTTCAAATATGTAATTCTAATTATCTTTGATAAAATATTTGTATCATTAATCAATATGAATGAATTAAAATTTCCAATTAAATTAAAACTGATTGAAATACACAGTTATTGATTGAACTGTTCAATTAGTTTAAATTGAAACAAAGAATTAAATCAAAATTTATTGAATAATTGAATAATTAACGGCCGAAGTATCTAACTCCACTAATATTTAATGAAATATTTCTATACGTAATCAATACCTAATCAATTAAAATGAACAATTAATTGATTTATTCAATTAATATGAGTTATTTATTCATATATTTTATTTATTATTCAGTAATTAACGGCCGAAATATAGAATTCTAATAATATTTGATGAAATATTTGTATTAGAGTGAACAACTAAATCACACTTGATTGAAATATTCAATATGTATAAATTAACACAAATTGATTGATTACATTATTAAATTTATACGAATTAAAGAAAACCATTAAATCAAAATTGATTGATTTGTTCAATAGTTAACGGCCGAAATATCGAACTAAATATCGAACTCGTCTAATACTTGATGAAATATTTGTGTAATTAATAAATATAAATGCATTAGAGTGAACAACTAAATCACAATTGATTGAAATATTCAATTTGTATGAACTGAAACAGATTAATAGTTTGAATATTTTACTTTATATGAATTAAAGCAAACAATTAAATCACAATTGATTGAACTGTTCAATATTTAACGGCCGAAAAAGTGAATTCGTTTAATATGTATGTATATACTTAAGTAATCAATATGATTTAAAAATAATTGAACAACTAAATCTCAACTTGTTAAATTTTTCTATAACCAACAGCCGAATTATCTAATTCTAATAATATTTTTTGAAATATTTTTATAATTAATCCGTATAAATGAATTAAAACTAATCATTAACTCGCAATTGATTGAAATATTTTTACTATCAGATTTTTGCATTATTATATTTTTATTTATTTTTTTTGTACTGAAGCAAATTTCTCTAGGGCCGCCCCTGTCCTTAAGTGTTTCTGTTACAATTCCTTTACACTCACAGTCACATTTTGATGTACATCGTTTTGCCATCAAGCGCACTTCTTTCTACTTGCCTCTCACTTTCATACTTCTCCCTCCCTTCTGGGTTTTATCCCATAGAGACATTAACACACCTTGCAGATTGGCTTCCCTCACACTGTTTAGTGTTACAAATTAAAATCAATGCTCGCCACTATTTGCGCTTTAGCAAATTTTTGCCATTGAGCGTTGTTGTTCCTAAAATTTCTTATTTTTGTGATTTACTTAACAATACAGAAAGCTGAGAAGGGAAGCTGAGGAATTAACATTTCTTCACTAATAAAGAGAAAATATTAATAAATTTATTTTCTTAATGCAAGAATCAAAAATTTAAATAGAAAATCCAGTAGCACACACAGACACACACACATAGATAACTTTAATGTCTACACTCATGCAATCCTCCAATGTTTCTTTCGTTTTCTCCCCAACGCAATAATCACAATTTTATTTGTGCGTTGCGCTGTCCCGCTGTGGCCCCTTGACCCTTTCCCAGCTCCTGCTTTTGCTTTTGCTGCCAGCTGCAGTACATTTCCGCTACGTTTTTATATCTTTGTCTCTCTTTGTTTTTATGCTTTCCAGCACATAAAGCAAGTGGGTCAATCGCTGTTAGATTTGGCATTAATGTGTCGGCATTGGACTCGCGCTCCCTCCGCCCTTCCCCATCCACTCAACTATTCTTCTGTGTGTGTGTTCGCAGTCGCTCATGCGCCGCTGTATTGGCTGAAATCGCACTGATTAGTTTCGATTATGTTCAATCAGTTGCAGCATATTTGCGCACATCTTGCTGCACACCGACAGCTCAACACACCAACGGCCAATGAGCAAATTTATATCAGTTTTTGCTAACAGCAAAACCCCATTCAAGGCGCACGTGCACAGTAATAGTAATAGATATGTGCGAGTGTTTTATGTGCTGATAATGCATGAAATATTAATGAAATTATTTCTATTGAATTTAAGTGAAAGCTTTAACTTGAAATGTTAATGAAAATCGTTGCAAAAAGTATACGAAATGGACTACGGATTTTCGTTTAAATAATTTAGTGCCATAATGTGAAACGTTTCAACACTAATGCTTTCAAATAACATTAAAATTATACAAACTGGAATTTCATAAGCTTATTAGTTCCATAGGTTGATTATGTGCATAAAATTTGGGTTGGGTGTTTGGGTTACTTTGGTCATACGGAGCGTATGAGTAACATTTGAGAGTTTATGATTTTGGTGCATTAGAAAAATATTACAATTTGGAGCATTGAAAATAAATATTAATAAGAGCGAAATGTAGTGCAATTCGAAGCCAAAGGCAAAGAAAGATTCTAACTAGGCGTGCACGTAGTTCGATTTCTCGAATGCAATCTTAATGTGTCCCATATTCGGTCAGCGATTAATGAAGACACAAGTTCTCCATTACAAGCTTCCACGCTTTCTTTTAAAGATCACAGAAGACAGAAGACAGTACTGGCTCTTGTGGCTAATATCCTTTGCCTCACCAAATTACACCCACAGTCTTCCTACAATTAACTCAATGCATCCATGATGGCGTCCTTCTAGGATCGAGTGATGCTCAGGCAACTGTTCAATTCCGATTTATGAGTTTGAGAGCGCTGAAGCCAGATACGTTTGACCCATAGTGGGTGTCTACTCTTAGTTGTGTTACACCGTAAATCGATTCAAAGCACATCTTTACAACTCAGCACATTGACAAATAAATTTAGTTTCATGCCAAAAATATAATAAAATTTAAAGCCATCAAATTTTCCTCTAAGCATTTGTACTGCTTTATACAGAAGAACTAAGTATGAATTACCTGGGCATCTTCTTCTTCGACAGTCTAGGCAATCTAGTCGCCAAGACTATTCACAGTCTACTAGGCTTCGTATGAAGCTCAAACTGATTCAATGAAATTCAAACTGTTGCAATAAGTTTTGTATGCTCAATTGTTTCTGATATCACAATTAACCTTCATGGTTCAATTGTGCTCCTCCGCCGCAGCCACTCCTCTCTAAATACTTATGGCATAGTTTTAGTTGCTAAGCATTTTCAAACTTTCAAATTTCAAATTCTCGCACATTACTTGAATTTGAAATTAAATATTCAATAACCGTCGAGCATAGTTTTGCAACTTGAAATTTATATGAAAATATTTATGGCATTCAACTTGAACAAAATGTTTGATACTGCAGCGTCACAACTTGTACTACATTTTCCCAAGCACTTAACATATTCCGCAGTGCCGCTTCATGGCCCCAAAAGACTACATGACCCACCAGCTACTTTAAATGTGGCATTCTTTTGCAAATTAATTTTTCATAGCAAACTAAAACACTGACATGTGCTTTTTTCCCCCAGGCCAGTGTCTACTTTTAGGTGCTTGCAAAACATGCCAAAACCAAAAAAGGTAAAGTAAATGGATAATGTCAGAATATAAACACAAATCGCATGTGGCAAATACAAAATTAACAAAATTTAAGTAAATGGCAAATATATTTTCGGCATCGCTCAGTCTCTTTCTTTACGTTTCTCTTCTCCGCTCGCTCTCTCAGCACAGTTTTTTGCTCGCTGATGAGTTTGTGCGTGCGTTGAAATAACTCAACTGTCAAAAATTTATGCCCAAACACATGGAAGCACTCTGCAGCCGAGACAGACAGAACAACAACAACCGTGGCACCGATCACCGCACTGACGCGCCGTGTGCCATTATGGCGCATCCATCAAAATTCACGCATGAATATGGAATTTCCATGTACCAAACATTCCATTGCTGCGTTAGAGCTGGTGTTTGCTTTTTTGTTGGAACATTGTCATTGCCTTTTTTGCTGCTGCTGCTCGCCTCCACTTGCCTCCAGCCCACTGTGTCACCTTTGCGCGCCGTACTTATTCTGCTGTCTTGCGTTCGCGCTGTCGCCGCCCGACACCTGCTGCCGCCTGGCACAAGTCAACTATACGAAGCGCGTTAGCCAGCCTGCGTCCAATGGCGCACGCAAAATAAAAGTAACAAAAATACAAAAAAAAATATAAAAAAAATAAAAAATAATTTAAAAAAAGCAAAGCTCAATGCTTTGCTGGGACTTGGAGTTGGGGGCGGGGGCGGTGACGCTTCCGTTTCCGTTACTGCTTTTTGTGCTTTTTTGTGCGGGTTTTTGGCCTTTTTTGCGTATTCTTTCGCTTTTATTTCTGGCATGCATACACATTTACATGCTCATAGATGTATGTGTGTGTGTGTGCTTGTATGTGTTTGTATGTGTGTGTGTGTCATAAAAATGTATCTTTATTAGCTACACCTGAAGCATACATAAAACGTCAGAAAACCATTCGCAGTGCCGTGGCAGCTGTGGCCAAAATGTGAGAGTATGTGTGTGTGTGTGTTGTGTGAGTGTGTTTTGTATGTGTGTGTGTGTGTGTGGCACGTGCAGTAACACGAAAATCTGCTGTTGCACGTAATGAAAATAAAAAATTTGTCATGCGTTTGCATGCCAAAAAGTATGCTAAACACACATTTGCACACGACCAATAAAAATTCAGTCGACATTTTTTTATTTTTGCAATTTTTTTTATGTTATTATTTATTTATTTGTTGCAAGTTGTTAAATAGGGAAAATTTAGCAAATGAGTGAAGGATGATATGTGAGAAATATTGAATTAAATTGAATTTAATAAAATTTAATATGATTGAAATAAACTGAATTGAATTTGATTGGATTGGAGTAGATTGAATTGGACTGAATTGAACTGAACTGAAGTGAATTGTAGTATGTAGTATGTTTTTTATTTTATTTGAATTGAGTTGAAGGAAATGAATTAAATTTAAATAAATTGAATTAATTTGAATTGAACTTCAATTTGATTGGATTGGATTGGATTGAATTTAATTGAATTGAATTGACCTCAACTAAGTTGAACTGAACTGAATTAAATTGGACTGAAGTGAATTAAACTGACTTAAATTAAATTGAACTAAATTGAACAAATTGAACTGAAGGAATTGAATTGAACTAAATTGAATTGAATTTGAATTTGAATTTGAATTTGATTGGATTGATTGAACTGAATTGAATTAAATTGGATTGGATTAGATTGAAGTGAATTAAACTAATTTGAATTTAAATTGAATTAAATTGAACTGAATTGAACTGAGCTTGAACTACAATTAGGTTCAATGAATTGAACTGAATGGAATTGATTTAAACTGAATTGAATTGATTTCAATTGAAATGTATTGAAATGATTTGAATTTAAATTTGAATTCAGTGGAACTGAATTAAACTGAACTGAATTCATTTGAATTGAATGGAATTAAATTGAATTGAATTGAACAGAATTGAAATGAATTGAACTAAATTGAATTGAATTACATTGAACTGAACTGAATTGAATTATATTGAAATGAATTTAATTAAACTGAATTAAACTGATTTGAACTGAATCTAATTTAAATGAACTAATTAAATTGAATTGAACTAAATTTTATTATTGAACTAAATTGAATTGAACTGAATGGAACTGAACTGAATTCAATTGAACTGAATGGTATTGAAATGTATTGAATTGAACAGAATTGAAATAAATTGAACTAAATTGAATTGACTTACATTGAACCAAACTGAATTGAATTATATTGAACTGAATTCATTTAAACTGAATTAAACTGATTTGAACTGAATTTAATTTAATTGAACTAATTACATTGAATTGAACTAAATTTTATTATTGAACTAAATTGAATTGAACTGAATGGAACTGAACTGAATTCAATTGAACTGAATGGAATTGAAATGTATTGAATTGAACAGAATTGAAATAAATTTAACTAAATTGAATTGAATTACATTGAACTGAACTGAATTGAATTGAATTATATTGAACTGAATTCATTTAAACTGAATTAAACTGATTTGAAATGAATTTAATTTAATTGAACTAATTAAATTGAATTGAACTAAATTTTATTATTGAACTGAATTGAATTGAACTGAATGGAACTGAACTGAATTCAAT
Source organism: Melieria picta (assembly GCA_964056695.1). Taxonomy (NCBI): domain Eukaryota; kingdom Metazoa; phylum Arthropoda; class Insecta; order Diptera; family Ulidiidae; genus Melieria; species Melieria picta. The sequence goes on along the minus strand of OZ057399.1, from coordinate 72,651,054 downwards.
TGAACTGACATGAATGTAACTTAATTTTATTGAATTGAACAGAATTGAAATTACCTGAACTAAATTGAATTGAATTGTATTGAACTGAACAGAGTTGAATTATATTTAACTGAATTCAATTAAACTGAACTAAAATGATTTGAACTGAATTAAATTTAGTTGAACTAATTAAATTGAATAGCACAAAATTTTATTATTGAACTAAATGGAATTGAATTGAATTGAACTGAACTGAATTCAATTAATTTGAACTGAATGTAATTTAATTTTATTGAATTGAACAGAATTGAAATGACCTGAACTAAATTGAATTGAATTGTATTGAACTATACTGAGTTGAATTAAATTGAACTAAATTAAATTAAACTGAATTGAACTGACTTAAATTTAATTAAATAAAATTAATTAAAATAAGTTAAATTGAATTAATTCAACAGAATTGGAAAGAATTGAATTGAGCTGAATTGAATTGAAGTAAATTGAATTTAATTTAATTTTACTGAACAGAATTGAACTGAATTACATTGAACTGATTCGGATTGAACTGCACTGAGCTGAACTGAATTGATTTGAATTGATATTAAAGTAATTGAATTGTAAAGAATTGAATTAAATTCTATTGAATAAAACTTAATTTTTTCACTGAACAAGCACAACAGTTGGATTACATTAATTTATAGAAATTCATAGAAATGATATCTCATTATTGAAGATTTTTACCGAAAAGTATGCAACAAAACTTGAGACACATTTTGGTTGGTTTTTTTTGTCATTTTTTAATATAGAAAATTGCATTGTCATTTTTCCTCCGCTTAGCTAAACTTCAACACGGAAATGTGTCAATTTTCCTGCGCCTAAAAGTATACTTTGCTCCTCATGAAAAATTACATGTTACCCGTATGTAACATTTTGAATTTTTGCTGCCTGACTTAAACTTCATTCATCACCGAAAAATATTTCTTGTAACATTGCCGCTGGCCCCTTTAGGGCCTTGTCATTTGACTTTGATAAAATTTATGATTTTCATGCACCACACACACACACACACACACACACACACATTGTGTGAAGGTAACCGCTGCCGCAAAGCAACATTAAAAGATGAAAACAACCCAAACCGAAATGTTTGCATTCACTCGCTGACTTTATGTGACACTTTTACAATTTTTACAACCTTTCCGCTTATACGATTTTCATGTATGACTTTTCAGTCGGCCTTTTTGCGCCCCCTGCCCTCAGCGCCCATTAGCCGCTTGAGTATGCTGCTTTTTTACTTTTCCTTTGCCTCGTCATTTTCTGTTGTATAACTTTATGACTTTTCTTGCGTTCGTCTATTTATATGCGCAGTGGCTCGACTGGCCGGCCCTGGCCTGTGCTTGGTGCCGTTGTCATCATCATCAACACGCACGATTCATTTGGCTTTTGTTGGGCTACAGGCGTCGTCATCATCATCAAGTTTATTGCCATTGGGCCATCAACATTTGACAATATCAACATCAACTTTGACATCAAAATCAATAATTCTGTCGCTTAAGTCATGCCCCTCCAGCGACCCACACTGCACTAACCCACCCACTCACTCACTCACTCACTCAATTCACTTTGTCGCTGTTCGGGCGCTGTCCTATCGATATCCTTTGCACACCTCTGTCGTTCTTTCATTCGTTTGGTTTGTTTGTTTGTTCAGTTGTCTGCCGCCTCCCTAGTCACGGCTGGTGCCAGTCTCCGGCTTTATTTGTCAGCCAATCGACCCGGTTTCTCTGTGTCTGTGTGTCTGTGTTTGTGTGTGTATGCATCCAAATACGCAGTTCAAATGTCATTTAGATTGTCTGCATGTGATTTGCCGTTGCTGCGTGTTTCCTCGTCTCTGTTTTTTTCGCAACTTTTTTTTTTTGGTCAAAAGGAGTTTGTGCGTCCAGTTGACCTTTTCTGCTCACTTTTAGGTCATTCATCTATTTTTCCAATTTTTGCATTTTTTTCCCCCGTACCATGTTTTCAGTTGGAATTTGAGGAGTCGCTTTGCCACAGGCGGGTGGAGGTTTGCCAAATGACTTTAAGGCGCGCGCATATTTTATAGGTTTTTTCAACTTTGATGCTGCTCTGTATGCCCTCGTTTTATTATTATTTTATTGTTGTGATTTTATGCGCGTGTTTCAGCTGGTCTCCATACCGTCACATATGGCAACACGTTATGTCACATTTGCATTTCTTTTGGGGATTTACTGAAGCGTAATTAAAAAAAAGGGACAAAGGCAAAGGCGAAAAGGTTACGAAACATCGTTATACTTTTTAGATGTTTTGATGGCTTTTCGGTATTGACATATATGTATGTAGATATGCATGCACGTGTGTGGGCTTATAAATATTTAAAATGACTTGAATAAATATTTGGTATTTTTTAGTGAAAGAGTTTAAGAGTGAATGTTTTCATTCGGAGTTTGATTATATACATTTTGTTGAAATACCTTTTAGAAGAGGTGTAGTAATCTTTAGTAATGTGGGGGACACACTTGAAGTCGTTAGAAAGATAACTAAAGAAACTTATCAGACAGTTTTATGATTGCTTGACTCAGTTTTAAAGACAATACACCAGGCTTTACAGTTTCTTTAACTCTATACTTCAAACTCTTTAAAATACCGCCTCGAAGTATGCTAGAAATTTTGAATTTTGCTTAAATCTTAAACATAACTTACGTGCCCTTTTTAGCTGTCTTTTTGCCTAAATGTATGCCACAATTGTTTACAATTTTAGCTTAAAGCTTTATATAAGCAATTTTGATTTCATCTAATCCATTCCGGTAATTTTGAATGCTAAGATGCATCACGCTCTGGAAGGCCAACGATCGAAAATTGTTAATAAAATCATAGATATGGATCTGAAGTACTACTTACGACAACGTAAAGCAAGTTATCGCCTAAAAGTATGCCATATATGTGAGCGCCCATGTAGCATCTAGCGTTTCTAATTATTTGCTATACAGAAAAATAGTTAGTTTTACTAATACTGTCAGCTTCTTTAACTCTACACTTCCAACGCTTTAAAATTTCAAATTTGTTTTCCTAATAAATACTGTGAACTTCTTCAACTCTAAACTTTCAACTCTTTAAAATACCGCCTCGAAGTATGCTAGAAATTTTTCAATTTGCTTGCTGAAACCTTAAACATAACTTACGTGCCATTTTTAGCTGTCTTTTTGCCTAAATGTATGCCACAACTTTTTAAATTTTTAGCTTAAAGCTTTCTGTAAGCAATTTTGATTTCATCTATTCCATTCCGGTAATTTTGAATGCCAAGATGCACCACGCTCTGTAAGGCCAACGATCGAAAATTGTTAATAAAATCATAGATATGGATCTGACGTCTTACTTACGACAACGTAAAGCAAAATCTCGCCTAAAAGTATGCTATATATTTGAGCACCGATGCAGTGTCTGGTGTTTCTAATTATTTGCTATCCAAAAAAATAGTTAGTTTTACTAAAACTGTCAGCTTTCTTAACTCGACACTTTCAATTCTTTAAAAGACTTCCTTTCCAATTTGCTCTCAAATTTGTTTTACTAACACTGTGAACTTCTTCATCCCTACACTTCAAACTCTTTAAAATACCGCCCCAAAGTATGCTAGAAATTTTCCAGTTTGTTTGCTTAAGTCTTAAACATGTCTAACCTGTTCTTTTTTAGCTTACTTTTTGCCTAAATGTATGCCTCAAATGTTTTAAATTTTATCTTAAAGCCTTAAACATGACTTTGGCGCCCTTTCTTGGCCTTTCTTTGCACCTAAAACCATTTCATACATATTCTACTTTTCAGCTTAAAGCTTATAGCTTGTTGAAAACCCTACACATGACTTATGCGCCCTTACTGTGCCGCGCTGATTTATAATCACGCCATGTTGACTTTGTTAAGAAAAGGGAAAACATTATCACACGCTGCTTTCTAAATAATTACAATTTTATTTTGATGATGTTGTGTATTGTCATTTGTTTCACTGTTCTTTTTAATGTTCTTTTGCCTGCTGGTTTTTTTGTAGCATACTTTTGTGCAGGTGATAAATCATATCAAATGTTTAAATATGCACACAGACAACCAACATAAAGCGAGCAACAAGAGAAACGCCAACAAAAAACATACACAAAATAATAAAAACCAAAAACGAAAAGCAAAAATGTTTACCTCAACTTAAACTGCGCGCATTTCGCAACAGCAACCAACCATTATTGTTACTTTTTTCTCTCTCCTAACACTGGTTCCTACGCTACTTTTGTGTGTGTGTATGTGTATGTTTGGTGCAATGTGTATGTGTGTATGTGTGGTTGTAATTTATGTCCATTTAACTTGACTTTGCATACTTCGTACGCCAACGCTGCGCTGCGGTGCGTTTGGTGCTTCTACCTTCCCATACACCCACACTTGGCCGTCTTCTCTCCCTCTCTCTCTCTCGCTCGCGCTTACAGTGACGTTGACGCACAGCGCGCTGGCATGCGGCACACAGGAACGCATTCAAATGACATAAAAGCATTTAAACACGCCATAAAATAATTCATATTAATTCCAACTGTCTCATTCTGTTAATGTATTTGTGCACACCAACATACATTGAATGTGTGTGTGTGTATGAAATAATGTTTGTTTTTGTTGTAGGTACACTTACCTGGCATGTTGCGGGCCGACATTTCCCATGTCATGCGCTGAGCTGGCGGTGATTTGAAAATCAGCAATGGCACCGGATTCCATGCCGAGCGGATGTTTGCAGGTGCCTGCGGAATCAGGAAGAAAAAGTGCTGTAGGATGTCAAAAATTTTGTTTTCGTTGTTATTGTTGTACTTATATAAGTATATGTATTAAATTTTGCTTCTTGCTTATGGCATTTCATTTTGAATTTTTTTTTGTTGGGTGCCATTAAATAAAATTTAAATAAATGGCTTGTGTGTCACACGCAAACGCCTAAAAGTATGCTATAAAAATTTTATTGATAAGCATGTGAACCAAATTTAATATGAAATATTTCATTTAATAAAACTGCTAGATGTTGCTATAAAAATATGCGAGTTGTTGTAACATTTTACCTTAATTCAGTTAATTAAAATGTTGTAGTTGCATCATTTGGCGCAGTTAAGGTAATGAATTGTTAAAGTGTTGTAAAAAAGAACGATTTTTCCGCTTTTCAGCAAAAATTTAACAATAGAAAACTTTAACTATTAAATTTAAAATTCCATTTTATTTTTGGCTACTTAAGTTTTACAAAATGAGAAATTTTGACTATTGCAAAAATTTAATAAATAGTGAAAAAAGGCCAAACTTTTGTGTAGTTTCGGAGTCGAAATATAATTTGAATGTGATTCAGGCTTAAAAATTTTTCAATTTTGGCTCTAGAGAGCCAAGAAAAAGCCAAAATTTAGAAAAATATAAAATTTTGACTATTCCAAAAATTTAATACATAGTAAACAAAGGAGGGCATAAAAAGATCTAGAAATATAGAACTGTTCCTTCATATCAGTGGAGGAAGATTCAGAGGCAGTTTGATATTTCTGGATCGGTTTCTTCATAAAGGTGGAGGAAGATTCGTAGGGAGTTTAATATTTCCAGATTTGTTTCTTCACATAGGTGAAGGAAGATTTGGTGGCAGTTCAATAATTCTGTATCGGTTTCTTCATAAAGGTAGATAAAGATTCATAGGGAGCTTAATATTTCTAGATTTGTTTCTTCACATAGGTGGAGCAAGATTTGGTGGCAGTTGAATTATTCTGGATTTTCATTCACTTAAATGCTTTCATATGGGGTATTCAAGGGATAAGGGATTCAGATATATTAAACTACTTCTTAATCTTCCTCCTTCTATATGAAGAAACTCATAATAGATAAATTAATCCTTCTCAGGCCTCCGAATAAAACACAATTTTCGCAACTTAATAAAACTTTAATAAAACGTTGGTTTTCAGTTACCCTAATTTTTTGTATTTTTTCTGACTGTGTGGCATTTAGATTTACATGAAACCCGTCAGCGTAGCCATCAATAATTTGGACCACAAAGCAAGTGTTTTGCATGAAATAAGGTGGCCATACATACATTTTTGTTAAAAATGTGCTAACGTGTAGGTTATGTTAGGCGTATAAAAAAAAATAAATTTAAAAAATTAGTGTTCAAAATAGTATTAAATAGATATTTTATTTTTTATAATTGTTTTCGATTGAATTGTAGGTACATTTTTAAAAAGTTTTGGTAGTTCTAAAAAAAAATTATATTTTCATTTATCATTAATTTATTATTATTTAATGTATCATTATTATCAATGGGTTTTTATAATAATTTTGTTCCAGTTAATAATGCCCAAAACTTTTTTTAAATTTTCTATAAATTAATTAAATAAAATATATAAAAATTTCCTATATTTTTTAAGAAGCTGGTCAGCTCAGATAATCCAACTGCCTGATTGCCTACTTGGCCAACAATCCAGCCCAGTTAAGCGTCATGCTCGCTGCGCTCGTGCGTGCACAACGAGCCCTTTTACGTTCATCACGAACGCTGACTGCAAGGACAATGCGGCCACTCATGCAGTCGACTGACAAGCATTAATACAACAGCAGCAACAACAACAAATCAACCGCTCATTTGCTCATGTTTATTAATGAGTTCATGCGACCACATCCTGGCAATGCGTCGCGCAAGACGTTAAATGGCAACAACAGTGGATACAACATTCAGCAACATTTCGACTGCTCGAGAGAAGAAAGAAACAAAAACAAAAATAAAATAAAAATTTTTGGGCGTATTTAAGGCACATAAGACAATAATTTATGGAGCTGTGAGATATAAGTCAAACTGCTGGTATTGATTGTTGTTTTTGTGGGAATAGTTGATATTTGTTGTTGTAGCAATTTGTTGAAATTGTTGTTATCCTCGCTGTAGTTGTTGTTGTTGTTATTATTGTAATTGGTTGCGGTTGAATTGTTTCTTCATAATTCCAGCTGACTGACTGTCCAGTAGCGACTGTGGCTACAGACAGACAGAACGTCGACAGAGCATTCAGGAAGTGCCACTGATGAGTTCTCAGTTTAGCTTCGCTTGATTGATTCGTGCGCTAATTTATTATGAAAATATGAATTAGCAATGAGTTCGAATGGCAACAAAGTTGTGGGAATATTTCTGTCAGTTTCGGTTACGGTGTTTCGGTTGGTGCGTCTCACCGATAGCCGGACGCGCTCGCTTGGCCCACGAACTGCGTATTTATTGCCAGTTTAATTATGAAATGGCCCAAATGGCTGACATTATGCTAATGACGAGCCGACTTCGAGACGACTTCAGTCTATCCAGCACGTCACCGAGCCAGTGTTGCCAGATCAGGAGATTTCCTTTTAGGTTTGGGAGGTTCTTGGGCGTTTAGGAGAATTTTAAGCAGCAAGAATTGTTGAGGAGAAAGTTTAGGAAATTTTGATAGTGATACATTTGACATCATTAGTGGCACTGAAGCCTTGAATAATGAAAGTTAAAGTGTCTAATTTAATATAATTAAATGTTATGCTTCAAAGTGTCTAATTTATGCAATGAATGAAGAAAGTTTTCAAAAGCAAATTTCATTCCGATCTAATTTTGTATATGTTTTGTTTGTGTTAAGTTGTTGTTAAGCTGAAAATGAATAAATAAAAAGGCTGCAATAAAAAGAAAAATAAATAAATTTTTATTTTTTATGAGAAGTTTAATTCCTTAGTTTATAATGAAAAACTTAAAAAAAATTTTTAAGGAAATTTTTAAAAATGTTGAAGGGAAATTTCAGCTTTTTTTAAGATTTAGGGGAAAATAATTTCAGGTATCTGGCAACATTGCACCGAGCACTAATTGGATTAATGTGGCGGCAACTTTTCTACTCTCGAGACGTGCTCACTCCTCACAGTTGCCAGACTTCAATGTAATTATTTTTGTTAATATTTTCTTTTGCTGCTGATGAAACAATTTGCCACAATTTTCCAACGTTTTGCCTAAGAATCCCATACAAACCAATGGAAAAATCCATAATATAAAAATGCCAATTTTCTATGATTTTTCTACCTAACAACACAAATATTGTTCTTGTCCTTGTAGTTGTTGTTATTGTTTTATTTGTTTTTGCATGAGGGATTATGCGCAAATAGCGGATCAGCACGCACTCACCCATATGCAATTTAATAAATTTTTGCAAATCCTTGATACGTTTTGTTTACTTTTTTGCCCACCCCTCACATTTTTTTATTTTTACGCCTTTCATTGCTGCTGCTGTTGCTGTAGTTGTTGTTTTTGGTTTTTACGATATGCCATTGTGCCGCATTCATCAATAAAATTGCTGTCATGCGTAATTTTTTTGTATCTCAACGCTGACTGCACATTGTCAGCGACTTTCGCCGACAACTGTATAGAGAAATATTTTTATTTATTATTTTTTTACACAATTTTTTGTCAGCAATTTTTTTTAGTTTTTTTAGGGCTTTTATTTTGTGCAATGGTTTTCATGATATTGCTGAAAGTTGCAAAATTCTGCAATGCCACACTCGAGCGCACTTTAACGTGCTTAAATCTAGCAAACTCTATCACTGGTGCAATACAATTTTAAAATGTCACAAATAAAAAAGTTTATAAATCAATCGAAAGTGTTAATTTTAGTTTAGCATTTTTCCATTTGACGCCAACTCAACGATTTGAATAATGACTGAAAAAGGGTTAATGAAAACGTAGATGACTAGTATTTGACAAATTCGTTTTTAACGAGGCGGCAACATTGCAATTTAAACACATTATTTTTAAATTAAATGTTTTAATATTTAAATACATTTGTTTATAACTATTTTCAGGTTTGAAATGTTTCATATGTGCAAATATTTAATTAAATTTAAATATTAGTAAACTAATTTAATTCATTAAATTTTTAATTTAAATATTTGTAAAAAAAAAATAAAAAAATATTTAAGAACATTTTTAAAACAATTTCATACCGTATTTCCACCGAGCGCTTAAATTCATTTAAGGGCTCTGTTAAGCTTGAGAACTGTCAAGCGTTTCCACCGAAACTGAGTTAACTCCAACAGCTGGTTTTTGTTTACATTTTCATTTGGTCAATTCAAATGCTGCATTTATTTCTGGGCCGCCACAGCTATACCCATCGCTGCCATCTCCTTGTATACGTATGTGTGGTTGTAGCCCCTCTACTGCATGAAAACCACTTCGCTTTCCTTCTCAACAGTCTAGGAATGTCTGCGTTTTCATATTTGTGAAAATTTATTTCATTTGTGAAAATTTATTTCATTTGTGAAAATTTATTTCATTTGTCAATGTTTATTTTATTTGTGAAACTTGTCAGCTGATTGATACCAGAGCTGTCTGAATTTTTAATGTCAAGAGGGTTCATGAGAAGTTCCACGTTTTTTATTTTCTTTTACAGCATTTATTATTGGCAATTAATAGAAGTTTTGTCTTTGATTATGACAGACGATATGTATTTTTGCGAAAAATGCAGTAAAAAGTAATTGTCTAAGCAAAAAATCTACCACACCGAACGCAATTAAAATCCCTTCTTTCGTTTGTATTCGTACGGCTCTTGCAGCGCCTGAAAGCATGCTATCAAAATTTGTACATTTGTGAGTATTATAACATAAAATTTTCTGTTAGACGTCTGTAAACGGCAAAAATGAGTTAACTCTGTTTGGAAAGTGAGTTTACGCACTTTGATACAAAAACAATTGTATAGGAATTTGAGCATTTAAATCGATGTTAAACACATTTAAGCGTTAAATGCATTTAGGGTCCGGTGGAAATAGGCTATAATTCAAAAGGCCGTGAAGGCATAATGACACACAAAATTTCAGTGTATTTTTTTAATTTTTTTGGCTTGATTTTCAAAATTATTTATTTTATTGAATAGAATAGAATTGAATAGTATTGATTTTTTTAGTATTGATTTTTAAATAAATTTCCAATTTTCGAATTATAACCAACTCAATTATAAACGAAAATTCCGAGAGTCAGAACCTTTGTCAAAGTAAAAAGGATAAAATTCAACTCATCTAATGCGACCACAATTTCAATTTACCTTAAAGGACATCAAACTGTTTTCGAAAGCATTGAAGCTCACTTGAAACTCTGAGTCAGTCAAATAGAACGCCCTTGTGTAATTCTTATAACTTCCAACTACTTCATGGAGCTAGCGATAGAGCTAAACGAGTATTGAACCAGCCCAAACTAGGAATCGAACCTGGAGCCTCTGGTGTGAAAAGCCAGCGCACCACCTGCTAGACCGAGTTGATTGATTTAGCTGTGGTAAATTTGTATAGTTGTTTCTATTAGATGGGTAGGAAATGGACTTCCATCAGCTGAAGGGAGGACTGGATTAAGCAATTCGCTGTTCAAAGATCTTTTTAACAACTGAATCAAGAGATGCCATAAAAGATGAATTAGAAGTACCAACCGTAGACAGTATAGATCACCTTTAAAAGAGGCATGCGGCAATGAAACCAAGATGGTTTTTAGACTAAATCGAAGACTCTTGAAATGCGAGGCATATAATCTCCAGGAGACACCTAGCGTGGCTCAGTCTAGTTGAATAAGTTGCCAATGGACTGTGAACTTGGTGAACCAAGGGACAGACACACAATGAGCCATTTTCTGGCCTTAGTGAGTAGAGGATCTTTCATGATGTGGTGTGATAAATTAATTACCCAAACCAACTCGCGATTACGCAAGACATACAAAGTTACTAGAAGAAAAGTAAATAGTTAAGGCCAATCTTCGAACAGCTAAACAGGAACAGGTGTAACGAAAAATACCGAATAGGTGGTTTTCTTAAGGCAAATTTAGCGACACCATAACAGGAGGTGGAGATAAAGCAAGAATTATTCTTGCTAATAGATGCTACTACAATCTCGGTAGGCAATGGTCTAGCAGAGAGCTTTCATGACTGACAAATGTTGTACTCTTTTTGTCTTAGAAAATTTAAAAATTAAAAAAAAACAAATTGTAATGTTTATTATTCGGAATCAACATGAAATTGTTGATCTTTTTCATATGTAAGATGTATGAATTAGATTTCATGGCATGGTTGTTGTAAATTACTGACTAAAATTGTCTTCCTCTTCTTCTGTTTAGTATGTAAGCATTTGCTTTATACAAAGAACTTTATTTGCTTCTTGGAACTGCTACTCAATGCGGTTAGTTGCTCTCTATGAATTGCCACACTTGTATAGGTATGTGGCACATTCTATGTAAGTAACATACAGTGGCGCATGCGAAGGGGAGTTTTCAACAATCGATGTGCTACAAAACTGGCTGGCAAAGATAGTTTAAAATAGTGTTGAGATCAAAAGTTGTGAGCATAACTCCCCTTGGAATGAAAATGTTTGAGCGCCACTGATTGCATATTGAAATACCAAGAATTCCCTACGCTGCAGCTTCAAAGAAAATTTCATCACAAAAAAAAAAAATTACTATATATTTACCTTCACCCTACCTCAATGTCAGTGATGGCAGTGATCTGCGGGAAAGGTTGCTTGTCATTCAAAATGATGAAATTATTTTCATGTAAGTATACTTTTTTCTTGCCCTCTATTCTCTGCTTACATGGCATTACGTACAATTCTCTGCTTCTATAACATGTTTACCTTTTCTTTTCGCTCTTTTCTTCAGGTTTACTTTTTAATTTGCTAATTTTTTTAAAATGGTTTTTTCCACTTTTCCAACTAAAATGTTTGTCGTTCATTTTGATTGAAACTTTAGACACTTGACAGTTTTCTGTTACTGTCACAATTTTTGCCATATCATAACCTCAAATGTCAAAAGGCTCTTCCTATTGGAAGGAAGCAAATTGTTGGTAATGTTTGCTTGACTCTATGCTTTTAGTTTCTTTTAATATGTTACTGTGGCTTATTAAAAAATAAAGAAGAAATGTGACATAAAGTGCACTTGTGATATTTCATCAAAATTGTAACATTTGAACGATGAAAATGTTCGAAGACTGACAAATGGTTATGGTTGGTGGCAACGTCATAAGTAGTTAAAAATTGTAGTGTAATCATTGTCATTAGTTGAATTGAATTGGTTGGTTGAAAGCAATGAGTCTAATGAAGAAGTGTAAGTAAGTGAGTCAGGTGATTAGTGAAAAATTGTTTTGCTAGATGGGGGGAAAACAAAATTTTAGTATTCAATTAAAGTAAATTAGAATAAAAATTAATTTATGTATAAATTTATATGTTATTTATGCATTATTATATATTTAAAACTTCAAATAAATTACAAATGAAGTCAAATATTAAGAAACTAAAATTTCTAAAATATCTGGACAATAAAAAAAAAGAAAAAATAAATAAAAAATCACAAAATAAATTTTCCAGGGACCGTAACAGTTATAAGTTTTATGAAAAAAATCAATGTTTAAGAGTTATTCTTTGACTTTTATTTAATGACTCAACAAATAAAAGTTATTTTTTATTTATATTTCAAAAATCCTATAATAACAATTATTTTTGATTTTTTTCTTATTAGTGAAGAAATAACAGTTTTTTCGATTTTTATTTTAGTTGTGCTATGATAACAATTATACGTGACTTCTATTTAAAAAAGTCATCAATAAAAATCATTCAGTGACTTTTATTTATTAAAGTCATCATTAAAAATCATTCAGTGATTTTTATTTATAAAAGTCATAAATATTATTTAAGTCATCAATAAAAATGATTCAGTGACTTTTATTTTTTAAGTCGCAATAAAAAAGTCATTTTCATTAATTGCACTACTGGATTCATTAAATATCGAAATGTATATATATTCTTGATCGGCTTAACAAGACCTGTCTTGACAATTCTATTTTCTGGATGCATTAATGAAAATGACTTTTATATTGCGACTTAAAAAATAAAAGTCACTGACTGATTTTTATTGATGACTTTTATACATAAAAGTCACTGAATGATTTTTATTGATTACTTAAAAAATAAAAGTCTTTGAATGATTTTTATTGATGACTTTTAAAAAAAATCACTGAATGATTTCTATTGATGACTTAAAAAATAAAAGTCACTGGCTGATTTTTATTGATGACTTAAAAAATAAAAGTTATTGAATAATTGTTATTGATGACTTTTATAAATAAAAGTCATTGAATGATTTTTATTGATGACTTTTATAAATAAAAGTCACTGAATGATTTTTATTGACGACTAAAAAAATAAAAGTCACCAATAATTGTTATCATAGGACAACTAAAATAAAAATCGAAATAAAACTATTATTTGTGGACTAATATGAAAAAAATCAAAATTAATTGTTATTAAAGGATTTTTAAAATATAAATAAAAAAATAATTCTTATTTTTTAATTTTTCCGTAAAAATTACAAAAAAAAAGTTTATGGCCAAGTTTGATTCTCCGTGCGAAAAGAAATGTATTGGTATATTTCATTTACTTGTATGACATTTCCTTCATAGTAAAATTTTCAATTATAGTTTTCATAAATAACTGTTATTTCCGGTCCCTGAAATTTTCAAGACCTCAATGTTTAGTTTTTGTAATTTAAACGTTTGCTTTGTCTGAAATATTCAATAAAAATTTTAAATTAAATTGCTGTTTTCGTAATCTACTCGTTTGTGTCGCCTAAAAAATTGAAAAAAAAAATTAAAAACAAAAATATGCAACACCTCAGTCGGTCAGTTTTCGTAGTCTAAGCATTTGTGTTGCCTGAAATATTGAACGATAAAGTAATTTAATGCTCCAATTTCCATCAGTTGCTTCTAACGTTGCGCCTACAAAGCGACCGCAAACTCCCCGCGGCTACTTTACACTTGCACACAACCACACACACACACACACAGAACCCGCAACGCTTCCACTCATGAGCCATTCAAATTCTCAACCATCATTGGAACTCAATTAAAATTTGTTATGTGAGAGGAGGAGCAACAACAACAACAACAACAGCAACAATACTACCAAAAAAATTGTGCAAAAAAAAATTGCGTTGTTTATTTTGGCAAAAATTCAGGCGCCGCATGTGCTGCTTCCTTTGCGCCACTCGCCATTCCGAACGCCCACCCCGACGCCTTCGTTTGCCGTAGACAGCAACGAACGTCGGCGCGTAAAGTTTCGAACAAAACAAACGAAACGACGCGCAACGTAGCGAACGTCGTAAAATAAACGAGCCGTAGCACATGGAGCCAACAAAAATATCAATAACAACAACAATAACAACAAAAAACAGCAGCGGGTACCATAAGCAGTACAAAAAACAACAACAAAAATATGCGCAAAAGGCGCATGCAAAATACTCTTCTGCAAAGGAGCAATGCCGCCACAAGCGACGCGTTGCTCCCTCGAAGTGCCGCACGCCGCATGCCGCGCGCCGCGCGCCGTCGACGCCATTCACCAGCCGCGTTAGTCGTAAAATACGCGTTGTTGGCTTTTGCTCTGCTGTTTCAGTTTACGATGTTGCCACGCGTCATTGGATCTTATGGGCCTGCGCCTGCCACAACAACAACAACAACAACACAATATCGAAACTTTGCCCTTTAGCGTGCGGCGCAGCAACTCGTTGCTGCTGTTGCTGTGTGTTGTTGGTGTTATTTTGAGATTTCATAATTTTAATTTCCGCATGTGCGCTGCTGCCCTTTTGCCGCACTCGGAAAAATATCGAACTGTAAAATTGCACAATTTGCAAATAAACCCACATCGCAGCAGCCCCCAACCCGCACCGACCAGTTACGCGCCGACGCTTTTGCCACCAAAAAGCGCTGCCGGCATTTGCATGCATGCATCAGCGCCAACAACAACAACAACAATAACAACACAAACACTCACACCAACGCCAACACTCTGCACCCGCCCCCTTCGCCTTTCACGCCCCCCGCTCTTCCAGCGGTGTGCATGATCGGCAACGCTATCATTGAAGTGGCGTTGCCAGATTTTAACTTTTGATGTTTTGTTTGCATTGAAGTTCGCTTGCTCTACCTTTGGGCCACTCAAGTGCAGTTAATTAAATTAACGATTTTGTATTTTGCGTCCGCGTGCGCGCCCGCAATCGCTCGACGTTCGCCTCGCGTTACGGCGGCGTCGCCGTCCCGTTGTTGTTTTAATTGAATTGTTTCGTTTTCGGCATTTCGAAAAGTTTCCTCCAGTTGCAGCTGCAGCTATGCATACGCAAAGTTTTGCCGCGCAGTTGGCTAATTGACGTTTTCTACTCCTGTACTCGCTTCGAAACGGCAACACCGGCGCTCCTGCGTTCCTCCGCTCTATCCGTCTTACGTGTAACGGTAGCATGCCTTTTGCTTTGGCTCGTTGCTCTTGTTTTTGTTGTTGTTATTGCCATTCAGTTCTGGTAATTTTACACTCCACTTGCAAAGGTAACAATTTGGCGCCGCACTCTTCGGCGAAACTCCATTTGCAGCTTCTAATTGACGTGGATGCGCGCCGGCCGCGTGCACAGTTAGTGGAAGTGGAGCGGAACGAAGAGGAACTGGTGGCGGCGTCTGTCGGTTACCCGAAATTAATTAAACTGCATGAAATTCGTTGCATATCGAGCACACGGCGAATATTTGCGCAATACCCACCGCAGATGCTGTGTGCGCTCGTTTGTGTACGTGAGTGTATCTGTGTGTGTGTTTATGTTTGTGTGCGTTTGAATATCTGACAATTTAATTCTGATTTATTTAATGTAAGCAAATACAAATAGATTTTAGCTGGTTACGAGTGTGTGGCAATGTGCAGCCGTTACTCAGTGGTTGAACTGATAGTTGAAGAGTCGTTGGTTTGAATCCCAGAAAAAAGAACTGAAAAAGTCCTTTTTTTGAATAGGAGCCAACACACCTAATAATGATATTACATTGGTTCTGGAAGTATGAAAATATTAGGAGACATGGTTATAAATAAAGAATTTATGGACATTTGAGTTATAGGCGCTGAGAAAAAATGTTTCGTAGGAAGATAATTTCACCATCGTGGTTCAAGGAGCAGAAACAAATTCTCCCTGTAATGCATTGCTCTAACATGTGAAACTTCAATTCAGTTTCTATTACTTAACATGTAATTTAAATCTGTTCCAAGTAGACGTGTCACAGTTAGTGATGGGAAAAAAATTCATTAATCGATTAATGAATCATATGATTAATTGAAACAGAGCGATTATTAATTCAAATTAATCGAAAGAAATGGAAAATAATCGAATAATCGAATGATTTTTTTAATATTTTAACTTAACCATGTAATTTTAAAGTATGTTAGTATGTAAACTTTTACCAATTGCCTTATAAAAACAACAATAATAATGAATTAATAAATGAAAGTATGTACATTTCAAAGGAAAAAAATATATATTTGTACTTTATTTGTTCATTGCAGAGTTTTGATTAGTGTCCGACCGAATATTCGGTTTCGGTTTCGGCCCAATTAAGTGGTTTCGGTTTCGGTTTCAGTTTCGGCCAAAAAATGGCCGAATAGCCGAAACCGAAACTTTCTAGAATATTTTTTACATTTTATTGTGTAGCAGATATATAGTGAAAGGAGGAGTAATTTAGATGTCAGCAATGTAAATAAACTTCTTTTTTTAGCATATAATATTGAATTATTTAATTTTGAATAGTAGCGAGTAAGGTACGAAAGGTTGATTTTTTCATGTTTACGTTTTTTAAAAATGAATAAATTGTTTTTATTAATAAGTATTTATTTATTTATGCTATGTTTGTTTGTTTGTTCTTTATTCACTTAATGTAAAATTCGTTTGTTGAAAAAAGTGCTTGATATGGTGATTTTTATTTCAACTAGAAAGTTTCGGTTTCGGTTTCGGCCGAATATTAAAAAAAAACCGAATATTCGGTTTCGGTTTCGGTTTCGGCCCAAAAAAGTGGTTTCGGTCGGACACTAGTTTTGATATAATAGTTTTGACAGGCGCGAGATCGTGAACCTGTTCCTCTTTTCAGTGGCAGTTGAACCTGCCTTTGAAAAGAGGCGCTCTGCTGGTACCGAAGTTCCTATAAGATAACCGTACCGATGAGTTATTATATAAAGCTTAGGGTACACCGTTCGCATTTCTAAATATGGGAGCATTCAAAAAAAAAATAAGCTCATCCTGAACTTGGGTTAGGTAGTTGTCGTTTTTGCAACATTTGTGAGCCAGCGACTTGTGGTGGGCCCATAAATCAATTTTAACATCGCATCAAAGTGTCCGTCTCAAGCTTTTATTTTGAAAAAAATGTAGTGATACGTTTTCTTTCGATTATTTTAGCATCTAATCGATTAACGTTTCGATTAATCGAAACCCATTTTACGATACAATTAAATCGTGAATTGAAAGAAAAAAATCGATTATTGTGTATCACCTTAAAGATCATCATTTAAAGATTAATCATCGTCCCATCACTAGTCACAGTGTTATCCCTTAATTAGGAACTTTCTTCAAAATGACGACATTGCTTGACTGTATTTTTTTTATTACATATTAATACTTGGCCGCACATGGATCCTTATTGAGTCCTTAGCAATACCAGATGGAGATCTGTTCATGAGTTGTACTAATGATCCGTTGGAATGCGAGTGCTTTTGGCAAACTTCAGCGAACGTTTCAGACTTGGAGTTGCCACTTTATTCAGTCTGGAAAACTCATGTGTCTTAAGTTTGATGTGAAATTTTTAATTCATTCATCTCATTTGAAACGCCTCGAGAGTTCGATATTATAAATTTGCAACCAAGAAGAAAAAAATTCACTCCCCTGGAAGATTTTCCAAAGCGAACCTTCAATCCGGTGCATTTTTGTTTAGGTTTCAAGATTTATTTAAGGCTAAGGGGTGTCCCAAGATATGTATGAAAAAATGCAGCACGTCATATTTAAATCAATAAATGAAGTCACAAAAATCACGGAAGATTTTTAAGAGCTGTGCTTCTTAGAAACTTTGTGTTTACTTAGGTTTACGCTAACTGATTTCTAGTCTCTAATTTGTTATATTTTAAGTCTTCCTAACTGATTCTTAAGTAGGTAAAGTCTAAGGCTTTCTTTCTGAAGTCTTTTAGTTACTTAAATATAGTTGTTTTTATATCTTAGAAACTTTGTGTGATGATAGCAAATGGAGTCACTGCAAAACCATATAATAAGATCTGAGATGTTGGAGAGATGTAGTTCTTGCTAAATCTGTGCTTCAAACTTCTCCTTGTCTCTAAGATCGACCTATTTTAAGTCAACCTAACTGATGTCTAAGTAATTGAAGTCTTTGGATTTCTTTCTTAAGTATTTTATAAAGTCGTTCTGGTGTCTGAGAAACTTTGTGAGATGGTAGGAAATTGGGCCCATTATGAGATGTAGGAGAGTTGTACTTGCCGCAAAATGTGTGGAGAACTTTACACAAACACCCTTCTTAGCTCTAATATCGACCGTTCTTTGTTTGTCCCTACTGGTTCGTAAGCGGATAAAGTATTTGAAGTTATTAGAATTACTTCATGCAAATAAATCGATAATTACTGATGGCGAGCACATCATCGCTTAGTCAAAGAACATTAGCAGAAGAACATAAGTAACCTTCTCTACCCACTGTATGCATTTAAAAAGAATTTTATCGCACCGAAGATAAATCACTTCAACCATCTTTCACTGGTTAGATCTATTAACACTCAGCTGAGTAATGCCACGGTACATGCATCATATTTAAGTTATCAAATGTCCAACCAACCAACCAATCCAACCAGTTCATTAGCTTTAATGGTAATTAATCTTGGCACTAATTTTTCATAACTTTTCAAGCAATTCAACTAATTGCTAGTAAATTGTACAAAGTTGCTTGCCACATATGAAATTATTTACATATAGACATCAGACACTATTGACTAGCTTCCAACACAAATGCTCCACAAACTAAAAATGCAGAAAGTGTGCCAGTAATGCCAACGTTCTCCGGCCACCTTAGCGTCTCCCAGTCTTCAATATTCATTTGATCCACACATGCAACGTTGGCAAAAATTTATTAGACATTTTAAGCGTCTAAACGGCATTATTACCGCAAACAACAACAACAGCAACAACGTAAATATGATATATGAAAATTGCTTTTAACCCATGGTACGGCGGTATGGGTTTTAAGTGCCCAAAAAATAATGTTGTTGTTAAAAAGGTTATGTTGTAACTGGTGGGAGATACCACAGTGATTACTTGTCTTTAGGTGTTAAGAAATTTGATTGAAATTGGCCTTTTCCAAGGTCAAAAAATATTTTGATTTTTGATTTAAGGATTTTTAAAAGCGAACAGTTTTTATCTACTACAACTTTTATCTTATATTTATAGAGATTTATTGCAGCATCAGATAATCCGAAATTTAAAGACCTGAAATTCTCTACAGCAATTTTTATAGCTTATACAAGTTCAATGATGATCTATGCTGAGGCATTAATGGGTTAAGTCGACAAGCGGCTAAGCGCTGCTGGTGATGCAATGAAAATGTGCGACGTCAACACGCGCCAGCTGACTGACACGATTGCCTGTCGTTTGGCGATCGTGTGTAGGGGGGAGAGGTCGGAATGTGCCATGTCGGATCAAAGCGACTCCAGTGGCGGCAGGACGGGCGGCATCATGCAAATGATAGGCCGCAAATGCTTGACTGACGGTTGACAGGATTGTGCCACTATAATTGTTGTTGTTGCGTTTGTTGGCCGTCAGCTGTGTGGTGAGCGCATTGGCGCTGCCGGCTGCGAGTTGGTGTGCCGTGTTGTGCGCTCCCTATCGGCCAACGCTATCGGCCACATTCCTGTCCACGCGGCCGATCGCAGCGCCACACCATCGACAGACAGGCAGACAGACAGACAAACCGCGCCTAATGTTGGTAAAGTGAATTTCCGCCGCTGCGTTGCCGCAACAATTCGCAAGCAAACATGCAAACAAGTTTTGGCCGCGAGTGGTGATTTGTTTTTGGCATCGACTGTGCAGATTTCACTCGCCGATAGCCGCTGCAATGTGGCGTTAATAAATTTCCAATGCAAGCCATGCGCCGGCGAGTGTTGGTTGCTCTGTTGTGTGTTGTTGTTGTTTTTGTTGTGTTGCTTGACGCTTACAGTAAGTGTGGAAAAATTGCGCGCCGCCAAGTGTTGAAAAAAAATTAAATAACAATTAATCGCTGCCGCTCGACTGGAGCGAAGCAGAATGCAATGCTTTTAAATTTTTTGCGCTTTTCAAGTAAATTTTTTTTTGGTTTTATTTTAATTTGCTTTTTCATTTAATGTTGACATTTATTTTGGTGCAAGTTTTAATGTAAGCGATAAATTTTCAGCTGCGCGCGCTGATAACTCGTTGCTGTTTAGAGATTATGAACGTGAACGCTGTTGGTGCTGTTGGCAGATTTGATTTTTCGTGGTGATTGTTGTTGTTTTTTGTTGTTGTTGTTTTGTGGTATGGATTGAAATGTGTTGACATGCATTTAAGATATCGATCGGCTTTCTAAATATTTCTTGTATCATTTAATTTATGGACATGTTTCATTGGCCTCATGGAATCGGTATCATGAAATCTGTAGTTGCTGACAAGCAGAGTGAGGCAAAATATCTTTCAACTTATTTGTGTAGAAATTTCAGAGGTTCTTGGATGTGGTATACGGGTTGGTGCACTGACTTAATCAATACTACATTCAACGGTTGCGCCGGCTTGGTCGAACGTATGTCGAAAATTGCTCCCGCTAGATGGGTCAACGAGACGGTACAATCAGGTACCAAGAGGGCAACCACATCTGCGTTAGAAGGACCAAGTGCCACAGAACCTGTGGGTGCTAGGGATTTACAACTGGAGCCATCAAACACAGGACAGAATCGTCTTGACAACGATCACAAAAACTACTCTTTGCGATCAACTGTGATACTCACGCAACCCTCCAAGAGTGGTTTTACGTATTCATTGGTGACAAATTCAAAATTTTGGGAACCAGGCTGCAGTCCTTTCATAACCTAGATTTCACGGACTTTACAAAACTTAGCATAATGTCTCGGTAATCTTAACAAAAGCAAAGAAAATTCAAGCTGAACAATGGTTTATAAAAATTCTAGTTTTCAATGTCATCATTCAAAATGTTACAGCTGACAGAATAGAAGTTCCAAGTATCCAAAGCTATTTTTATATTATAGTCAATTTTATAAAATTTTCTGAAACTCTCCTTGCCAAAATCTCGCTTACATATGTTTCTGACATTTGAACCAAATCGTGAAAAAATCCAATTTGAAGTATGGTTCCAAACAGGGCACGTTTTATAAAAGCATTTAAAGGACTGAAGCTCCTAAACTGGGGGCCCTAAGAATTTATCTTTCTTAAGAAAATAATCTTATTTTTGTGAAATGGGCTTCAAAGTGCTTGAAACTACACCAAAAGTTTTTAGAAAATAAAAGTTAAAAGGTTTCACAATATGACGTGTGATTTAAAAGCATTCAAAGAGATGCATCGCCTAAACTAGGGGATTTAGGAATCTAAAAATCATGACAATATTTTTTTTTAAATATTTCAATTTGAAAATTTTTCGAATCGTACTGAAGTTTTGTTAAAACCGATGATGCAGTTTTTGAATTGAGGGTCATTTTCAAAAATGCTGGCAAACAATTCAACACGTTGGAATGGGTGTGGTTGCCAAATTTGGCAAACTTTAATTCAATTTACAAAAAATTACATGTAATGTATGAAATTTTCAAGAAAATAGAATTAATTTTAGATTCTTGGGAATCTTCTTAAAACTCTAAAATTAATTTTATCTGTCTTCATTACTAGAAACAAGTATCAATGTTAGATCTTTTTTAGAAGATAGAATGCATTTTGGGTTCTTCGGGCAGTAAATTTTATGGTCGTATTTTCTAGAAGATAGAATCAATTTTAAGTTGTAAAGGCTTTTATAAAATTTTATGGACTTTCTCTCAAAAAAACAGAATCACTTTGACGTGCTTATCGCTTCGACGAATCTAAAAAATGAGTCTGTATTCTAGAAATTTCAAACAAACTTTCGTTGAATTGACTCACAGTTTGTAAAATTGTACCACAAAGCCGTAGCATTGATTAAAAAAAAATTGATTAAAATTTGTTTTCTCTTTGAAAATTGTTAATGGTTATGGTAGTCTTTAAAAAAAAGGTTCCTGAGGACCGGACACAGATTGTATTACACAGTAAATGTCACGAGGCTTCCAAAAGTAGGCTCACAATACTCTAAATTCTATGTAGGTCCATACAAATTTTATTCACGAACCAATAAAAAGAATGATTTCGATTTCTTTGCCACATCTTCAAAGAGATAGGTAGATTCAGGTAGATTTTTTTCAAAAAATCGAAAATTTTTTCTTTGCAGTTTAGGTATATTTAAACCCTTAGGAATCATGTAGAAACCTTCCTTTACCTCGGATAGTATCCGAAAGCGATTGAAAATGAGATTAGCTGTAAGGGCTCGCGCGCTCGAATCGCACACCTGGCGCGTGAAGTAGATGCTGTTGTTATTGATTTGCTGACACGATTACGGCCGATCTACTGCACCTATTTGCTTAAACTTTTTTTTACATTTTCAGAAAAGGTTTGGCTATCGCGTGAACTACGATCATTATTGTCCATTTCTATGTAACAACGTTATGACTTAAGTATTAACAAAAAACAAGCAAAAAAAGAGGAAAAAACTTTACAATTGCACTAAATGTTTATTTATTAATTTTTTTAAAGTTATAGGTCAAACGATTGCCATTCATTTGTACTTCAAAATGAAATTTGTTTGGTATGTTTCAGATCATCCAAAATGGAGAAATCGTGTCAGCCAGATTTCAAAATGGCGTCTTCCGGTCGCCCATATCTCCCCCGGATATAAACGAAAATTTATAAAAAAATTTTGTTCAGTACTCAAAACTATGTACAATAACATACAAAAAAAATTTTAATGTGGAATAAAAATTTGTATGAAAAAAAAATTACTTAAAAACATGGTCGATTCTACCTGACTACCCCCTTAAGTTGTTATTGTAAACTTAGGTTAAGCTATTTTTGTATTTTGTGGTATTGGTTTCTATTCCTGTTCATGTAATTTATTATGCCTAAAAAAAGAACTCTAAGGTCTTAACATTCCTTCCTATTACTTATTATTCCTAAATAAATTCAAAATCAAAATTCAAATTTCAAAAATTCCTTTCACATTAATTCAATTCATTTCCATTTGTAATATTAAATCAAACTTTCAGTGTATAAATAAGTATGATGTGAATATACAAAAACGAATTTCGATTACTAATTTCGGTTCAAAGCGTCAAACAATAAAGTAGCATATTAATGTGTCATAACAAGTGTCACTCTAATCCTGTGCAACCCTACTCAAACCATAAATTTAAATCATATCGTCACTTAAAGACCAAATTTCCCACATAATGCTTGCCATATTTATGTCTGCAAGTATGTATGTAAGTGCAAACACGCTTATATACTGTACGAGACATAAAGCATAGAAGAAGAAGAAGCAGCAGCAGCAATGTTCTCAAGAGGCAAACGATTTCAAAATTGATTTTCATAATTAAATATAATTTATTGCCAACAATCTGTCATGCATAATGTAAATAAATAACTGAAATGAAACTGTGAGTAGACCAACCCCAAACAACAACAACTACAATCAGTTAGTGAGTGATTACAACAATTTGGCGTTTGGTCTGGCTGTGTGTGTGTGTGTGTGTGTGTAAGTGTGTGCTGAGTCGGCGCGGCTGCTTGTGTATAATTAAGTAATTGCGTTTTGTTAAGAGTTTTTCGGCAGCGCGTCGACTTGGCCCCAAAAACTTCTTTCGGCAAGAAAAACAAAAATAAATACAATACAAAATTGCGCCCCCAAACAAGCAGCAAGCGTTTGGCCCCAGCAACAGCAACAACAACAACGACAACATCACCCACTTACCCACTTAGGAAACTTTTCCATTATTTGATAGAGTTGTTTGTTGTTCATCATCATCATCACTTCAACGCGGATTTCTGGCCTCCCACAGCCAGCAGCAAGCAACCAGCAACCAGAATAAGAAAAGCAACACAAAATGTGGCCGAAAATCTGAGAGCAACGGGCTTCCTGTAGCATTGGTGCAACATGTTTTCGAACGCAACGGAAGACAGCTTCTCGTCCGAGCGGCTGCCATCAGTTTGGCGTTCGGTCCATTCGTTGGCGCTGCCAATCAACCGGACAGCGGTTCGTTTCGACGGCTGTTGGGTTCTAGTGGTTCTTTTCATAATTATTTGACGCTATTTGTTAATTTTTTTTTTCTTCATGTTTGTGCTCTGCAATAATTTTCCTTCTCCTTTTTCATATTTTTTCTTGTGCTTTTCTTTACATTTCGCTTTAATTTTATGCCCATTTTATGTTCTGACTTATGGCACTTAAGCACTGACTGATTGCATCTAATTATTCACCGAATGATAATAATATTGCTGCTGCTGATGTTTAGTTGAATAACAACAACAACAACAACGACTCGACCAACGAAATAACAACAATGGCCCCAAAACATTTTATGACCCTTTAATTTCCAAGCCATATTGCTTAAGTTGCCATTGGCTGCTGTACAGCGGCAGTCTTCATTGCGTATTCTTCGGGCACAATATTCATACTTTTGCTGCTGCTTCTTCGTCTTCTTCTTCGCCGTTAACTGCTGCTTCTACAGCATCTTCAAATTTCCACTTCACACGCAACAGCTGCTCCGGTCTCGGCGCTCCCACCCCACACACACAAAATGCGAGCGAGCGCACGAAAAATATTTCAACAGCAACAGAAACAACAACAACAAGAATATGGGTCGGCGTAGGGGGAGGAGGCGAAAGAATTCTAATTGCCGCTCATTTTCATGGGGGCCAGATTGATGAAATGGAAATTGGACGCACCAGTGATTGAAGCGAATTCTACCATTGACAGCATTGAGTTTTTACAAAAGTCTTCTTCATTCACTGACTCCTTCCATTCATATCTATCCAACCCCCCCTCCCGCTCTATTCATTTTCTCATCCATCTATCTGCATGGCATTGGCCATAATGATGCCGCTCATCATTGCAATAATAATGTATTTCTTGGTGGATTTCTAATGGCAGCGCATGAATCTGAGTCGCTGAAAAATGCATTAACTCTGATTAATTCGCATTTCGAACGCGATTTAAATAAGTTAAATATTGTGTGAAAAATCACTTTACGTAATGACCTTGCGAAGCGTGAAACGTATTTTCGGACTTACACATTGATTGATCGACACAGTTTCGAGATTGCAGTACACACCTCAGTTCAGCTCTGAAGTCTGCTAAGCGAATGGATTGAACAAAACTTAATGACGGGAACGTAGGAGCTAAAGTTTATGGACCTAATTTCTGCAAATAATTTCCTATTAAAAAGATTGAAAACGTGTTTTTATTATGGAATTGTTTACGCTCTGAAGAACGTTCAGATTTATTAATTTATATTGTTGGGTGGGTCCATGGACAAAGACACGTAGGCATTGTAGATCATTGTATCACGCAGAGATATAGATTTCTACTATTACTTCTAGTGAGAGGCTAATCACTCAAGAGGGCAGAATCTCCACTGATTAATGCAAGCAATGCAAATTATTTAGTCTTGTCGATGTTTTATGATCTTAAACGGAGTGAATACGAAACAACAAATCTGCTCAAAAAGCAGAACAATAAATATTTTATTTTTGCAAAATGCATTCATTTTATTTTAAATAGTCTCCTTTTGCTTCGATTCAACGTTTTGCACGTTGAATTTACTTTTGACAGTATTGGAAGAACCTGAATGTTCGTCGTCCTTTATGTCTTCACGATCGTCCTGCAATCGCTTAACCTTCACTCTGTGCATGGGGTATACAGTTCCCCATAGCCACAGAAAATATGAATTTGTGAAGGTATTTCCTTCTGAACGATATATTAATACATATATCATTGGATAGCTATTGATGAAAAGATTCTAAAAACATAATCAGTTCTTTTTTTTTTAGTGTGATTGGGCCAGTATACCCACATATTGCACACAAACTGTTTGTTGTGCTACGGGGAATAAATTACCCCGTTATTTATACCAATACATTCTGTATGCAAAACTTATCCAAGTTCTGAACCACTCAAGTTCTAAATCACGAGCACACTCACCGGTGGAATAACAGATTCTAAGACGGTGTGCAAAAAATAACATAAAAAATACTATTAGGTGTACAACTTTGCTTCCGCCGTTTTTTTCCAAAATTAAAAGCTTTATTGCGAAAAAGTGCTTACAGATGTATTATTCAAAGTATTGTCCGTCGCTAGCGACAACTTTCTCCCATCTTTCCGGCAATTTTCGGATCCCGGCTCGAAAAAAGGAGTCCTCTTTTGACGCTATCCATGAAGCAATCCATTATTCCAATTCTTCGAAGGATTGAAAATGTTGATCTGCCAGGCCGTGTGCCATCGAACGGAATAGGTGGAAGTCAGAAGGGGCGACATCTGGGGAATACGGCGGGTGGGGCAAGACTTCCCATTTCAGCGTTTCCAGGTACTTTTTGACCACTTTTGCGACGTGAGGCCGAGCATTGTCGTGTTGGAGGATGACTTTGTCATGTTTTTTTTAAAACGTTGAAACCACTCCCGACACGTTCTTTCACTCAGAGCAGCATCACCGTAAGTTTCTGAGAGCATTCGATGCGCTTCAGCTGCATTTTTTGCGAATTGTAACAGAAAAGTAAAACTTCCCGCAAATGGCGAGAATTGGGCACATAAACGGACATTTTCGAGCGTGAATAATACGAAAACAAGAACAACTGTCATTGAAACGGCGATGACAATTCGTTAGGCACTGTCCACACTCACTTTAAAGGCATTACCATCTATGTATTTCAACCAGCCTCAGCCGGTACAGCCACCTATAGGAAAACGGCGGAAGCAAAGTTGTACACCTGATAATACAAAAAAACAAACAACAACAACATTAATAATATTTCATACTATAATGATAATATAATTATTTCCCAAAAAACTATTATTTTACTCATTCCCATACAAACTATACTGGTTCAAAAATGGGGAACTCAGTTCCCCATTGCATGGGATTAGGGTGTAAAAACCATGCACAGAGTGAAGGTTAAACCACTTATGTACTCTGGCACAATATAAACAATCATCACCATACACTTGTTTCATCAAATTAAATGTTTCGGTAAAAGTTTTACCAAGTTTAAAACAAAACTTAATATTGGCTTTTTGTTCGAAGCTCATTTTCCGACCGATGCTATAAACAGACTGTCACTTTTGGCGCGAAAACTTGGCTTCTACTGAACCAAATGTTATGAAATTTGGACAGCATGTCAGTGATGGATAGACATTTTAAATTGCGCCAGCAGAATATGCCACTTTTGAGCAATCTTTGAGCAGTTTTCCGTGGGACAGACCTTGTATATGATAGTATCTGAAAGTCAAGCGGTTGTAGAGGCCCTAGTTACAAGCATCCTTGGCTAAATCTATTTTAAATATGAACAGCCGAACCTTTCAGATCAAACTGGATAGTTGTAACTCTGAAAAATTATATTGGACTCCACACTCTTCAGAACAAACTGCACCATCGTACCTCTGGAACTTTACTTAAATTGGATTCCAGTCCATAAAAGTCACGAAGACAACAAAAAAACCACTTTCTTTCTATTTATAGGTGCTTAATTGTTCTATGAGCTATCCAAAGGTCACATTTAGAAATGGCTAAGAAAATTAATGGATTAAAAATTTGCCAAACAAGGGACTAACTGCACAGGGCACAATCATACTAAATATGTTAATGTTTGGTTCATAAGACAAAAGAAATTTCTACAACCAACTCTTGCTAAATGGAGCTCTCTGACAGCCAAGCTGCGCTGAAAGCTCTGGACTCGTGCGTGGACAACACAAAGTCTCTCACTGAGTGCCGCAGGTCTCTAAACGAGATGGGCAAGCACTACAGTATTCACCTAATCTGGGTGCCTGGACACCGTAACATTGAAGGTAACTGCAAAGCGGACGAGCTGGCCAGGAAAGGACCACCCATATCCTTCCCGATAAGGAGACGGTAGGTATGCCACTGGCCACATTCAGACTTCGCGCCAGAACGCATGCAATCCGAAAAGCTCAGGAGCGTTGGCAGAATCTCTCCTCATGCGCAACAGCCAGGCTCACATGCCCGGCATACGACAGGAGGCGGACTGCGAGTATCTTGGACCTCAAGAGGAAGGAGATATCCATTTTAACAAGAACCCTCACAGGACACTGGTTAATTGGAGCACACGCCATCAGACTAGGTATCAATGCAAGAGACTTCTGTAGAAGCTGCGACTGTGCTGAAGAGGAAGAAAGCGTACAGCATCTCCTCTGTCACTGCCCAGCACTTTGCAGAAGTAGGCTACGCATCTTAGGACAACCGTTTCTCTCAAACCTAACAGAAACATCCAGCATAGATGTCAAAAACCTTCTTAGGTTCGTAACATCGTCCAGATGGCTTGACCAGGAACAACCCAGTTAGCTTAAGCTGTATATGGCATCACAATGGGCCAGTATCTTGGCCTAAGTGAGGGATCTCTGCTATCCAGCCATTTTAACCTAACCTCCAAATATCAAACTTGTGGATGGCAGATATGGTTTCAAATAGCATTAGCCTCACCCAAAAGAAGTCCTGATTGAAACACTGCCTGGAATCATCACTTTTTGTGGCAGTAGAGGAAATATTTCACAGCGGGAGATGTCAACATACTTAGACCCATTCATATTCGACTCATATTATCTCTCGAATACTATCACAGAGCATGGCTTCCATTCTACAACTGGCTGCTGATTTTATTAATAATATTTTGGTCATGAATAATTCTTCCGCTCCGGCGAAAAAAGTGTTCGATGTGGTAGTGGGAGGTCGATGGCGAAAAGGGAGACCGTGTCTAAGCAAGGACCAACTTGAGGACGCCCTACCATCTCTTGGTGTGACCTGGAGAGAACTTTTACGGGAGGTCGTAACTCGGTAACGGGTTGTTAAGTCCAGTTAAATAAGTAAGAAGTATTTTGGTCAAATGACAACAGAAATAAGAAGCATTGAAAGCTGGCAGGAAAAGAACTCATACTGAAGAGTAGTAAATGGAGATGGATAGATCAGAAAGATCATTCGAAAGCATTACAAGAATGATTTGACTAGAACCCATAAAAGAGAAGAAGAAGAACAATCGAAAACGCTTGGAATAGGTCAATGCTGCGCAAATTATTTACTGCCAATACTACCTCGAAAAGCGCAAAATGAAGGGCTTGAAATCGGGATGAATAGAAAAGTTTTATTAATCCATTGGTGCTGGAACGGACATGGTTTTAAGGGCGTATGATGCTGAAAATGGAGACAAATCCAAACTTCTTTTAGAGCATTTCAGTACTAAATAACATAACATATCGGATTAATGTTCTTAGATATTAAATTGCTACATTCTTTTAATTTTCCTTGTCACCAGTTGGTAATGTGACAGCTAATATAATCTTCTATTACCTATTTGAATTTTTTTGACTCTATACAAAATCGTGATAGAAAGCTTATTGGACACAGAAGGATATGCAGCACTTTTGATTTCTTGAGAGAGAATTCTGTTTAGATGTGTGATTCTATTTTTCAAGCACCTTCTGTTTTTCAAGCATCTTCTTGGTATTGTAGACATTCAAACGAACGTTGCTTAATCGATGCTCTTGTTGATTCCCATCATATGTAAGCTTTTCCATATACTTTCGAATGCCATTCGCACCTTTATTTAGGTACAAAAAAATTCTGTTCAAACTATAAAGCCACAGTTTGGTTTATAGAAATTCCCTGAGCACACTTCAAGGCGCACTTGCTGATTATTCTACACAAACAATTTTCCTTATGCGGCAGCTTCGTAAGCTTCAACCTTTTGGCTTTCGAATGCCCCAATCTCGCCCAATGATGGAAATTAATTTTCCTTCGAAATTAATTAGATACGCTAATCTAAATGTTGGCAATTAAATTTGAATGTCTGCAACAATAATAAAAAGCCCCAAAAATGGCAAAAGGTAAAAAGTAAAATTCGTCTACAACATTGTGAGCGCACTTACCAATGTCCAAAGCGTGACAGCCGCGGCCGGCGCCTCGCTCGTTCCAACTGCTGCCGCTCAGTAAAATCAAAGTCAATGTCAGCCAGCATAAAGTTTTATTTTTATTAACACCATGACGCTTAATGCGGCAATAACTTTTCCAATAATTTGTTGCAAAATGGCAGCTAAGCAAATGTTGCTGCTGCTGCTGTTGCGGCGCCGAATGTTGCTGCCACCACTGTCGTTGCAATTTGAACGAATTCAATTGTCGAAATTTTATTGCAGACATTTTACGATATTTGGCGCCGCGCACGTGCGTTCCGTAGTGAAAAAACAAAAAACACTCACACACACATAGACACACGTAGAAACAACAACACCAGCGTACTAGCTGAAAATTGTGAAGGTGTGCGCGCGCCACACGAAACGAAATCAAAAAACAATTTTCAACTTTTCACACTTTTGTGTGGCTGTTGCTGTTGCGTGGTTGTTGTTGTTGTTTTTGGCTATTTGCAATGCTGCTGCTGCTGTTGCTGCTTTTGTTGCGGCAAATGTTGCTGACGGCGTTGACAGCATTACTTCCGGTTTGGTTGCACGATTGCCAGCCAAATGGCATCGCGTTGGCTTGTTTCACTTCTCTCTCTCTCTCTCTTCAATCTGGCTCTTCTACTCGCTGTGCGTTTCTATTTTTGTCGTTTTCCGCACACCACCGTCAACGCTTTCCATTCTATGCAATTTTAATGTGTGTGAAATTTAATTAAACTTTGCGCCACATTTGCACAAACGAGGCGCGCAAATACCGAACGCGCCGTAGAAAATTTGCGACGAAAGGCGACACTACGCGACGCGACAATACACGACGAAGGCGAGCGGAAGTCTTCAAAGCATTTCAACCAGCGAGGAACATTGGATCAAAGTGTGGCATAGGTTTCAGGGGCTATGGCGAAACTGCAAAGAGCGAGAAAAAAAGAAAAGAAATATTAAAATTTTTGAAAATATTTTAAGAATCAGGGACCGTAATTACTTGAGTAATTATTATCGCAATATTTTTAATCAAAAAAATCAAGATGAAGGAAGCATTGCAGACATATCATGTAGTGCAATAAAATGATTGTTTTTGAAAGCAGTTATCAAAAAAGCAATACACCAAAATTTCTCGATTTTTATTTTCCGAGTGAGATCGGATTTTCAGAGCGAGATCTAGAGTACACACATTTATAACATTGGGTGGGTATCGGGAAAAATCGCATTCTTGCATTCATTCCTTTATAGAAAAAGTATATAATTCATAGTAGAGTTTTTATTTCATGAGCGAAAAGTATTACTCAGAAAATAATTTTCAGTATACAATTTGAAAAATTGAACTTACCACATGAGGCTTATTTTTGAATCAAAAACAAAAACTCGTCCCGTAATTTTTATTTTGTGAAGAAAAAATAAAACTGAAAAATAAATTCTCATTCTGCAAGTGAAAAATAAAACTCACCGCATAATTTTTATTTTTCCACAAAAAAATAAAACTCAACAAATAATTTTTATTTTCTGATCAAAACAAAAAGATCAGCAAATAATTTTTATTCGGTGAGCGGAAAATAAAAATCGAAAAATAAGTTTTATATTTTGATTTTTATATTTAGCTCATAATTTTTACGGTTCCTGTGTAGAATAACTTTTTTTGGGAAATTTATTTAGACAGTTTAGTCTTAATTTTAGCTTAAGGATTTTGTGCAGAAATGGCATAAGGTTAAATAAAAAAATCCATTATTTTGGCAGACAATTGAAAGATTCTTTGAATATAGTTTGAATGATCCGATTTACCACAAATATGCACCGTTTTGTTCAGTGAATTGTTGTCAATGTGAAGGTAATTTCATTATGATTGGCTCTCCATAGAAACTCTCGTTCATATAGGCAAAGTAGATTTTCACAAACTTTTTTAAGGCAAATCTTTTACCAGTAAAATCAACTCATCATTAATTCCATTGTGATCATTATTCATCATTAATTCCATCATTAATTTAATTATGTACTTATGACTGTTCCTCCATAAAAATCCTCGTTCCTATAGGCAAAAGATTGGGATGTTGATTTTCACAAACTTCTCTTGAGGCAAATCTTTCACCAGCCAAATCAGGTCATAATTAATTCCATTATGATCATTATTCATCATTAATTCCATCATTAATTTAATTAAGTATGGCTGTCCTTCCACATAAATCTTCATTACTTTAGGCAAAAGACTGGATCAGTCGATTTTTACAAACTTCTCTTGAAGCAAATCTTTCCCCAGCAAAATCGCCAGAGACAGGAACAATTGGAAATCACTTAGTGACAGGGCTGGACTATAAGATGGATGTATGAGAACCATCCATCCAAACTTCCGGAGCTTCTAGCAATTCACTATCGATGTGCGTGGCCTGGCGTTGGTCTAATGGCACACAATTCCTCTCCTATCATCCAAATATGGTTTGATCCAAACCGACAAAGACAGTTGGTAATCACTTGGTGTCCGGTCCGAATTATAAGGTGAATGCATAAGAACCTCCCAACCAAGCGTCCGGAGCTTCTGGCGAGTTGCTATCGATGTTTGTGTGGTCTGGTGTTGATGACCTTGATGACTGTCAGTCTGAGTTTAGCCAAAGTTTGCGACCACTCACAGAATTTTGATTACAACTGTTTCCGTTTGACGTTGTCGTAGGTGATCCACTTTAAATCACCAATCTAATCCAATCCAATTCAATCTAATCCAATCCAATCCAATCCAATCCAATCCAATCAATCCAATCAATCCAATCCAATCCAATCCAATCAATCCAATCCAATTCAATCCAATCCAATCCAATCCAATCCAATCCAATCCATCCAATCCAATCCAATCCAATCCAATCCAATCCAATCCAATCCAATCCAATCCAATCCAATCCAATCCAATCCAATCAAATCAAATCAAATCCAATCCAATCCAATCCAATCCAATCCAATCCAATCCAATCCAATCCAATCCAATCCAATCCAATCAAATCAAATCAAATCCAATCCAATCCAATCCAATCCAATCCAATCCAATCCAATCCAATCCAATCCAATCCAATCCAATCCAATCCAATCCAATCCAATCCAATCCAATCCAATCCAATCCAATCCAATCCAATCCAATCCAATCCAATCCAATCCAATCCAATCCAATCCAATCCAATCCAATCCAATCCAATCCAATCCAATCCAATCCACTCCACTCCACTCCAATCCACTCCACTCCACTCCAATCCAATCCAATCCAATCCAATCCAATCCAATCCAATTCAATCCAATTCAATCCAATTCAATCCAATTCAATCCAATTCAATCCAATTCAATCCAATTCAATCCAATTCAATCCAATTCAATCCAATTCAATCCAATTCAATCCAATTCAATCCAATTCAATCCAATTCAATCCAATCCAATCCAATTCAATCCAATCCAATCCAATCCAATCCAATCCAATCCAATCCAATCCAATCCAATCCAATCCAATCCAATCCAATCCAATCCAATCCAATCCAATCCAATCCAATCCAATCCAATCCAATCCAATCCAATCCAATCCAATCCAATCCAATCCAATCCAATCCAATCCAATCCAATCCAATCCAATCCAATCCAATCCAATCCAATCCAATCCAATCCAATCCAATCCAATCCAATCCAATCCAATCCAATCCACTCCACTCCACTCCACTCCACTCCACTCCAATCCAATTATATTCAATTCAATTTAATCCAATCCAATTCAATCCAATCCTATCCAATCCAATCCAATCCAATCCAATCCAATCCAATCCAATCCAATCCAATCCAATCCAATCCAATCCAATCCAATCCAATCCAATCCAATCCAATCCAATCCAATCCAATCCAATCCAATCCAATCCAATCCAATCCAATCCAATCCAATCCAATCCAATCCAATCCAATCCAATCCAATCCAATCCAATCCAATCCAATCCAATCCAATCCAATCCAATCCAATCCAATCCAATCCAATCCAATCCAATCCAATCCAATCCAATCCAATCCAATCCAATCCAATCCAATCCAATCCAATCCAATCCAATCCAATCCAATCCAATCCAATCCAATCCAATCCAATCCAATCCAATCCAATCCAATCCAATCCAATCCAATCCAATCCAATCCAATCCAATCCTATCCAATCCAATGCGATCCAATCCAATCCAATCGCGACTCGCAGATAGTCATTTGGTCCAAGAGGTCTTTTTCACTCTTTTAGACATCGAGCATCTTTTTTATCCAGCCTTATCCCAGTGGTTTCAAAAGTTTTTTTGTGGGGCTGAACATTCGGTTCATGAGACTTTTTTGCGTTAATTCGTGTGCCACCCATATATTCAGCTTCTTTTTATATCCAGCCTTATCCCAGTGGTTCCAAACGGTTTCAGGTAAAATTTTTAGTAACTGGGCAATCGAAACAGTGCTTACATGTCGATGAGATTCGACGATTTACATGATTTTATTCACATTTTCGACAATTAACCTTCCAGAACGTGTGATGCATCTTTGACCCCAAAAATACTGGAACAGATTCGACGAAAAAGAAGAAATACTGTCAAATCTGACATATTTTCTCTTTGCTGGTGTTTGTCTTTGAAGCACGCTCAAACAAAAGTGAGTGGAGCAATGACAAAACTGTCTAAGAAGTTTTTTTAAAGCAGAAATGTATCTCTCTAACGCCATCGAGTATATTCCGATCACACTTATACAACCCGGGATACAGATGACTAAAACCATCTATTGGAAAAATAATGGATTTTTTAACTACACTATGATCTTAAAACTGTGTGCTCAAATCATAGTTTTCCTATAAATTGTCCAATAAAAATAAATGGTAACTCAAGGGTTAAAAACTTCCAAACCATTTAATTTTTCTCACACTGAGCGCAAACATTTTTAACAAATTGAAATCTACATATTCACACGTCTGGCTCATTGTTCGGTTACAATTAAAATGACGTGACCTTGCAATGTGTCATTTGAGCTGTCGCAAAAAAGTAACAACACCAACAACAAAAAAGACCGCTGAAATGAAGGCAAACAAGCAAAGCATAAATTATTTGACAGCGCATTTGTTGCATTTCACGCGCCTGACCCCCCCAAACATTTGTCCTTTTTGCGCCTTCCAACATTTTACTACATTTTATTACATTTTACTTAATTTCCGTGCTGCGCTGCGGTCCCCCTGCGCGCCCAATTCAAGCAAAATGACAAGCGACTATTTCTTGTCGGCGCTCCGAAAAATGAGTGTTGCGGGAGTTGCACAAACCGCGTGGCAAATAAAATGTCGCCGAGCCTGCACGTGTGTGTGTGTGTGTGTGTGTGTGAATGTATATTATGGCATTTGTGTGAGTGTGCAAAAATTTATATAAACTGTCACTGTTTTATTTACCGCGCGCGCATTTGTATGCCTCGCATGACAGAATGTGTCAGAACAAAGGCGACGGTGGGAGAGAAGAACAGAAAGTGGCAGCCAGCAAAGTTGACAGCGTATGTGCGGCAATGCCGACTGGCTGACGGCAACAGGCGGGGATTGAGTGAGGGCCCCATGAGTTGGCAATTGGTGAGATGCGCATTTACCCTAAAAACAAAAATGCGGCAAAATGCGACAAAAAGACAACTACAAACAACAACAACAACGACCAGCAGTAAAGTAAACGTGTGTTGGCAGGAAGCGCGCAGAAATGAGTAGCGGAACGTGTGCACAGCAGTTGCAGCGAAAATTTCAGCCAGCACTGCTATGGGGGAGCCGTCGCACCGTCGCATTGCCGCTAACCGAGAAATTTTTTGGTCTTATTTTGACACTTGGCTGACAGCGCGCACCACACTCGACATCAACTGACAATGAAATATAATGAAATGTTAATGGGTAACGATCTGGCGGCGGCAGCATTCAGGCACAGATGGCAATAAAATTCGCGTCCGAATTTTTGCCGCCGGTACCGGTTACTTTTTCGACACTTTAACGTTCACTTCACGACATCACTCAAGTGCGGGCATAAAGCCGGCGCGCGGCCAAATGTGTCGGTGTTGGTGTCGGCCTGTTTTGTGCGATTGTGTGCGCGCGCCTAAAATTAATTGAAGGAAACAGCGCAGACAGTGTGCGGTCGAAACAGCGCAGACAGTGTGCGGTCTGTTATTTTGCATTTGCAGCAGAAAGTTGCACAAAGAACAACAAGTGTAGCAAAAAAAGTGCAGCTAGGTGGCAACGCTACAGTGCTGCACATTGTGTAGTGGGCGGAGTTGGCAAAAAAATAAAGCGCTACTGTTGTTGTGGCGCTGCCAAATACGGTCAAGACTATCACTTGGCCAGGCCAAGTTACCACACAGGCGATAACAACAAAAATAAGTGGCAAATAAATAATAAAATAAAAAATAAAAAATAAAAAAGTAAATAAATAAATAAAAATAAATAAATGAATAAATAAATAAATAAAATAAATATAAAATAAATAAAATAATAGTGGAAAATATTTTCCCCGAAAAATAAAAATATTTAAAAATAAAAAACATTGTGAAGTAGTAAGTTAGTACAAAATAGAATAAATGGGCCTGCCACATCCATTTTCAATTGTACATAACCTCAAACTTAAAACCAAAGTTATATTGTTCCGTGCATTTTCAGCTTTTGAGGAGCCAATCCGAGTATATTTTGCCTTAAATTGTTTCCACAGTGTTTTTTCGTTCAACTCTCAGCCTTTCCTACTTTTCCACAGTATTTTCCACCTAACTCATTCTGTGGTCCCCATTTGCCTATTCTACCATCTGTCCACACACCAGTTCCATCTCTTCCCCTCCACATTTTCTTTCAGCGTTCATAGTTTGTCTTTGTGCCCAGCATCTCTTTCGTCCATTCAACCATTTCATGCCTCAGTTATCATTCGTCTGTTCAAAATATTTCACCCCATCCGTCTCGTTCACATCACTCGTTTCACTTCATCAGTTTGGACCAACCATTAATACGCCCACTCCATCACTTCATACATATATTTCTATCTCTTTCCTTAGACGCGCTTCCTACTATCAAATATTCACATGCAAAATGTTAGAAAAAATCCATCCTTTGCTATTTTTTCTCTCACATTTTGCATGCTGGCGCCCACCAAACTACTGTAAAGTGAATGCGTTTGCCGGTGGCCCCGGCTGCTGGCTGCTCCATGAAATCATAACCGTAAATAGCCGCAAAACGACTTTTCAAGTGGCACATGGTGAATGCACTCGCCGTCGGCAATTTTATGCCATGTTCCGTATTTTTTCTGTCTCTTTTTTTGTAATATTTTTTTTTGTTATATTCTCTTTTTGTTTGAAACAGGATTTTGGGCGCTTTTGAAGTTGCGGTTGGTTGAGATAATTTTTTTCTCAATTTTTCCATTTAATGGAATTTTTTATGTGCAGTAAAAGAAACGTTCGTGGGTTGACTTTCTTGCAAATTAGAGAAGCGCACGAATGTCTAAACGAAGCCATGAAGCGAGAAGCAAGCGAATTAATGAATAGTTTTCAGGCAGCTGGGGAACTTTGTGGTAGTACAAAATGAAAGAATGACATAAAATAGAAATTTATTTTGAAGTTATTAATATACAAAACTGACAATAAATGTGTAGATATGGAATATCCTTAAAGTTTCATTATTGAATTTCATTGATATGTGAAGAAGCTTCAATGGTTTTCGTTAAATATTTCAAGGAGTTGAGTTGGTTAATATTGGATATGTTAGAGAGTTTTAATTTCACAGCGAGGTGATCCTTTTGTGTTATTTTTCTTGAGTTAACTGACGTTAGTGGAGATATTTTTATTAATTTTTTCATTGATTTTATGCAAAAATTATGCACCGAAATTCTTTATTATCTACGAGTACCTTGACAAATACTGTACAGATTGTGCTGATCCTTGAGATTTCTATGGCAATCTTACTGAGCAAAAAGATTATCCTTGTCCGTATCCAGGCACCCTTACTAAGCAAAAAAATTGTCCATGTCCTTAAGGGCCCCGTAGGCGTTTTCATTCATGGTTTTAATTCATTTTTGTAAAGATAATTTTCTTACTATTCTAAAATTACACCAAGTAAAGCAAAAAGTAGCATTGTGATGTTTCGTCCTAAGATAAGGAAAGCTATACTAAGTTTTAAATAAATATGGATAATACATCTCATGACATCTTAACCATACTATCCAAGATCTATAGACCTTGTATGACCAAGAATAGTGAAATGATTCCAAACTATCCCAAGTTTTGGATAAATCTGGAAAGTATATTTTATGGTACGAGAATCATGAGAATCTTCGAAATGATCTTAAGTTTTGGACAAATCTTGGTAGTCTATCATATGGCCCAGATCACAGATTGATTGACATTCTATCATCAAGAAAGCGATAAATCTTATCTTGTAATCATTTAAGGCTTATAGAATCAACTCAGTGCTTAGGAGATATCACTAGAAATTTTTAGAACCCTTATGAAATCATATTAGTTTTAATTATTTAATTGATTATTTTTAATTATTTGATTGGTTTGTTTTTAATTATTTAATTGGAATGTAATTGTAATGTAATGTAATTTTTAATTATTAATTAATATTTAATTATTAAATTATTATTTATTTAATTTGACTTTAAAAAATAGCAAAAGTCACTGCAGATTTTCTTTGATGAAAATTGCAAAAATTCAAAAATGCAAGAAAATTGTAAAAGACCTCAATGGAGTAATTTTGAATCCCTTATTCGTTCTAGTGTTAAAAACGGCCACAAGCCATAAATAAATTTTTTTGTAATGATTAAAATTTGAATTTGTGTATATTTAATTTACTTTAAAACAACAATTTTTTGTTACATTACATTTCAAACTTAAATACATACAATTCTGATTAAGGTTTTAATTGCCAACGTGTTTTTTCTACTCACAGTGCATCAGCTTTATGGATTTTGTGGCTTCATGTTTATGCCAAAAAAAAAAACAAACAATCAATAATTTTTTTGTTGTAAAAAAAACAATGCAAATATTTGCGCAATTCACTTTGAGCCTTGACAAACATTTTTTCGTCATTTCATTGTTATTATTTTGTTTTTTTGTTCATTCCTTTGCCTTTCAGCATCATTGCAATGTTCAGCATTTTATTTTGTTGTTATTGTAGTGTTTTCATTTTTTTTACTGCACCGTACAGACGCATCCTTGAACATTTTTTTTTTTAATTTTTTTATTTTTGGTCTGTTGCGGCATTGTTATTGTCCGATTGTTTTTGTGCCTTTTTGAATCATAACAAATTTTTGCGCACACGCGGCCACAATGCAAAAACCATCAGACAGCGCCCCCGCCTATCACACGCTCGCTCTGCCACTACACCGCCAAACCGAATCGCCGCAACCAACCCACCCGACGCTCTCTGCCGCTCACCGCACCCGCTAAATGCTTCTAAATGCATTACCACAATTCAGAGCCCGGCGGGCGACAAAGCGTGCGGCCAGTGGCCAAAATGGAAAATATGAAATTTTCATGGCGGAAATGCATGCGAAATGCAACAACAATAAGTACAATAACAACAACGACAACAACACTGACAATTGTTTCGTAACAACAATAACAGCAAATGGCGGTTTTCTAGTATGTTTTTTCTCTCGTAGATTTGTTGTTGTCGTTGTTGTTTTTGTTGCCACCATTTCATTTTACACTTTTAGTGTTTTTTGCTGTCTGCATGTGCGTTACCGTTAGTGTTGCTATAGTTGTTGTTGTTGTTGTCGTTGCCTTTCAGCTATTATTGTTGCCGTCTAAACACTTAATCATCATTGTTGTTACAACAACAATAGCAACAATAATGGCAAACGCTTTTTTTTTACTATGCATTATTGGGTGGGCGCCGACTTTGGGCGTTGGATGTTGTAGGTGTCAGCGTGCGCTCGTTGCAATGGGGAAATGAGAGAAGGGGCGTGGTGAGAGGGTGATGGGAAGGGAGGGGATGGGCATTTTTAAGTGTTATTGCATGTGAAAATTAAAAGTCCCACGGCCATTTTTATCTGTCCACAAATGAATAGACAGTTGCACGCGACTACGCAAAGGCAGCCGGCTCCTCGCTCTGTCTGGCCGCTTGCACAGCGCTGCAGGCTGCCGCGTAGAGCAATAAAAAATGGGAAATGAAACGAGTAGACGCGACATAAAATGAAATTAGCGACACGCATGACGGAACAAGGTAAAGGAAGAAGCATAGTAAGTTATGGTAGATAAGAGCCAGAAGAAGATACAATTTTATATGTTAAAGGCAAATCAAATGAAGTGGAAGTGGGGAAGGAGGAGGATGCGAGATAAGACAAAAAAAAAATAAAATATAATAACATAAAATAAAATAAAATAAATTAAAATAAAATAAAGTAAAATCAAATAAAAAAATAAAATAAAACAAATTAAAATAAAATAAAATAAACTAGAATAAGATACAAAATATATACATTTTTGAAATAATGCATGTCTGCAGTCTGAATGAATGCAAAAAATATACAAAATAATTTAAAAACTTCTAAACTAAAGCTATAAAAAAATACATTACTTAGTTGTGAGTACTTTCCACAAAAGTTCTGCAAAATAATAAAAAGAAACTTTGCAACGAAAACCAGACATAAGACAAAAAAAAATAAAATAAAATAAAATAACATAAAATAAAATAAAATAAAATAAAATAAAATAAAATAAAATAAAATAAAATAAAATAAAATAAAATAAAATAAATACAATAAAATAATAAAATAATAAAATAATAAAATAAAATAAAATAAAAAAAATAAAATAAAACAAAATAAAATAAAATAAAACAAAATAAAATAAAATAAAATAAAAAAAATAAAATAAAATAAAATAAAACAAAATAAAATAAAATAAAATAAATAAAATAAAGGAAGAAGCATAGTAAGTTATGGTAGATAAGAGCCAGAAGAAGATACAATTTTATATGTTAAAGGCAAATCAAATGAAGTGGAAGTGGGGAAGGAGGAGGATGCGAGATAAGACAAAAAAAAAATAAAATATAATAACATAAAATAAAATAAAATAAATTAAAATAAAATAAAGTAAAATCAAATAAAAAAATAAAATAAAACAAATTAAAATAAAATAAAATAAACTAGAATAAGATACAAAATATATACATTTTTGAAATAATGCATGTCTGCAGTCTGAATGAATGCAAAAAATATACAAAATAATTTAAAAACTTCTAAACTAAAGCTACAAAAAAATACATTACTTAGTTGTGAGTACTTTCCACAAAAGTTCTGCAAAATAATAAAAAGAAACTTTGCAACGAAAACCAGACATAAGACAAAAAAAAATAAAATAAAATAACATAAAATAAAATAAAATAAAATAAAATAAAATAAAATAAAATAAATACAATAAAATAATAAAATAATAAAATAATAAAATAAAATAAAATAAAAAAAATAAAATAAAACAAAATAAAATAAAATAAAACAAAATAAAATAAAATAAAAAAAATAAAATAAAATAAAACAAAATAAAATAAAATAAAATAAAATAAAATAAAATAAAATAAAATAAATAAAATAAAATCAAAAGGAAAGAAAATTTTTTTTCAAAATAATTCAAGACCAGCGTTAAGTATATAGAATATAAAGAAGAAGAAGAGCAGAAGTTGTTTTTGAGATTCTCTTTCTATAATTTTTATGTTCTTTCGTCAGTTTGTTCATTGATCCATTCATCATTCAGATGGAAGGTAAAGGCAAACTTGGGTTAAAAATTTAAATGTTGAAGGAAAACCGAATGAAGGCGAATGTGGAATGTGGGTAAGGAAAACATAAAAATAGAAGAAAGGAATAAGTTGAATTTGTAGAAAAAATTCAAAATAAAAGTTATGCATAAAGAAATGTGAAGAAGTCAAGGAAGCAGCAAAAAGTGGAAAAGTTGAAATTTAGACACTTTGGCACTTTATTTCTGTAAGCTTTCTAACTTTACATTTCCTTAGCTGTGAGTTTTCAGTTGTTCTAAGAAATTTGTTCGCCTTCAATTAGTCAATTAGTCCTTTTGTCAGTTCATTCACTGATTCAGTCATTCATTCAAACTTCTATCTCTTTTCTTCAGTTTCGTTCCATCATTTCGTCAGTTAGTTCTTTCGTCAGTTCATCTATTTATCCCTCAATCCATCCACCTACCCTTCTATCTCTTTCTTTGTTCTATTTCTCCAACTTTTTTGGCTCATCCATCAATTCACTCATTCCGTCAGCCGCACACTTACATTAAAAACCAACAAAACACTAACCTCAGCAACAGCAACAACAACAACTTAAGTGCAAAATCCCAAAGACGTACATGAAAAACGCGCCGCGACAGTGAAAACAGTTTTGCCACTGTCGTTTTTGCTTTGTGTTAATTGGACGCCGTCGTCGCACGACTGTCGTTCGGAAATTTTTCATTCTCTCAATTAAAAAAATAAAAAATAAAAGAGTAAAGACAGGAAAAAAATTGGTTATTGTTGTTGTAGTTGCAGTGGCTGCGTTACGCTTAAGCACTCACGCGGACAGTCCGACACAGACAAGCGACGGCCAAAGCCTGAATGAAAAAAACAGCAAAGAAGGAAACAAGAAATCGTTTCACTGTCGGTGACGGTGCGCCGCCAGACTGCGGGAATTTCATGCAACGAAAACAAATTTCAACATTGTTGTCATTGTTGTTGTTGTTGCCGCTTCTCAATTGCGCATTTGGATGCATACAATTTTTTTCGGCGCCCCTTTCCGACCGCACAACGTTGCCACACAATTCGTCTGCTTTTGCCTGCTTTCAAATTATTCGCTGTCAACTCTTTGTAATTTTTTTTTGTTTTTTTTTTTAGTTTTTGCAAGTGCTTTTGCTGTTGTTGTTCTTGTTGTTGGCTGAACGCATATGTTGCGGCATATGACTGGAGCTTTTAAGGTGAAGGCTGGCCGTCGCGTCGGCCACAATCAGTGGCAGCCGACAGAAATTGTCCAGACGCCTCTAAATTGTGTGTCCGGCGGGACGGACAATGTTTTCGGTGGACAAATGTGTTGGAATGGGCGAGAAATTGTCGCCGTCGCCAGCGTTGTTCACGCATAATTATGTCGCGTGGGATATGCTAATGGAAATTATGTATATGTGAGTATGCTGTATTTATGTGTGAGTGTACTAGTAGGTGTATGTATGTGTGTGAGTGAGTGTATGTATGAGTGTGTGCTGCCAAGTATAACCAAGTGTATAATTGCTGGATTAGTGAGAGTGGATTCTAGTGTGTAGGCTGTGTTCTAAATTTAAGAGCTTAAAGTATTTAATCTACTTTTAGGCGCTTAACCAAATTTTAATTTTCAACTACCGTAAAGATTTGAAGAGTTGGAAAAAAACCTTCTTTTAGGCGCTTTTAAGCTTTAATTTAGATTCTTTGATGTTAGGAAATACATTTTTAACTGCTGGAAAGACGTGTTGAGGGACTTTAGTGAAAGAAAAAAAGGTCTTCTTTTAGGCGCTTTATGGCTTTAATTTAGATTCGTCTATGGAATTGTGTTCTGTGATATCACGTGTTACATACATAGACGGCGTCCTAGATTTAATATTTATTTATGAGCTTAGAGTATTTAGTCTTCTTTTAGGCGCTTTAAGGTACTAGAATTCGTCCATACTAATAAATTTTCAATTACCGCAAAGATGTTTAGTTGAAAAAATGCGCCTTAAGTCTTAATTTGAATTTGTCTATATTATTACAATTTTAATTGCGAAAAAAAATCTAAATTTACTTTACTAGGAAAAAGCCTTCTTTTAGGCGCTTTTAAGTTTAAATTTGGATTTGTTGGCATAAAATAATAAATTTTTAATGCTGGAATGGTTACTTTAGTTGGCGAAACCTGTCAAAAAGTTATTTATTTTGAGGATTTCGAGACGTCTGTTTGGTATGAAGATCTCTAACATGTAGTTTGTATAGATTGTTTTATTTTTGCTTAATATTTATTTATTTATTATTTTATTTAATATTTTTTCAATTCTTATATTTTTTATATAATTTATTTTATATTTTTTTATGTATTGACTTATCCATTTTGTCCTATTTTCAACAGCTTTGAAGCTTAATTTTTTATATTCCTTAATTTTCATATTTTTTAGTTCTTATATTTCGTAAAAATGATTATAAATTTTGGTGCCTTGACATTTCCATTTTGTCCTTTTTTTCAACAGCGTTGAAGCTTAATTTTTTATATTCCTTAAT
The DNA here is from genome assembly GCA_964056695.1 of Melieria picta. Lineage (NCBI taxonomy): Eukaryota > Metazoa > Arthropoda > Insecta > Diptera > Ulidiidae > Melieria > Melieria picta. Next base: position 72,606,783 of record OZ057399.1, on the reverse strand, counting down.
TTTTATATTTTTGCAATTCCTAGATTTCTTATAAATTATTATAATTTTGTATGCTTTGACTTTTCCATTTTGTCCTTTTTTCAACAGCTTTGAAGACTTTGAATTCTTGTGTAGCCTACTTTTAGGCTTTCAACATGCTTCATTGTAATTTATCAACACTCTCAACGACTACACAGATTTCTTATGCAATTTTTATTCGAATGAAAATGTTTTCCATTTACATATTGTCTGCTCTCAAAGTCTATAAAAAAATATTAATAAAAATTATAATAACAAATTGTAATTAATTTGTTTCTATTTAAAGTGGGGAAAATATGAAAAATTGTAAATTTCCGGCAAATTGTTGACAGCGTTTTATTCGTTAGCATTTCATCGTTGTTGATGTTATTGTAGTTGTTGTTGTTGCGTTTTAATAAATTGCCATTTGCCGTCATGATTATGATTATTGCCACTTTTGGAATAATTTTCATGCAATTTGCAACTAACCAGCATACAAATGCCATTTGCTACTTTTTGCTACAATTCTATTTTTCTTTATTATTTGTTGGCTATTTTGTGGCGCTGCTTTCAGGGCCGAAGGCGGCCAAAGCATTTTTTTTATTTTATTTGTGTTGTTGTGTTAACGGTTTCCTACGCTGCCACACTGGCGACGCCTAACAATTTTGCCACATTTTTCAACATTTTCATTATAAAAATTACCGCAAATGTTGGCGGCAACTGAATAACGACTACAACAACGATAGCGGCAGCGGCAGCAGAAGCAACAGCAACAGTAGCAACAACATAATTTATGGCAACAAAATAAGGCAACATTAAATGCACACAAATCAATTACATTCGCAGCGCAGGCAGAAGACGATGGCAAAGGCGAAGAGTAAAAATTTCTACAAAAGTTGGCGCGCGCAGCCGGGCGGCGAGTTGAGACGGTTGAGCTGGCTGCTGTATGGCGGCAGTGCCAGCCGAAACATGACACAAAGTCAAGCGAAACGGCACAAAGTCAAAGTCAACACCCCCAAGCAACCAACAAAAAAAACACAACATTTATTTATTTTTTTTGAATGGGCCAAAGCGAAATGAAAAAACACGAAACCCAAATGAAAATGAAAATGTGAAAAAATAGGTACAACAAGAATGAAAGAATAAAAGCTGAAATAGAACAAAGAGGCGTTGAGAAAAATCGAAATAGGAAAAAAAGAGCAAAACGAAAAAAGCTCATAGGAGGAATGAAATTGAAAGGTAAAAGAAATAACATGGCAAATAAGTGTTGAACACTTACACACACACTCAGACGCCCCCAACACACTGACACACACACACACACACACACACACACATATGAACGCTCCTATGCCAAAGTGTCAAGTGTCAACGCCAAAATGATTACGGGGGCGTGCCAGAAGCCGAGGGCGCCGCCACAGCACACGACGAAAATGCGCCCATACAAAGCGGTGCTGCGCCAACAGCTCGAGGGTACAACGACAACAACAACAACCACAACGCGCACTGCATGGCAATGGCGGCAGCTGACGACGGCTGACGGCTGCGGAAAGTACGTGTGCGCGCACACATGCGACTGACGCCGAAGGAGGCTCATTAGACGCCCATGTGCTGTGCGCCAGATGACTGAAAGTGCGACAATGATGACAGGGCAAAGTGGTGCAGTCGTGCAGGGGGGAATGACGACAATGAGGAAGCTGCTGCAGATGAAAAAAAAACTGCGCGACACCATCGAAATGGTCGCTGACAAAGCGCAATTTAAAAACAGCATTTGCTGACATTGAAGAAATGCGAAAAATTGAGAGACCGAGCGCGCGAACGCACAAGTGTGAGCGTGAGCACTTGAGTGCGCCTAAAAGTATGTAATGTTTAAAATTTATTAGCTACTTAGCCTACAAAACGGCCAATGAGTGGCTGACTGGTGTGTAGGTATATTTGTGTGTGTGTGTGAGTGTGAGTATTGAGCGACAGTGTCGCACGAAAGGCAGTCAGAAGCGTTGTACTTGAGCGCGCGCCTAAAAGTAGATAGATAATTTGTGCTGTGGCGGTTTTTTGCGGCACGAAATTTTCAAGTGTCAAAAAGTGCTGACCTTGGCCAGTTGGCTGGTGTTGAAGTAATTTCTTTCTTGCGTGCGGTTTTTGTGAAAAATTTACTTAGGCGTCAAGAAAACCAGTGCTCAAAGAGGCCCATAAGTAGACTACATAAATTTTGCAATGTAAAATTGTATGAAAAATGCGCAACGAAATGACGCAAACAGGTTTGAGTAGTGATGTAAGAAATTTCTATATGTTAAGAATTTTTGAAATAAAATTTAATTCGAAAAGTGGCTGTTATGCGCCTAAAAGTTGACATGAGTTTTCCCAAATGCTCTAAGCACTTGAATTTCTTAAGTGCTTATATGATTTCATCGACATTGTGAGTTGGAAACCTACGCACATTACGGCGCACTTCAGTGTGACGGTTTGTCAGATTTTTATTATCTAAAATCATCTCTCTTCTCTCGTTGATCTTAAGTATGTGTGCGTGTATGTATGTGTTTTCTTTTATCGAGATGAAAAGCATTAAAAGATTATTACTCGTCAGCGTGAGGTTTTATAATTCACTAAAAACAACTCTCTCGTGTCCGTTTATTTCCCTCCGGTACTGTCCTCAAGTTCGAGGCATCCAAGTCGAAATTCGTTGGTTCTCATCATCGTTCGAACGATGGAGTTTTCGTTCCGGGTCTCAGTCCGTAATTTGTGCACAAGTATCGAAATCGCCAGTGTTGTACTTATGTAAGTCGCTCATCTATATATGTGTGTGTGTTCATATACATATGTACATGTATTCATACAAGCACCTGACATATTTATACCAAATTTTAGCTTCAAGCCAGTTAAGCTAATCTGATTTTGTTCTCGCTACCTGCTACTCGCTGCCATGCGCCCACTGCAAACACACCAAACAAGCTGTTAATGCTGACAGTAACAACACCAACAACAACAATTACTAAAACAACAACAAAATACAAAGCCATAAAATAACCATTTCAAATGCTCCTTCGTCGCCCCCATCCACCAACCAGACGCCAATACTTTCCTTAATGTATTTCGTGTTTCTTGCATGCGATTTTAATTGGAAAATATCGTTTTGCTTCTCAGTGACATTTACATTTCTCGTTTTCTCTACATAGTTTTTTTTTACGTTTTCTTCTACACTTTTTTTCTTTATTTACTAACAATTTTTATGTGCGCATAAAATTTGATATTTTGCCTTTGCAAGTTCGTTCAGCATATTTCGCAACTCATTAAATGCAAAAACTATAAAAGTTTTCTTAGCTGCTGCCGCGTGCTACATGTGGCATGCCACGCGCCCATAACGCTGCACATGTCTTTGCGAAATACTCCAGTTGTGTTGTGTTTTACTAAAAAACAAAAAAAATTCGCAATCGGTTCTTGCAAACGATTTTTATGTCTTAATTTTTTTGCACACTTCAGTGACACAAAACAAAACAACACACAAACATTCGCAGCAATTCAAAGCGGCCAACAGGCGCCTGGCTGCAATGCAGTTGTTGCTATTGTTTTTTGCTATTTAGCTGCGTTGTGTGGTGATTGCTGTAGGTGTTGACGTTTGTCGTGTTAAGTTGTTGTTGTTGATTGGTTTGTTGTTTTTCTATGCCAAAAGAGTTACGCCCACTAGTCAATGCTGTCAGCAGAGCTGACGGACCAACGACGGGCTGGCAAGTGGCGCATTGTGGCGGACGTTTTTGTAGTTGTTTGAGCGAAACTTAATAAGCAATCCAAGCGACAGGAAATGGTATGGGCCATGTGTTGTGTAGGTGTAATTTTTCAAATATTTGTAACAACTGTTAGTAAAAAAGACAAATTTCTGAAAATCAAATGTTTGACATATGTTTTTTGTTAGTACTTTTATAATGTCAAATTATAGATTTTTCAAGTTCTTGCAATTAAATTTTTTTAGCTATGATGTTCATTCAATTTTAATATAAAAATTTAATATTTTAAAATGTTTATGGTTTTCATATTTTTATAGTCTTTTTGTTTCCTATTTTTTGGGTTTTTTTATATTTTTATATTAAATATGTATGTTTAAATATTTTATTATTTATATAAATATTTAAATATATTTTACTTTGATTTTAGATATTATAAAATTTCTGTATTTTTATATTTTTGTGTTTCTAAATTTTCGTATATCAATATACAATATTTATACAATATTTTTATATGTTTACATTTTCACGTCTATGTTTTTAAGTTTTATATTTCTATATTTTTATATATTGATATTTCTATATATAATTTTATATTTGTATTTTTTAATATAGTAATATTTTGTATTTTTTTAAATGTTTTAAATTTTAATATTTTCATATTTTTACATTTTTATTGTTGTATTGTTAATCTTTATATTTTTTCAATTATATATTTTTATGTTTTAAAATTTTTTTAATATTTTAAGATTTATATTTATACGTTTTAAATATTTGTTATATTTTTTTGTTATATTTTTATATTTCATTTCACGGCAGCCGCCGTGGCTCAGTTGGTTAGTACGTTGGACCGCGAGTCGAAGGCAGCGGCCCAGGTTCAAATACTGCCTGTAATAACACCTACAAAAATAACGGGAAAACTCGTTTTCTCTTTCGGTGGCTGTCCTCTCAGCTGGAAATGGCAAACCTCTGAGAGTAAAAATTGCTTATGAAAAAGCTCCCAACCTGCCGTTTGGAACCGGCATAAAACTGTAGGTCCCTTCCACCCGCGTACAAATTCACACGCACAACACGGGTGGTTGCGGGAAGCTAGGCCTTAGTCTCGCGTAAGCGGGCTGTCGTGCCAGTCAATTATTATTTATTAAATTATTATTATTATTGTTTCTATATATTCATTTTTCTATATTTTTATTAATTTTTATTTTTTATTATTTTATGCTTCTATGTTTTTATGCTTTCATAATTTTACATTTTATATAATATATTAAGATTTTTATATTTTAGATTTAAATATTTGTATTTTGATATATATATAATTGATTTTTTATTTTAATTTTAATTTTGTCGTTTTATTTTATTCATTTATTTTTTTATAGTTATGTATTTGTATCTTGTATTTTCCATTTTCTAATTGCTATTTTATTTTATATGTTATATTCTCTTTTTTATATTTCATATTTTATATTTCACATTTCACATTTTATGTATTCTATGTTTTATATTTATGTTTCTTATTTCAAGTTTTATATTTCATATATTATATTTTATAATTTATATTTTATTTTTTATATTTTATATTTTACGTCTTTTATTTTATGTTTTTTTTATGTTATATGTTTTATTTAAAATTTATATTTCATATTTTATATTTTATATTTCACATTTTATATTTTATATATTCTATGTTTTATAATTATGTTTCTGATTTCATGTTCCTCATTTTATATTTCATATATTATATTTTATAATTTACATTTTATTTTTTATATTTTATATTTAATGTCTTATATTTTATGTTTCACATTTTATTTTTTTTTATGTTATATGTTTTATTTTAAATTTATATTTCATATTTGATATTTTATATTTTATATTGTTAATTTTCTATTTTTTATTTTATATTTCATATATTTATTTTATATTTTATATATTTTATATTTTATATATAATATTTTACATTTTATATTTTACATTTTATGTTTAATATTTTGTATTTTATGTTTTATATTTTATATATTGTATTTTATATTTCATATTTTATATTTTATATATTATATTTTATGTTTAATATTTTGTATTTTATGTATTATATTTTATATTTTGTATTTTATATTTAATATTTAATATTTAGTATTTAATATTTAAAATGTAATATTTAATATTCAATATTTATTCAATTTAATATTTAATATTTAATATTTTATATTTCATATGTTATATTTTATTATAATTTGTTTATTATAATTTAATCATAATCATATTCACAGAAAATGCCCAAATATCAACAATAAAGTAATTCTTAAGCAAACAACAAATATTCAACTCTCTTTTTCAATCGAATTGAAGAACAAACACATTTTTGTGAGTAACAAACACAAATCACGTACCCAGCTGCACACAAATTACCGACAATCAATGTAACCTTAACCACAACTGTACAACTTGGTCACTACCAAGGAAGTTTAGCAAAATGTGCGCGTTGCAAAGACAGTCAACAAGAATGGCACAAAATCTCCATAGCCAAAGTCCGGGTGAACAGAGAAATCAAGAGGCACCAGCGCATAGCAAAGGTAAAAAATAAGAAATATTGGCAAAAGGAGTGGGAAAAATGTCATGTCAGGATTTAACAGATTTAAAATCTATTTTCGACATACACACGCACACACATATGCGCTGGCATGCCTGTGTGTGTGTCCGTGTGCCGAACTCGTTGCCAATGTGTAGGCAAACTGTCATTTGCTGTTGATCGAGAATCTCTTCAAGCTATTTGTTCCTGTCCTTTCTGCTACGCGCCACATCCTTTCACTACGCTACCAACAAATCCACAAGTGTACCGTGCCAGCGCCCTCCTACGGTGCGCGCCTGTTGGTGCTGGCCTGTGCTGGCTGCCGTGCATTCATCCACTTAGCCTTCGAATTAGGACACTCGGGTCCTGTGCAAATATTTATCGATTGCCCAATGACAAAACGCAATTCAAAATCAGCCAGTGTGCGACATGTGTGACGGCGGCAGAGACAGTCGACAAGAGGGAGAGAGAGAGCGACAGAGAGAGTGAAGGGAGGGGGGAGCAAATGGCAAAAAGCGGAAATGCACGAGTGGAAATCGCCATGACGGCCAGCAAACCACCTGTTCCTGGATGGCTGCTGTTGCTGGGATGGAGAAACTGTGCGCAGTTGTGTTGTACATGAAAAGAAACGTTTCACACATGCATGAAAATTGGTGAATGTTGGGGAAAATGGAGAATATCTGTCGAGCGGAAACAATAAGCAGAGATTGTTACAAACGTAATGGTGAGAGAAGCATTCAATTACAAGTATTGAATAACGATGAATACAAGAAAATGTAAAAATTGATTCATGATACAGAGGAGATGAAAAGCTATGATTTTTAAAGCATGACAGCAGGTTTCTTTAAATTCGAAATAAAAATTTTAGTATAAAATTTTAGGGACAAAATTGAAGTGAATTTTTAAGCATGAATCAGTAAACTTGTGAAATTAAAATTTAAATAAATGGTATGGAATTAAGCAGCAAAAATGTGTGAATAGGTTGGTGAATTAGTGAAATAGAGCATGAATTAACTCAACTCAACTCAAAAAATTAAATACAAATAATAATCCACATTGAATCGTTGAGCCTATGAGCCTTGGAATTCAAGATACAAGATTCTTATGATGTATGAATTACACCGTGCGACAGCATTTCTGCAACAGAGTAACGAAGAGTAACGAATTTATTAAAGTCTTTTTTGAAGTCATAAAAATTGTTTATTTTATTAAGAGGACTTCTTGTTTGGAGACCACCTGAACTATTTTTTAATGTAAAATATTTATTTTTTTAATATTCAACATTTTTCTTAACAGTTTATGAAAAAAGTCTTAAATTAAGGTTTCGTTCTTAAGGCTTTTTATTTTTTTGGGGGAAGTTTTGAGAAAGTTTTGGTGTTTGAAGAATCCCCCCTATTTTTTAATGAAGAATATTTTCCCAAAAGACAATATGGTATTTGTTTCAATATTTTACTCAATACAAGCTTTTTATGAAAAATTTTTCCGAAAAACATGAAAAAGAGGGGTAAGGAAAGGGGGAGGGGGGTTCATGTATACACAAAAAATATTCACACTTTTAATGCAAACAACTTTGTCTTAGACATCAAAGCTCTAGCTCTTCAAGTTTTTATACTTTCGGTGTAAAAATCTATAGGGACCCTTTAACCTTTATGTGCAATTTACAAAAAACTCAGACGTGCTGGACTATTACTTTGTTCGGCAAAAATTATCAGCATGACGTCCTCTTTCAGAAATATATGGTCGTTACTATGGTGCACATAAAAAGTTTAAAATTGTCGCACGGTGTTATTAGTGAAAAAAAGTATGAATCATTTGTGAGATGAAGAAAATTGCCAACTAAGCAATTTCCATGAATCTTTAACACTAACTCGGTTATAATTTCTATGAATGCGCAATTTTATATTCGATTTGTTTGTGTCTGCTTTTATGACATAAATGCAACTAGTTGCTAACAAGTTACAACAACAAAGACAAACAATAATAATAACGGGTTAGTGGAAAATAAAATTCAAACATTCCAATTCACATCCGGTGAAAATTGCCCAGACTTGACGCGACTTCCGTGTGCCTAATGTTGCGCAAACTTACCTACACACACACACACACACACATAGCCACTCACACATTCATGACATTCTTTTACAAGTGTCACTGTTGCCTGCCGCCCCCCTCACAGCCACTGTGCCCTCGCTGTTTTTGCAAACTTTCACAGTTTTCGCCCTCCCCCTCTCCCCAAAACACGGCGAGTGTGAGTGCACTCTGCCGGACTGTTTAACTTTTATTTTCGTCCATTTATTTCGTTTAAAGTTTTTTGCGCCTTTCGGCTATGCCGTCTACAATGTACATCTATTTTTATGAGCCCACACAGCGACGCAGCTCAGCTGGCCACCACTGTGCGCCCCTCAACCGTGCATTCATCCGTTCATGCGTCCGACCAGTCGTAGAGCACTTGGAATTTTCCACTTAAGCCCGCATTTTTACTCGCATTTCCTGTGCGCCTTACGTGCAGTGCCGTTCAAAGCAGCGCTCCACCGACGCGCAGTGTCGACGCTCAACTGTTGCCGTTACTCTTAATTCCTTTTGCCGTATTTGAACAGCAACGTAGATCAATAAGGATTTCCGGTTCAATTCGTACGCTGTCCGTTTTCATTTTCGTTCAACGATTTTTTCTTTCCTTTTTCTTCCTGCGTCCTGCCACTGTCTCACTGCCTTCAACAATTCTTGTTGGTGTGTGTGTGTGTGTGGCTCGCTGATTTTTGCCTTTTCACTTTACATGCTTTTAGGCTGTTCTCTTGGCGCTTTCCACTGATTTTTTTCAAGTCCCTCTTCTCTCCTGCTTAGCAATGCGTTGTCCACTCTTAGCCCATTTTTTTGGGCACTTTTAGCACTTTTGCTACTTTTGGCAACACTCTGCGCCACTTACCATCACTTATTGTCGACACGACTAGCCGCTGCCTCCTCCTCATTCGCCGCCCCCGTTAGTCGAAATATTTGACATTTGCGGCAACACTTTTTTTGTTGTTGTTTCGCATATTTTTCTGCTGATTTCATTCGTTTATTATTTCTATTCCTAACCGATCTACTGTTTTCTTTCTTTTTTTTTGTCATTTGTTTTATGATTTTTTGCTTTCTTGATTTTCTTGCTTGATTTCTTTTCCAATTTTCAAAGTGTCACTTTACGAGAAACGCCATTAATCAAAAATTGCCTAAGCAAGCGTGATCTCCAGATGAGAATGGTCGCACTGCCGTATCCTTTAAGTGCGTATAAATGTATATAAATATAAACACTTTCGAGCGAAAGCGAAACAATTGCAACATTTCTGATGCTTAAACAACTTTTGAGGTTATCTCGAGGGTTGTTTAAACTGTTACGAGAGAAGATATCATTGAAATGGGGAACGGTTGGAAAAGGAAAACTTAAAGTAATAAGTGTGGAACTTAACGCCACAGTGGCCGCAGTTGCTTACTTTTGACTGAAATGGGTTATTTTTTTTCGATTAGTTACTTTATTTTCTGTTTAATAACTTTTTGTGAGGGGAAAGTACAAGACAGGATAAATATTTAGCAAGAAACAGTCCAGCAAAACCATGTAGAAAAGGCCTTCTTGGGTAGTTAAAAAAGTAAGAATGAAGGTTAGAAATAGGTTTTTTGTTTTGTTTTTGAAATTGATAACTCTTAGGTTACTTTTAGGTTACTTTTGGGTTACTTTTAGGTTACCCTTAGATTACTTTTGGATTGCTTTTAAGTTACTTTTAAGTTAGTTGATTACTTTTAGGTTACTTTTAAGTTACTTTTGGGTTGCTTTTGAGTTACGGTAAGTAACTTTTAGGTTACGTTTAAGTTAGTTGATTACTTCTAGGTTACTTTTACGTTACTTTTTGGTTACTTTTAAGTTACTTTTGGGTTACTTTTTGGTTACTTCTAAGTTAATTTTAGGTTACTTTTTCAAAGAATTCTGGTTAGCAAGTTGTATGTGCATGAAAAGACTAATTGAAATAAACAGAGAAAGGTGAAAGAATGAGATTATGTGAGAGGAAGTGAGATCAAGAAATTCAAAGCATAGATTAGGGAGAAAGAATTACTTGAATATCGATAGCTAAAATCTAAAGAAATTGTAAGTGAGAATAGAAAAAGGTTCCTAAGAAATGAGAAAATTGCATTAGAGAACAAATTGTTAGTACTAATGAGACAGAACAATCATAATGAGAAAGTATTGCTGACAATGAGAAAATGCTTTCAAGTTTGTGTAAATAATGAATGACAAATGTGAGCTAAAAATTCGAAAGATTCAGCAAATCTTGAAATAAAGTAATTGACTTCGAAAACGTCTAAGAAAGTGAGATATATGAAAGTGAGATATATGAATTATAAGTGAGAATGAGGTACTCCAAGTGAGAACCAATGAAAATTATGAGTTAGTATAACAAAAAGTTCATAAGAAATGAGAAAGTTGCAGTAGGAGCAAAAAACTTCAGTACCAATAAGAAAGAACAACCTTAATGAGAAAGTTTTGCTGAAAATGAGAAAATACTTTAAGTTTTGTATAAATAATAACTGAGAAATTTAAGTCAAAACTGAGAAAGGTTCAATTAATCTGGAAATAAACTAATTGAAAGTGAAAAGCTTAAGAAAGTTCACTTAAACGTGAGATATATGAATTATAAGTGAGACTGAGGTACTTAAAGTGAGAATTAATGAGAATTATTAGTTAATATATGAGCAAATTTTCAAAGCCAATGAGAAAGAGCAACCGTCATTAAAAATTAATGCTAACAATGAGAAAATGTTTTAAATGTTTTAAAACTGAGAACTGTTCAAAAAATGTAAGAATAAACTAGTTGAAAGTGAAAACGTCTAAGAAAGTTCACTTAAAAGTGAGGTATATGAATTATAAATGAGAATGAGGTACTCCAAATGAGAATCAATGAACATGATGAGTTCATATAGGAAAAAGTTCATAAAAAAGAAATGTGAAAGTTGCATTAAGAGCAAGAAATTGCCACTAAAAAAAGAAAGAACAACCATATTAATGAGAAAGTTCTGCTGACAATGAGAAAATGCTTGAAATTTTTTAGAAATAATAACTGAGAAATTTTAACCAAAACTGAGAAATGTGAGCCAAAACTGAGAAATTTGAGCCCAAAATGAGAAAGATTAAAAAAATCTGGGAATAAACTAATTAACAGTGAAAAAGTCTTAGAAAGTTCACTTAAATCTGAGATATATGAAATTTAAGTAAGAATGAAAATGAACTGATAATGAAAACCAATGAAAATGATGAGTTAACACTAGAAGTACCGAGCGGTCATTTGACGGTTTTCAGTTTTTGATTAACCGTAGCTCGAAAACGGTTTAAGTTACAAATCTTGTTCTCCTTGACTTTTAATATTTTGCAAAATATTGTTAGTGCAAAATATTAAAAGTCAAGGAGAACAAGATTCGTAACTTAAACCGTTTTCGAGCTACGGTTAACCTTCGCCTTACCGAAGAATTTTTTGTACGTCGTTTACCAATACCCACCCAGGTGACCTCAGTGTTTTTTGTATAGGTATATGGCAAATGAAAGTCGGAATCCTCACTTTCCTGTATTACGCCTTCTCTGTTTTGTTACTACTTACAATTCAAATTTGAATATTTGAAAACAAATTTTATTTTTTGGAAAAAAATTTGAAATATTGAAAAATAAATTACAAATCAAGATCAACATGTCAATAAGTTCATCTGGTATTGTTGACTTGAGAAGTTCAGTGTGAAAAAAACTAATAACAATGATTAGTGGGAACGAATTTCGATATTTGTCTGCATCCATTACGGTGGATGAGCAGCTGTTTGGGTAAAGGGGCCGTACTCGGTTCACCCAATATATGCCGTCTAAGCCTGCCAAGTATGGCATTAAAATCTGGTGGGCCTGTGATTCAGCCACCTACTATCCACTGCATGGACAAATTTACACTGGGAAAGTTAACAACATTCGAGACGTTAACCAAGGTGAGCGTATTGTGAAAGATTTGGTCGGTATATACAGAGGGTCAGGAAGAAACGTTACCATGGATAAATTCTTCACAACATTGTCATTGGCCAAAGAACTAGAAAATTGGAACATGTCGATTGTAGGCATAGTTAAAAAAACAAGAGGTATGTTCACAACGAGTTCAAACCATAACGAACCGGAGAAGTCACATCAAGCTTATTTGGCTTTACTGAAAATGTGACTTTGTTCTTACGTCCCAGCTAAAAACAAGTCCGTCGTTTTGCTGTCTACAATGCACAGAAATGATGCTGTGTCTGGACCAGACAAAAAACCAGAAGTAATATTATACTATAATCAGACTAAAGGTGGCGTGGACACAATGGATAAAATGCTGTACCAATATTCCACCAAAAGACCAACATTGTGCTGGCCTATGGCAATGTTTTACTATATTTTGGATACCACCACGCTTGCTGCTTTTATTATATATAAGTACATACAAGGAGAACAACACAGGGCAGTCTATGAAGCGTTCACAAAGGCGGCAGTTCCTTGAGCACCTGGGTGAAGATCTCTGTCTACCTCTAATTTTGAATAGATCCAAAAATCAAAAAGTGGTTAAAAGATTTCAAATCAGAACAGCTATTGAGTGCATATTAGGTATGTATTTTTTCAGTTTGTTTTACCAACATTACAATGTTTTCCCCCAAATACATAATTCATTTTTATTGAAGGAAAACCCGTTACCGGAACTTGCCTGGATGAGGACTTTGAGACAGATGTTAAACTTGAACGGGACGGCATTGGTCGCATAAAGCTCAAGGGTAAATGCTACATTTGCCATACAGCCAGGCAAAAGAGGAATACACGCCAAATTTGCATGAAGTGCAAGAAGCCCACTTGTGCAGAACACAGCGTCAGCCAAACTAAATGTGAAAATTGCCATCTTAATCCATCCACACCATCATACCAATAATATTTATTTATAAAAACAAAATTTAAATAAAACAAGAATTTCAAATAAAATGCGTACAAACTTTTTAAAACCACTTTTTTCCCTTTTATAAGGCAAGATAATAAGAATATTTGACTAGGGTCACCCGGGTGGGTATTGGTAAACGATGAATACAAAATGACAATTTTCATGTTTAATCATGAAAAATATTTCCAAAAAATTATTTGTTTATATTATTGAAAACTAATTTAAAATTTGTTCAGTGAGTCGAAATCCTAACTGGATTGGATTATTACTCGGGCAGATATCAAACAATAAATATCAAAAAGGTCACCCGGGTGGGTATTGGTAAGGCGAAGGTTAACCCATTAAAACCTGACCCCAGAAAGGCTTGTGCGATTTCCATAAAATTTTACACAATCTTATTAATTGACCTAATCAAGAAAAAAAATCAAGCAAAAAGTTCATACCATGTTTTTTTTTTGTCATGTTTTTCACAAACATTACACAAATAAACAAAATCAAACATTTGCGGAAAATAAAATGTGCCAATAAAATATCAGCTGCTTGGATTTTGACATTTTCACGCGTTGCGTTGTATGAAAATTGGCAGTGTTTAGGCCCAACGTTGCATTCGCGCAACACAAAACTTAAAGCATATTTTTTGTTTAAAAAATAAAAAACAAAATTTTCAAAACTTATTTTTAAATAGTTTAGCATTGCCAAATGCAGCCCACTTAGGGATTTTGATAGGTTTGAAGAATAAGTATTTTTAATTGAATTTCAAAAATTCCCAAAAAAAAACCTATGACTTTGGATCGAAAAAAATGTATGAATATTTAAAAAATTTTGAAATTTGAGTATGGAAGAATCTAAAACGATCAATTCTAATCCAATTCTACCCATTTTCAAGTCTTATGTCTTTATGAATTACTTAATATAGCGAAATTCCCAAACGTTGCGCAAACGCAACGCTCAGGGCTTAATGGGTTAATCAAAAACTGAAAACCGTCAAATGACCGCTCGGTACTTCTAGTGTTAATATAGAAAAAGGTTCATCAGAAATGAAAAAGTTGCAGTAGAAGCAAAAAATTGCCACTAAAATGAGAAAGAACAACTGTAATCAGAAATTATTGCTGACAGTGAGAAAATGCTTTAAATTTAAATTTTGTGTAAATAATAAAAATTAAAAAAATTAAAAATTTGAGCCAAAATTAAGAACTGTTCAACAAATGTGAGAATTTACTAATAGAAACTCAAAAAGGTGTAACAAAGTTCACTGAAAAGTCAGCTAAAGTACATGAAAACCAAATGACTTGATTCGAATGAAATTCTAACCCAAAAAGTTTGAATATTGTTTCGAAAATATATATAAAAAACGAAAGACTGCTCGCAATCAAAATAGCATAAAAAAGAATATATCAAACTTCTTCTTCATTAGCAACAACATTTGACCAATTAAAATCAAATTTCAAGAATCTTGCGCCGCATAACATTAACTGTTGACAGTCATTAATGCTTCAGCAGTGTTATTAACAGAATTTTATAATATGTTGAGTGCTAAATTTATGTATGGAGGCCGAGCATAAGAAGCTTCGATTCGATCACTCGATAACAGCAGCTTTTAATCAGCGCTCGACGGCAGATGGCAGCTCGTAAAAAATGTGAAACCTATTAAAGACATTTGCAAATTTGTATGCACTGCGACAACGCTTAGCGGTCTGATTGCTCGTAAATGTTATACAGATACAGTTTGATAGACTTGGCAACACAACATTTGGCAATTAAAATGCACAAAGAAATGGAGCACTAAAGCAATAAATTGCTTCTTTTACACGAACTTTGCGAACGTTGCACGTGTGGGACTTTCTTTGCGGTCCATGAACCCGCAACAGTATAAAAGCGTTTGGAGTGCAAAAGAATGGCAACAGTTTGACGAAGAAAACAAAGATGCCACATACAAAGTGTCTATTTGGGGTGTTGGTGTGCGCGCTGGCGATCAGTGCGACTCGCTGCGACGGACACGTCAAGGAGGCGCGAATGCTGGACAGTAATGGTGAGCATGTGGGCGTCTAAAGCGAGTATGAAAATGAAAAAAACATAGAATTTCATTGAACAGCGCTTAGGGCCGTGTTCGAGCTGGCGCTGCAGTCCAAGCAGGCTGCTAGTTCATCCATGCCCAGGGAGCGTGTGGTGGAGATTAAGCCGTCCTCGGCCTCAGGCTATGCGCACAAGGAAAAACTGACCGTACAGGGTGAACGCCAAACGAATTTTCCCAGCGACTATGCCACCAGTGCGCTGCCAAAGAAATCTGTTACCATCCAGGAAGCAACCGTTGACATAAAGCCGCTCCACATGTCCTTCGGCGCCAAGACTCAGCAACAGCCACAGCCGGCTGCAGTTGAGCCAACGCCGCCCTACTATCCGCTGAATGTGTTCGGAGCCGTGCCTTGGCGGGATTATGCTGCGCCTTATCCCTATGCGCAGCGTGCTCTGAGTCCCTTCAACTATGGCGCCACGGCGCCTTCTTTTGTCATCATCAACCCGGCCAACTATCCCACCTTTCACTACTACAATGCTTCCAATCAAATGGCGTCGCGCAGCATCTTTAGCGCCGACGATGCTGCGGTCAATGACGCCGCAGAACAGTTGAGTGGCGTCAAAAGTGTGGAGCCCTGCGGCGAGTCGCCTACGACTGTCGAAACGGAACCGATTTTTGTTGCCTTGCCCGAGCCCGCTGCCGATAGACTTTCGCTGGTGGATAGCATTTTGGAGCAGATGCGCGCCAACGCCAACGGCAAGGATCTTCCGCTGCTGCAACTGCTGCTGCAGCAGCAACAGCAACAGCAGTCCGAGCAGCGGCTACGCAAGCAGGAACAGGAGCGCGTGGCGGCCTTTTATTTTCGCCACTTTAACGCCAATCGAAAGTAGAGCACTGCACTAGTTTTCAGAAATTGTTCCTTTATTTAATTTTGCCTGAATTTGAAAATGAATAAAATAATAAGAAATCAACGACCAGAAATAAAAGTTATTTATGAAAATTATTTTTGAATGTCATAGAACTAAATTAAATAATTAATCACCGAGAATAATTTTTGCAATATTTTTGCCAAAAAAAATAATTGGAATTATTTTATAAAAAATTTGAATTATTTTTTATTTATATTTTAAAAATACTATAGTAACAATTATATGCGATTTTTTTTAATTACTTTACATATAACATTTTTTTAATCTTTATTTAAGTTTTCTTATCATAACAATTATTGGTGACCTTTTTAACAAAGTCAGTCAGTGACTTTTATTAAAAAAATTCATCAATGAAAAAATTCATTAAAAGGCAGTGACTTTTATCTTTTAAGTTGCCGACCAAGAATATTTATACATTTCGATTTTTAATGAATAAGAATAAGTTGGTTGATCACCTTAAAGGACGACAAGTTTTGAGCTTCAAATGAGAACTGTAGCAAATTCCAGTGAATGATAAACAAAATGTCGACTTGACAAAGTTCAAAGTGAAACCGCTTTAAGTTGCTAAACTGCTTAAAAACTCAGCACATAGAACAGTGATGGCCCATCTGCTACTCGCGAGGCATTAAAGACAAGTTTTGTTACGAATTAGCAGCAGAATGGTCATCACTGATTCTAACTTGAGAATGACTAACTGGAGAATGCTCATTACTGACTCGCGAGTAGCAGAATGGTCATCACTGACTCGCGAGTAGCGCAATGGGCATCACTGACTCGCGAGTAGCAGAATGGACATCACTGTAGCTGGAGAATGCTCATTACTGACTCGCGAGTAGCAGAATGGACATCACTGTAGCTGCAGAACGGTCATCACTGACTCGCGAATAGCATAATGGACATCACAGTAGCTGCAGAATGGACATCACTATCTCGCGAGTAGCAGAAAGGACATCACTGTAGCTGGAGAATGCTCATTACTGACTCGCGAGTAGCAGAATGGTCATCACTGACTCGCGAGTAGCGCAATGGGCATCACTGACTCGCGAGTAGCAGAATGGTCATCACTGACTCGCGAGTAGCGCAATGGGCATCACTGACTCGCGAGTAGCAGAAAGGATATCACTGCAGCTGCAGAATGGTCATCACTGACTCGTGAGTAGCAGAATGGACATCACTGTAGCTGCAGAATGGTCATCACTGACTCGCGAGTAGAAGAATGGACATCACTGTAGCTGCAGAACGGTCATCACTGACTCGCGAATAGCATAATGGACATCACAGTAGCTGCAGAATGGACATCACTCTCTCGCGAGTAGCAGAATGGACATCACTGTAGCTGCAG
The DNA here is from genome assembly GCA_964056695.1 of Melieria picta. Taxonomy (NCBI): domain Eukaryota; kingdom Metazoa; phylum Arthropoda; class Insecta; order Diptera; family Ulidiidae; genus Melieria; species Melieria picta. The sequence continues at coordinate 72,589,266 of OZ057399.1, read as the reverse complement.
AATGGACATCACTGTCTCGCGAGTAGCAGAATGGACATCACTGTAGCTGCAGAATGCTCATCACTGACTTGCGAGTAGTAGAATGGCCATCACTGACATAGACGTTTGAGTAGTTGGAAGAGTTGGACCGATGCTCTGGTGGCTTAACTAAAAAACTTGCACACCCCAATTTTCTAAAGTTTCATTTCAAAAAATATTAAAATTTTAAAAAATTTTGTACTACATACTTCTGAGCAACTAACTCCTTCAGCACAATACACAGACAAATAAAGTTAAAGTTTCTTAAGTAATTACTGCTCAAAATAAAGAAATTCTTCACAAAAGCTTTTTTGTTGACATTTATTTGATTCAGAGGTTTTTTCAATAATTTAATTGAATTCATTGATAGTCTTTTTTTGGTTTTTCATAAAACAAAATGCATTATTTACGTCAGAAGAAAGTCAATTAATTTTCGCTTAGAGACTTTCTTGTGGCTGCTAGTTTTGGTGAAATTTATTTGATTATTTTGCACATTGGGGAAGATGCAAAAATTGCAGCTTAGATCGACATATCACTTCACAAGCCAATTTATTTAAGATTTCTTGATTAGTTTCATTTGAAAAAAGTAAATAAATAAATGAATAAGTGAATGTGATTGGCTTTGGCGCAAACAAAAAGTCAACTCTTCAAAGTCGGACATATTCACTCAATGGGAAACAAATTTTATAAACTTACAGCAGCAATGAAGACATTTAAGTGACTGCAAAAGCAAAAATATGTTGATTTTATAGCAAAATATAAAACTGAGTTGGAAGTGTGTGTGTGTGTGTGTGTGCAACTAAATGGCATTAAATAAACACACACACACACACACAGAAAACGAATTCAGATATAATTCTTTTATTATTAATAAAGAAAATAACACTGAAAACCCATTACAGTCATGAGAGACAGACAATCTGGTGTCCGTGCGTCTGACTGTCTGTCTGTTTGCCTCGAGTGTGTGTGTGTGTGGCGTCTTTGCTTCGCTGACGACATGGCGCATACATAAAGTGGGAAGTTGATACAGCTGCAGCCACAGACGGGCGAAAAATGGCAGCGAGCGCAAAGACAGCAGCCTGGACAGAGCGACAGTCAGTCTGGCAAACTGAAAAAACGACCGACAAAGGTATAAAAACGGCCAACTCTATCTGCGGGCAGTGAGTCCTTCCATAACAAATGACCCTATGCCAATGTGAGTGTGTGTGTGTGTGTGAGTGCGAGAGTGAGTGTGAGTTGGCAAAAAACACACACACACACACATGCATGCACCAAACCATACAAATAAAAGATTTATGGCAACATACACACACACACACCAATACAAACACGTGGAAATTCCCACTTGTGTCTGTTGAAGTTTGTGTTGCCACAGGTGGAAAAGAGCAAAAGAGAAAAAAAAATTATATAGGAATATAGAGAAACGACTGGCAGGAGTGGCGTAGGAAAGTGAAGAAAGCGCATAAAACCTCACTTGCTGTGTAATTTTACAAATGGATTTGTTGTAATAAAATGCAAACATACCAACTTGCAAACACACGCACACAGACACTGGTGTGCGTTTGAGCTCATATGTGTGTGTGTGCGTGTGTTGGTACCCTGTCGGACCTGAGACAACTAGTTTCCAAAATTCATTGGTCTTTCAACTGGTTTTTTGTAGTCAATTGGGCAACTAGTTGTCCAAGTGACTGTCAGTGGATGCAGAAGTCGGTCAGTTCGCGTCTAATCGTTCACGTTCTGCGTGCGCGTTCATAGGCGAGAAGAGACATGAAAATGAAATAATGAAAGATGTCTGTCTCTGCATTTTCACGATCGCGGCTCCAAAAGTATCTGCAAAAGGGCCAAAGCAGCATTGTTCGGCTACCTACTTTCGCGGCTTCAAAACTATTCGCAAAAGAGCCAAGGGACTACCGACTACCTAACATGAAGTAGCAGAAACGAACGGCCGCCGCAGCAGAGCCGAGTGCTTGCGTTTTGTTTTCGTGCTGCGGCACCTGCTACTGCTATTTCATTTGTGATAGCAGTTGCAGGGAGACGAAATCAATGCTCCAAAAAAGCACAGCATTATCAAACGCTGAGAAGAGCACATGAAAATGAGAGACATGGAGCAGAGAGGAAATGATCAACAAAAATACCATTAGATGTGATGTATCCCTTTCATTTTATGATACTTTTCCTTTGAGCGCGCCATGGAAATTTCCTAAATAACTGCTCAAATTTCTGCGTCGTTGAGCAGGACTGATCCTTTTTGCGTTTTTCAGTTTCAGTTGGATTTTTGCGTAGGTACGTGCAGTGTGATATTGCGGAATATTTTGGTTTGTGCTTCATATTAAACAAAAATGAGTAAAAGAACAATAACAGTAAGAGAAATAAAAAAGATAAAATATAATAAACATAAATAATATAACCAGAACTAATACAAAAACAAGAAATAAAAATAATATATAAAAAACAAAACAACAACAACATAATATATAAAATACCAACACAATGCATAAGCACACAATAAAAAAAATCCGCTTTGAGACAGATGTATCTACGCAATGTAAGTATAAATAATAAAGACTAATCAGAATTGCACAAATCTTTATTGAACATAAAAACTTTGTGAAATTTTGTTTGCGTATTTCTTAAATCTATATTTTGTCAAGCCATTTAATTTTTCTTCCAGCCAAAAATGCCGTAAGCAGCTGCGAGAACTGCCTGCTAGCAGTAGCTGAATTAAAGGAAATGAAAGGTATAGCTTTAAATATATAAACTGACTGCATGGTTATTCAAATTAATTTTCTTATTATGTAATAGAAACGATGCAACGACAAAACGCAGTAATTATGGACACACTTGCTGCTCAAACGGCCTTGATAAAAAGCCTCGTCAAGAAGGAGTGTAATGCGAATGCTTTAAAGACTGAATTTCCTGTCAACAATCGGACGGAACTGAAAGCACTAAATGACAAAATAAACGACGAAAATAAGGATATATACTTGTATGTATGTATTATTTTTGTTATGCCTTTTTGAACTTAAAAGTCTTAATTTTAATTAATTTATTATTGTAATTTTGTTTACAGGTGAAAACTGTTAAGTCACTCATAAGGGGATTGTTTAATAAAAACATAATTACGGTTCTCTCTATCGAGATAATTGTTGACTTCAATGTCGATGGAAGCCACGGGAAGGAACGACTAAAAGACTACGCAAGACTTTATGGCGTTTTGAAAGGTGTTTATTATTTCTTATTTCGTTCATTAATTGCGTATTCCTCTTTTTTATTATTATGTACTTTTTGTTCTTATTGTTATTCTTTATTTTAAATGTTTCGTTATTTTAGTTATTTAATCTCTTTACATATTCTTTTATTTATCTATTTATTTTACTTATTTCTTTGTAAATTTTTTCCTGCTTTCCCATAAATTTAGATAAATTTAAATAGTTATTTATTTATTTTACTGTGTATATTTGGTATCTTATATAAAAAAATTAATTAGTTCTTTATTATTAACTTATTGCAGACGCGGTGGAAGGCGATGATGACCCCGAGGCTGTTTTGCGCCATGCATTCAATGTTCAGAAAAAAAGTTTTTCCGACAAAAGAGTGCAATCAAAAAGAGTAGTCGCGTAGGAAGTAGTGTCGAGTAAGAATGTTTTTCTTACATTCATATATGTATTAAGACTGAATTTTGTATGCATTGCATTTATTGCATTTATATTTTGTTACTGTTTAATATGAATTGATTGTTTTTGTGTTTTGTTTGAGTTTTCTAGTACTTGTTGAATTAAACTACATGTTATTTTGAAAACGTTGTTGTTTCATTTTAACTGGTTAGGAAACTATTCCGAAATCAACTAGTCCTCAAACGCGTCACATGGCAACTAGTTGAAAAATTAGCTGACTAACAACTAGTTTGCAAACTAGTCGCTTTGCAACTAGTCTGCAAACTGGTTTGCTTCGGACTAACCTTGGACTAGTTGCAAATGGATGCAGACGGGGACAATTGACCCTCGCCTAGGACACCGCCATGTTAAAAGGGTGAGTTTGCTCCAAGAAAACGAGTCGATTCTGAGGTCATATATGACTGTCAAGCGACCAGTTGAAAAACTAGACTTGGACCAGTCCGATTTCCTGCAGGGTATGTTGGCATTTGAGCCATCACCTGATGCTTTAGCCAGCATCCAATAGTCAGCAGCCAGCCAAAAAAAAAACAACAACTACGCAAAAAAGTTACAGTAAAGCAGCGAGCAAAGTAAAACGTGGCAACTTTTCTCGTTTTTTCTACAACAACTTCAGAGTGGCTCAGCGTAACTCCTCTCAGCACTCTCTCTCTTACATGGCCATTTTAACTGCGTTTTGTCTATGAAAATATTTTTGTAATATTACTACAGTGCTTTGTTGTTGTGTTTGTTTTAGTGCCACTGCAGCTTCAACCTTTACTACTCACTCATTCTTCTTGTTCAATGTTGTTGGTATGCTTTGTTTTTGTTTTTATCGTTGTCATACTAGTTGGTGTTTTTGTTGTTGTTGTTTTTTTGGTATATGCTTGCGGTTGTGTTAAAGGACTTTTATGGGATTTGTGGTTGAAGAAATGCAGATTGTTTTCGGAATTTCATATTTTTGTGTGCTTTTTCTCCAACTCTCTTCTTTTTTTTGTCTATTGCACTCACATTTCTATTTTACGCTTTCGCTTTGAGTGTTTGTTGTCAAAAACAAAACACCAAAACAACAAAATACAAAGTAAGATTAAATTGAAAATGCTGTCGTAGTTTTGTTTCGGCGAAATGTTGCTTACTTTTTGCAAAAATTTCTACTAGTTCTACGATTGCAGATTTCATGCAAACATTTCTATCCCTCCACAATCTTTGCGCTCCTCTAATCTTACTCTTCTCGAACTCCTCTTAAATTGTATTTTGTGTGGACAGTGTGTGGTCTCAAAAGTTTCGTTTGAAGGGAAGATATTTTTGACAAAAAACAAAAAAACAATAAATACATAAAATATGAAAAGCTTAAAGTTTATGTGCACCTCACTGCATATTTAGACTTCTCAAAAATTATAAAGTTAAGAAAGTTTGGCAAGGAATGTAGGTGAATTCATTTAAAGAAGTAAAGTTTGGCATTACTCGTAAAAAGTAGACAAATTTTATAAAATTGTGGCCAAAATTCTCAAAGAATTTCTAACAAAGAACATTTTTCATCCAATTGTGACCAAAATTCTCAAAGAAATTCATATAAAGAAAAAATTTGATCAACCAAAGAAAAATTTGATCAAACTGTGACCAACATTCTGAAAGAAATTCATATAAAGAAAAACTTTGATCAAACAAAGAAAAATTTGATCAAACTGCGACCAAAATTCTCAAAGAAATTCATATAAAGAAAAAATTTGATCAAACAAAGAAAAATTGGATCAAATTGTGACCAAAATTCTCAAAGAAATTCATATAAAGAAAAAATTTAATCAAACAATGAAAAAATGTGATCAATATGTGGCCAAAATTCTCAAACAAATTCATACAAAGAAAAAATTGGATCAAATTGTGACCAAAATTCTCAAAGAAATTCGTATAATGAAAAAATTTGATCAAACAAAGAAAAATTTGATCAAACTGTGACCAAAATTCTCAAAGGAATTCATATAAAGAAAAAATTTGATCAAACAACAAAATAAAATTAGATCAAACAAAGAAAAAATGTGATCAAAATGTTACCAAAATTCTCAAACAAATTCACACAAAGAAAAAATTTGGTCAAACTGTAACCAAAATTCTCAAAAAAATTCATATAAAGACAAAATTTGATCAAACCACAAAAAAAATTAGATCAAATAAAAAAAAATGATCAAAATGTGACCAAAATTCTCAAACAAATTCATACAAAGAAAAAATTGGACCAAATTGTGACCCAAATTCTCAAAGAAAATTCATACAAAGAAAAAATGTTATCAAACAAAAAAATTTGATCAAATTGTGACCAAAATTTTCAAAGAAATTCATATAAAGAAAAATTTGATCAAACAACAAAAAAATTTGAACAAACAAAGAAAAAATTTGTTCAATTTGTGACCAAAATTCGCAAACAAATTCATACAAAGCAAAAATTGGATCAAATTGTGACCAAAATTCTCAAAGAAATTCATACAAAGAACAAGTTTGATCAAATTGTGACCAAAATTTTTAAAGAAATTCATACAAAGAAAAAATTTGATCAAGCAGAAAAAAAATTGATCAAATTGTGATCAAAATTCTCAAAAAAATGCATATAAAGAAAAATTTGATCAGACAACAAAAAATTTTATCAAACAAAGAAAAAATTTGATCAAATTTTGACCAAAATTCTCAAACCAATTTATACAAAAAAATTCGATGAAATTGTGACCAAAATTTTCAAAGAAATTCATACAAAGAACAAGTTTGATCAAATTGTGACCAAAATTTTCAAAGAAATTCATGCAAAGAAAAAATTTGAAGTAGAAAAAAAATTTATCAAATTGTGACCAAAATTCTCAAAAAAAAGCATATAAAGAAAAATTTGATCAAACAACAAAAAATTTGATCAAACAACGAAAAAATGTGATCAAATTTTGACCAAAATTCTCAAATAAATTCAAACAAAGAAAGAATTTGATCAAACTTTGACTCAAATTTTCAAAAAAATCCAAACAAAAGAAATTTTATCCAATTGTGACCGAAATTCCCCAAAAAAAATTCATTGAAAAAAACCTGATCAAGTTGTGACCAAAAATAATACAAAGAAATTAATACAAAGAAAAAATTTGATCAAAATGTAACCAAAATTCTCAAAGAATTTCGTGTGCTGCGAGGATGGTCGGTCTCTCAGATTATAAAAATATTCAGATTGTTATTAGAGACGTGATTGAGGACAACATTTACTCGATTTCGATGTTTGATGTTTGCTGATGTAGTTTGATGTTATTTGGCTGGAAAATTCTAGCTGGGATCGATTGAAATCGCCCAGCATCGGATCGATTGGCTCGATTGAAATCCGCTTTGCATTTACCTTCGATGTCTTCGTTAAACTGGCACTCAATTGAGGTTATTACTATAGTATTGGCCCATATCGTTAAGAGATACACGGCACCCAGTGAAAGATTTGGTGTTGTTTGGTCATGAGTCAAAAGATTGGCTGTGCGAGAAGATATATACTTGCTTCTTTATGTCAGCTATGAGGTTACAGGATACACTAAGGATACACTCTACAGTGATCTATAGATAAACTAAGTATTCATTACTTAAAAAGATCAAAAGAGAGTGATAGAGGCAGGGGCGTAGCCAGAACTTGGTCATGGGGGGGTTTTAAAAAAATTTTTCGCCAGTTTAGTAATACATGTTTTTTACAGTAAAGTGCACTTTCCAAATAGGGCATTTTGTTGTGGCTTATGTGACTTAATGCATTAAAAACTAAATTTTTCCCTGATTTTTAGTAAAAATTTCATTAAATTTGGTGGACTGAAAGCGAAGTTATGGTATCATCGTACAAAAATGTGCATCGAACAAAGATACAATATTAACTATTGTTTTAAAAATGTTTAAACTTTAACCGAAGCATTTAAATTGATGAACCAAGTTTATGGTGATTTTTGTTTATACCGTGGTGGAGTTCATAAGTGGTAAAAGCGATTTAAAAACGATTGTCAGAACATAAATGATGACCAAAGTGTTAGCCAACTGAATCCGCGATCACCGTAAATCAAAACTGGGCGGTAATTTATAAAAGATAAGCCAAACTCTTCATTGAAATTCTTGAAATTGGATTTAACCTTCGTTTTACTTATACTCACCCGGGTGATCTTTTTAATATTCATGTTTAATATCTGCACAAATTTGAAGGTAATTTTCAATAACATGAAAAATATTTTTTTTGAAATTTTGTTCATGTTGAAACTTGAATTTTGTCATTTTTTATACAAATGTATCTGGGTGATCCCAGGCGCTTTCGCTACCATTTTGATTAAAACTCACGATAAATTTTTTTTGCGTACCTCATTATGTGTTCAATAAACCCTTGGAAAGAAATCTTCTAATATTTTCCATAGTCTCAAGATAAATCATTAAAGTTAGGCCTTTTTTCGAAATACGAACTATCGCCAGAGGAAGATAGTAAACACTGAAGTATGAAAAAAATTTATAAATTATTATATATTTATTGTGAGTTTTACTCAAAATAGCGGCGGTAGTGCCTGGGATCATCTTTAGTAAGGCGAAGGTTAAGCATCTCAATAGCATAAATTTATTGCATTTTAACTGAACATTTGGCTATCGAAGGATGCCATCCCATCTATTGACACTTGTTTTGACTGTTTTTTTGTTTTCACATGACGTGGCACCGTGCGAATTTCACCTTTTCAAAGAATGCATTTGCCGATGAAAAAAAGCGTTTTGAGAACGTAGAAACCATCCAAAAGTTTTGTACCGACATCCTGAAGGACATTCCGGTCGACGAACTAAACTACTCTTTAGACATGTTTTTAGAACATGCAAATCGCTGCATTAAGCCTGAACGTGACTATTAAAAAAACAAATTAGTTTCCGTAAAAAAAGGGTTTTGTTAATATTCTTTTAAATATTTAAAGATGAAAAGACCTTTTTGCTAATGTGGGAACGTACATACGATGCATAGTGATTGAAAATGTTGACAAATTATAGACTATGGGGGGTTCTGACACCCTAACCCCGCCCCCCCTTGGCTACGCCCCTGGATCGAGGTCAAGTCATCACCAGTTACCAGAGACCTTTAATCATTCTACCATACATCGCAAAGTCTTTCTTCTTTACATTTTTAAATTCTCTCACCAGTTTCATTGAGTTTTTTGCACGCTGTATTTCATTTTAGCTAAAAAACACAAGCTTTCAACATTAAATAAAGCAAATCCGGTGAGATTTTCTCACCTATACACACATATATATAATACATATATACAGCACGAAAACTATTCACCGCCAATGTCAAATGCCATAAGTCACCGAATGCCAAATGAGGTGCAAACCAAACCGAAAGTCACAAAAGACCGTCAACACAACAATCGTCACAATACACAAACACATATAAACAAATCTGAAAAAAAATGGCCAAACGTCAATACTTATTGCAACATGTTGCAAGAATTTCCAATCAAAATGGCCGCTCGGCGCGGCGACAAATGGGAAATTGAAATTCCGCTCATTCACCTGACAATTTAGTGAGCAAACGGAAATATCCTGTATTTATTACTTGTGCATGCACACAACGACCCGAGTGCGCTGCGATACGCTTTTAATATTTTACTACGATTCCACACGGTTGGCGCTGACGCTGACGCTGACGTTGGTGCGGCGGCGAGTAGTTGTTGCTGCCGTTTGAAATATTTGATTTCTGAATGTGCCCCCATGGAGTCTGAGCGTTGCTGCGCATACATTGGACCCGGCTCACACTGTTGCCGAGGCGGCGGCAGCGGTAGTGGCGTGTGTGGGTTTTCGTGGGCACAACTACAACTACCACTGCAGTACACACGACAATGCCGTGTTGCCATGTTGTATTTTAAAGTCTCATGAGAAATTTACGGTGATATTTGCAGTCGAGTTGAGTTGTTCCGGTGCGATTTGTCGGTCTTGCGAAGAGACTTGCATAAAGACGAAGCGGCCGAGGGAGATCACTGGGCGTAGGCCTTTTGCTATGAAAGGGGGTGTAAATGAGATAGGGAAGAAGAAGAGGTGACAGATGGGCAGTTGTATAGTTTTGTCAAATCTTAGTCTGGAGAAATTCTGAGAAGGCTTAAGTCGCACAATATACAAAAAAAAATGTTTTTAATGAAAATAACAAATAATGCAGTCTGTAGTTTTGAAAATTGTATTTCATTAAAAATACTTTTTTTAATGTTTTTTGTTTTTTTTTATGAAAAAATAAACAAATTTTTTGTTTAGCATTTTTCATGACTAAAGGGGGCAGTAATAATACAGTCTGACATTTTAAAAATTGTATTTAATTAAAAATATTTTTTTTATGTTTCGATCGAACTGGCATCCCAATCACACAACCTCTACGTTGCTTGCTAAAAATTTTGCCATATAACATTTTATTAATTTTTTTTTTTGCCATTTTGGTCTGGTTTTTAGTTTTAACATTTTCTTTTTATGAAAAAAACAATTTTTGTTTGGCATTTTTCACGACCAAAGGGGCAGTAATAATATAGTCCGTAATTTTGAAAATTTTATTTAATTAAAAATATTTTTTTTTTTGTTTCGATCGAACTTTTGCTTTACTTGCTAAAAATTTTGAAATAAAACTTTTTATTTATATTTTTTGCTATTTTAATAAAAATAATAACTGATATGGTTTTTAGTTTTAACATTTTGTTTTTATAAAAAAATAAAAAAAAATTTTTATTTAGCATTTTTCATGACCAAAGAGACAGTAATAATACAGTCTGTAATTTTGAAAATTTTATTTAATTAAAAATATTTTTTTCATGTTTCGATCGAACTGGCATCCAAATCATTGAACCTTTGCTTTACTTGCTAAAAATTTTGCCACATAACTTTTTATTTAGATTTTTGCTCTTTTAATAAAAATAATAACTGTTATGGTTTTTAGTTTTAACATTTTCTTTTTAGGAAAAATTAAAAAAATTTTTGGTATAGCATTTTTCATGACCACAGGGGCCGTAATAAGTAGTCTGTAATTTTGAAAGTTTGTTGTAATTACAAATATCTTTTTTATGTTTTGAACGAACTGGCATCCAAATCACACAACCTCTACTTTACTTGCTAAAAATTTTGCACTATAACTTTTTATTTAGATTCTTTGCTATTTAATAAAAATAATAACTGAAATGGGTTTTAGTTTTAACATTTTCTTTTTATGAAAAATAAACAAATTTTTTTTTTAGCTTTTTTACACCCAAAAGGGCATTCACCTCTCAGAATCCCTGCTGCGCTTGTTGAAAATTTTACCATACAATCTTTTTTCCTTTCTTCAACTTCTTTACTATTCAGTCTCAATACTACACATTTCTTTTTTACTTTGATTTTTTACATTTGACTATTTCTTGTGCTCTTTGTCTGTGTGATTTTTTTTAGCCGTTCCATTTGCCACTTGTTGTTGGTGGAAAATAATGTACAACTACAGCTGAAATATTTATTTGCAATTCCCTAAACCACTGTTGCAGCAAAAGTGAAACATGCAGCTGCACAGGCATAACAACAACAACAATAACAACAACATTTCATTCATCGCATCCATGCAGCTAAGCGAGCAGACTTTCAGCCAACCAACAGTCCATGGCAGGCAGCCGTATCAACCAGCTCACCCACACCCGCACCCACACCCACAACCATATCCAATCCTGGCCCGAATCCCATTGCCCATACTCGGCCCGAACGAAATGCAACACCTGCTGCTTGTCACATGCAAACACTCGAGCACACAGCTGCAGAATTCCATAAAATGTTTCCCAATAGACTTGGCGCTGCCGTCACCGTCGCCCCTGTCGCTGCCCGGAGTTGTCGTTGCCGTCGTTGGCGTCGTCGTCGTCTCTTTGCACCTGCTGCCACCTGCAGCAACTTCAGCGTCAGAAATTCGAGTTAAGTTTGCCTGTGCTGAAAAGTCGCGCTGACATGCACTCATGCCGTCATTCATTCACTCAGTCCGTCATTCGTTCATTGTTGCTGCACAACAATATTGCCTGCTGATGGGTTGTTGTTGCGAAGTCAGGCTTCTGGTTTGCCGTTATAGTTGTTGGCATTTTTTGGGCTGGTTTCCGTTGTTTGCAGCAGCAGCAGCAACAGCAGCATTGCTGCTTTTATGACGGACTTTAATCAAGACTCAATATCCACGACAGCGCCAGACATGCTGTCGGTTATGGCTGGTACAATTTCGGAAAATCACTCTTGTGCACAGTGAATGTGTGCTTAGAGCGCAGAGACGTATCGGCTCAGAGTGCGGGTGATGAGTGAAAAGTGCTGTGCAACGATGTGGTTTTAGAGGAATATTTGCAGATGAGAATTCGGTTTCGATGTAGCAGTGCTCAGTTGTGTCATAGTTCAAGAAGTTGTGGATTCGAGCTGCGATTGTAGCAATGCCGGATTCAAAAAAATTTTGTTTAAAACCTTTTTCCATTACACCGTGCGACAAAAATTAAAAAATTTTTCAAACCGGAAAAAATCTATATGGGCGTAAAACTAGAGACCAAACATAGTAATACTGCGTACTCAGTTCTTCATTTTTTCATCCTTTGTCCTTTTAAAATGACTTCAAAATTTTGAAGGGGATAAAAAATAAAAAAATATATAAAAAATACTTAACCTCATTAGAATATGGCGATATGTATATCAAATGAAAGAGGAAAGGCTCAAGAATTTAAATAAATTTAATTTTGTATCTATTTGTAAAAAAGTTTATGAAAAAGGTCCTTTGAAAATTTTAATCCTTTATATCCTTGAAAATTTGTGTAGAATTTTCTTGAAAAGTAAGTATGTTAAAACCCAAAATCTCCTTGATCACGTGTCAAAATTTCATTATTCTCGCTTCATTGATTTTGTATCTTTTTATTATTTAAAATACTGATACTCAAATAAATCACAATTTTTGTACTTCATTAGAATTGCAGCTTCCGCCTTTTTTTTAAATAACTTTCGAACTAATAAAATTAGAGTAATGAAATTTTGACACGTTATCAGTGTAACATACTTACTTAAAAAAAAATTCTATGTAAATTTTCAAGGATATAAAGGATTAACATTTTCAAAGGACTTTTTTCATATCCTTTTTTATATATAGATACAAAATTAATTTTATTTAAATTCTGGAGCCTTTCTTCTTTCATTTCATATACATATCGCTATTTTCTAACGAGGTTAGGTATTTTTATATATTCTTTTATTTTTTATCCCCTTCAAAATTTTGAAGTCCTTTTAAAAGGACAAAGGATGTAGAAATGAAAACCTGAGTATGCACATATGGATTTTTCCCGGTGTGAAAAATGCTGTCGCACGGTGTTATTTGTCTTTTCTCACAAAGAATACTAATGGAGATACCTGAGAATTCGATCTGTTGAAAAGTTTAATTTTTTTATAAAAGGATTCATAGTCTCTGGAGAGTGAAATCTTGTAACTTTAACTGTTGATTGTTCATGATTTTGGGAAAATGCTGATCTGGCTAGTTGGGATCCAGAGTCTCTGGAACTTTCAATAGAGTGTTTCATTTACATAAAAACCTTAAAAATGGTCCGAAGTCTCCGAAAGGTGAGAATCTTGTAAATCAAACTATCGGATGCTTGTTGTTTTTTGGAAACATTGACTCAGTTAGTTGGTACGCAGAGTCTCTGGAAATCTTAATATGGTGTATCATTCATATGTAAATGTTTAAATGATCCGGTGTCTCCGGAGAGTAAACAATTGGAACCCAAACTTTCGGTTGTTCTTGGCTTTTCGGACATGTTGACCCTCTAAGTTAGTAGCCCTCTCTGGGAACCTTCATAAGATGTAAGTTTATTACATGTAAAAGTTCGAAACGATCCAGAATCTTTAGAGAGTAAGAGATTAGAACCCAAACTGTCAATTACGTTTACGGACATATTGAATGTTTTTCGGAAATATTAGCCCGTTTAGTTGGTATCTCTCTCTGGAAACCTTCATAAAATGTATGAGAACGATGGATGGATGGACGGATGGATGGAAACGATCCAAAATCTTAAGAAATTTTAACTCAAACTGTTGATTGTTCCTGGTTTTTCGGATATGTTGGCCCGTTTATTGATATCCATCTCTGAGCTCTTTCATAGGATGTATAGTTTATTTATAAATGATCAAAACGATCCAGAATCTTTGGAGAGTAGGAGATTAGAATTCAAACTGTCAATTTGTACCTAATAGTTTTTCGGACATGTTGGCCCTCTAAGTTAGTAGCCCTCACTGGGAACCTTCATAAGATGTGAGTTTATTACATGTAAAAGTTCAAAACGATCCAGTCTTTGGAGAGTAAGAGATTAGAACTCAAACTGTCAATAACGATTACGGACATATTAAACTTTTTTTGGAAATATTAGCCCGTTTAGTTGGTATCTCTCTCTGGGAACCTTCATAAAATGTATGAGAACGATGGATGGATGGATGGATGGAAACGATCCAAAATCTTTGGAGAGTAAGAAATTATAACTCCAACTGTTGATTGTTCCTAGTTTTGCAGACATGTTGGCCCGTTTTGTTGATATCCATCTCTGAGCACTTTTATAGGATGTATAGTTTATGTTTAAATGATCAAAACTATCTTGAATCCTTGGAGAGTAAGAGACTAGAACTCAAACTGTCAATTTGTGATAGTTGTTCGGAAATGTTGACCCATCTAGTTGGCATCCAGAGTCTCTGTAACCTTTTATATCGTAAATCAGTCAGTCATGTAAATATAACAGGCAATAGTCCTTACAGACTGCTTGTCGAATGTCACTTGTTTCAGGTATAAGACAGGTAAAGGACATTCTTTAATATTTTAAGTAATTTAACTCTTTAATTGTGGAATCTGATTCCAGTGAATGACAGTATCACGGCAAAAAAGGTTTTTATTGCATTAATTACAGATCTTCGAGAAAGATCAGGAACATTGTGTCTTCATTGGAAAGTTAAACCAAAGGAAGCTCTTTAACATTTTAGTGTGACTAACTAAAAAATGCTAGAATACCTGGAGAAAGTTGTTGGCCGTAATTTTGTCGCTATGCTCAGACGAGTAATCCCTACGTTATGCATAGATGATGTGAAATTCACGCAGTCAGAAGCTCTAAAACTTCTCAAAAACTCCTTAAGAGGTAGATTTGGTCGTAATATACAGATTTGTTTAGTGTCGCAAGAAGAAGCTATGCAGGCTTCTTAAAGTGCTTAAAGAAGCTCTTCCCCTCAGTAATTCACATCTAATCTTCACGCAAGCTTTCCATAATTTACATTTCTCTAAAATGTGCATTCTATTCGCACTTGTAGACAGAAGCCTCACATCCTTTTGATAATTGGCTAATAAATTGAGCTCCAATAAGAGCTCTAATAATAGTTTTTTGTTTTGTCACAAGACACGAGTTCACAGTGGAAACTGGTAACCGGACCATGTCCCATGTCAGTTGCCCAAATTAAAGCTTAGTCCAACTACTGGACACTTTGAATTGTTGTGCGAATTTTCCAAATCAATATTTTGTACTATGTCCATTACTAAGGCCCACAGGCAGTGGAACAAAATTAAGTCGAACAAGAAAACAAAATGTATAAATATAGAGTAAAAATGCCAGCGGGGAAAAGGACGTACAAGGCAATAGCCATAGGACTTTTGTTAACTTGTGAGTGTATGTGTGTGCGAAAATCAGAAACATATGCAAAAGCAGTGCAGTGGCAAGGGCACGATGATCCCTGCTCACCCACACACACACAGACACAATTGCGTAATTTGAAATTTTTATTGAAGGCAAAAACAACAGTGTATGCGTACTTTGCCTGAGTTAGTTCCACTCCAACTGGCGAAGTTCTGTAGCTGTCAATGGTTCGCGTGTGCGTACACCTGGTCGTATGCGCAACTTTTTGTTTTGTTTCCATTCTATTACATGGCACAGACACACATGCATACATAAGCACCTAAATATACATACAGATGTATGTAAATATACATATGTATGTATGTATGTATATAAAGGCACCATGCTCTCCAAACTTTGCTTGGCAAAGTTTTGAATTTCTCCAAGTTTGCCTCTCGTTGTTTTTCGCATATTTCTTTGTTTTGTATTTTGTTGTTTTTTTTGTTTTTTGCAAAACAACACCAACGGCTGTGTATATGTGTGTATGTGTGTGTGTGTGTGTGTGGGTGCGTGCAGCGTGTGCCCTCTGACCAGCTACCGAAAATCCTCTAATATCGCTGCAAGGCAATGAGCGCCGCTGGTCCCTTGTAGCATTTTCACTACCAGCCAAAAGCAAAATTCCGTTCGCTTCTATTGTTTTTGTTGTTGTTGTTGGCGCTACTGCTCTGGCCATTTCTCTATTTTCTGTAGCTTTTGCTCGTTTTTCGACCTGCTACTTTTTCACATTTTGCCCATTTTTCCTACAGCACACCACCCGCTTAATGGGCTGGGCAGCATGTTTGAAATTTGACATGTGCGCTCCTGGAGTCGCTCAGCCCTGCGCTGTGCGCTGTTCTTGTTGTTGTTGTTGTTATTGTTGCTGCTTTGTTTTCGGCTGCATATCGAATTTATGTTTGTGTACTTCCTGTGTCGCTAGACCCGTGGGCCATTTACTGCCGGCATCCGGTGCGTTTCATTTGCTACGGTGGCGCTCGTGCGCCCCGGAAGCGCCTCGCCAGTGCCACAAGCGCAAGCACAAATTTTACAAATTGATGGATTGCTGTTGCTAAACAACAAAGATGGATGCCTGAAAAGTGTATGGTAGTGTTTGGGCAGTTTGCAGTATTCGTTTTTGGTTTTTCTTCATTTGCGCTGACACAAAATTGACAAATGCCCAAAATGGCAAAGCAGAGAGTTTTGTTGGTGAGAAGGAGATGAAGGAGTTGTTGGAAAATATGCAGCAGAATTTTGAATTCACAAAATTTCAGAAACAAGGCAACATTTTTTGGAAACATTTTTTGTAACTAACTGTTGTAATGAAATTTTGAAGAAATTCAATGTTGGACAAAAATTGGATCAAATTCGAATTTATTTGAAAATTTTGAAACAAAAAACGGTTTGTTTTTGTAAGTAGAATTAAAAGAAGACTCAAATGGGTCATTGAGAATTGCCTCTGGTTGAACACTGGCAGTAACCAGTTCGTTTCGGAGGAAATCAGTTTGACTGCCAAATGGAACAAAGTAGATTCGAGGTAGAAATGATACAACACTCCTCGCCGAGAACTGCTTGGTGCTGTAGGACCTTTGACTCTTTAGGCCTGAGATGCCGGACAGACCTGACTCACGCCATTAATCCATTGCTGCCTAATGGGTACAATTTTACCCATGAAAACTGACTTTTTAAAAAATCACAGAAAAGTTCGTGGTAGAGATATCTCAAAATCATTGATAGGGATGGTTGGGGTAAAGATGGAACTACCTTAGTCTAGTGGAGGTCACCCTAAAATTCCACCATCTAGCCAGAGTTACCAGACTCCAAAAATTGTGAATTTTCCGGAGGTGGAAAATGTGGCGAAACATAGTGGCCTTAGAACCTCAAAAAAATCTGCCTCCTAACTCACCTGTAAATAATAAATCTTTTGTTCACGTGTTTAGCTGATCACTTTAAAAAGTATGGAAAAAAGCTACCATTGCTGCCTAATGGGTACAAAATACCTAATGAATATCTCAGCAACGTGCAGAGATAGAAAGCTGAAATTTTGTTTCCGATCATTTTGGGTCAACTCCAGGTCGTGTATTATTATTAATATTTTATCAAAATCGTATGGGCGGAACTGGTACCCGGCTTTAACCCTTATTCGCATACCCAAACTTACTAACGTCGTTTGGCACCCGGGGTACCCGGGTACCCATTTCATGAAATTTTTAAGTTTTCACTAATAGAAAACAAAATTTTTTAAATATATGATTTGTTCGCTTTTCACCTAAATAACGAGGATCCGGAAGGTAAAAAAAAAATTTTCATTATTTGTCAGTTTTTTTCACGAAAATACATCGCAGTGGGCACCCGGGTATGAGAATAAGGGTTAATGGGTTAAAGTGGAAATTCATATCTGCTCTGCCCAAATTTAGGCTCCATGGCTCCACATTTTATAAGTTAGAAATATTTCTTATTTTTTTCGATATAAAAATATTAAGAGAATAATTTGTTTAATTAAAAAATCATGTCTTTTGTTAAATTAATAACCAAAACCTTTTTAATTTGAATTTGCAAGAAATTTCAATTGAAGGTGTCAAAAATCCAAAAAAATGTTACTTTAGAATACATTTAGGTCAATTTTAGGTTAGGTTAGGTTAGGTAAGGTTAGAAAACATCGAGAATATCTCGATGAGACTATCGAAAATAAATCTCTGAAATTTTTAGTCATCACAAGTTTGCTTTCAAAAATTTTTGACATAGTGGACCATGCTATGGAATCAGACAGTCCGTTGGAGAGTTTGAAAGACGTCCAGTTTTGGGTCCCATCAAATCACTGAGAATATATTTTTTTTTAAACTCTTCAATTCTTAGTCGCTGAAACATTTAAAGCCATCAAAGCTTGGTTTTTCAAATTCCCATCATAATAAACTGAAAATCTCAACACTTGGCCATGGATTTTACGACAAAAGTTTGCATGTTTTAAGGCCAATGACTCTTTTTAAATGTTTTCTAAATTCTATATAAATAAAATGTGAAAAGACAGCCTGTGCATACTTTATGCAAAATGTTAAGTCTAGCCGAAAATTCAACTTAATGCCCAGCCAAAACAGCAATAACAACAAAAACAACAACACGAAAAAGAACAGCAAAAGCCATAACATAATTTACATGTCTGTAGGATAACTGACAGCCGTGTAGACTGCCATGTACACGTTAGCTCGACTGCCAGACGGCTCAGTGCTCAGTGCAGCCGCACAACAAGTATTAGCTACACGCACACACTCACACGTACTCAGCCGCATACATCTGCACTTCCTTCATCATTTATATCCTGCAGTCAGGCACCAAATTTCCACAATAAACACTCGAAAGCTTGTTGCGTTTGTTGTGTTGTTTTGGTGTTTTGTTGGGCGGGGTTGATTGTTGCTTTTGCCTCACAACGTTTGATAACTGTGTCTGCACTGCATTGGCATTGGGAATGAAAGTGGCCAAACACACAGAGTGAAGAGCAGCAAAGCACAGCGAGACCTTTTGGCAGGACGAACAGTCGCAGACATTGACACAAAATGTTACGCAGCCACTGGGCAGGCGGCACTTGACCTATGGGCAGCTGTTGCCGGCGGCCAGCTGCATTCATTCTACCACAAGCGATCATCGGCCGTCTTTCTCACTGCTGTCGTTGGCCTATGTCTAAAAACTGCATTGTTGCTGTTGTTGTCGTTATTGCTGTTTATTTTGTGTATCAATATTTTTCAGTTGACAACAGAAACCAAAACAAAAAAAAAACAAACAATGTCGACTTTTGCCAGACATCGACTGCATATTTTATACCAACCAACTCACTCTTCTGGACTAACACACACACACAAGTTTCCAGCCAGCACAGGCCGAGTTTATTTACAAGTTTTGTTGCTGTCAAATGCTTTAAAGTTAAATTTGCGAGTTGATTTGAGCTGAGTGTAAAATTAAATGAATTTTATTGGTTTGCTTATTTATGTGTTGAGGCTACATTGAGAAAAGTTTTGACAACATTTGGGAGAATTTGAGACAACATTCAATAAATTAGAATGTTTAAGAAAATACTAGTGCGCCTAAAGTTATGCTATGATTAATGGTTGATTGGAGCGTGAGTATTACCAAAGTTTTCACTTGAAGTCAGATTTGGCATTAAAGCAGAATTTTTGGCGTTTAGTTGGGAATTTTTGGATTGGGAAAATTTTCTTGCGATTTTGGAAATATTATTGGCTTAAATTTTCTACATAATATAGCCAAATACTCGTATAACTAACAATTGTTCGGATATTCTCTCGTATATTCCGTACAGACTGAAATGACTCGGTTATTGTGTTTAAATAACTTTTCATATCCTGGACAAACCAATAAAACTTAATTATTTTGGAAATAATTAAATGTAACATATTTTGGATAGTACGGATAAACTCAAATAACATGTTAATATGTTAGAAACCCTTTTTAGATAGCCTGGGCGTAACTTTTTGATTTTGTTCTCTGTTAAAATATGCTTTGGATAGTCCGGATAGGCGAAAATGATGAAATTATAGGTTTAAAATTACTTCTTATAACTTAAACTGATTCTTATAAAGCAGTATTTGAACATTTAATTTGATTTAACAAAAGTTCTGATAGTCCGGATAAAAGTAAATAATGCAGGAAACTGTTTAAAACTGTTTTGGATAAAATGGAAATATCTCGGTTGTCTGTTAAAGCTTGTTAAAGCTATTTTGGATAGTCAGGATAGACTAACAAGTCTAAAAATTACTTAGTATACTGTGGATAGATCAAAGTAATTTGGTTGTTTAATAAATATTTCGATTTCAATCATTCTGTATAGTACGGATAAACTAAAATGATGCATTAGTCTGTTACAACACCTTTTGTGATAGTCTGGGAGTATCTATTTGATTATTTTACCTATTAAAACCTATTTGGGATAGTCCGGATAGACTGTAATAATGCAGTCATAAAAAAAATTAAAAAATTAAAATTACTTAAATGACTTTTTACGTCCTAGATATACTTGTCTACTTATATACTTGGTATATAACATAAACTTCGATGCTTTTGCATGTTAAAATCACTTTAGTGATAATCTGGCAGTATATATTCAATTCTGGTATCTGATAAAATTCATTTCGGATAGTCTGAAAGTATTCATGTTTTTTATTATCTGTTAAAAGCTATTTCTGATATTCCGGATACACTAAAATAATGCAATTATAGGTTTAAAATTACTTTGTATATTGTGGATAGTTTAAAATAGTTCAATTATTTAATAAAAATTTGGATTTAACCAATTTTTTATGGCACGGATAATCCAAAATTATGCGTTAATGTATTTGGAAGTAGTCTGACAGTATGGACATGATTCTGTTATCAGTTAAGCCTATTTCCTAGTGTTCGGATAAAGTAAAACGAA
The DNA here is from genome assembly GCA_964056695.1 of Melieria picta. Lineage (NCBI taxonomy): Eukaryota > Metazoa > Arthropoda > Insecta > Diptera > Ulidiidae > Melieria > Melieria picta. Next base: position 72,568,540 of record OZ057399.1, on the reverse strand, counting down.
GTAGTTATCCGTTGAAACCAAGTTCAGATAGCCAACAATTGTTCTGTTTTCTGCTTATTAAATCTAAATTTTGCATATATTGTAGCAAAATACAATTTTGAGAGAAAACATTTCATTCGTTTTTCATTTGTCTTCAAGCCTATTGAAGCATTTCGCTCAGTGTAGCTTTGAGCTCGACCGTTGGCTGGTAGTCGATGTGCAACTTCAAAGCAATTCCACTCCATTAATTCAAATACCCAACTAGTTAATTTCGTAAATACGTAAAAACTCTTTTCAATTTCCAATGTGCGCCGAAAGATGCGCAGACTTGTGGCTGTTCGGCCGATTACTTGTCTGTTTGTTTATTTGTCTGTCTGTCGATTTAATGCTGCTGCAGCCATTAGGCAGACAAAAAAGCTGCTTCAGCTTCATCATCTTCTGGTCGTTCATGACGCTGGCCACGATACAAAAGCGTCAGTGTGCGTGTATTTTTCTTAATTCAATTCAATTTCGAGGCGATTCGGGTATTTTGTGATTTTTTTCTATACGCTTTTTTAGTGAATTGAATAAGTGATTTTTATGGCAATCAGACATGATTTAAGCGCCTATTAGGCGAATTGAAATGAGAGAGAAAAAAACTAATAAATCTTTAGTGCATAAAATTAGCCTCAACGTCGAGTGAGAAAAAAAATATTTTTTATTTAGGTTTGTTTGTTAATATAATTTTTATTTTTATTTTATAACAGCAGCAGTTGCACTATGACCAGTGCATAAATTATGACGCCTAAAATTATGCAATACATCAGCATAAAAGCAAAAGCAGTGCGCGGCGGCAGTGACCGGAAGCAGTGAAATGTGACAGACAGAAAAAGCACAAACGCTCACACACACACATACACACAAACAAACATACAGGCCAACCGCAGTGACAGCCACGGCAGCGAACAGCTGTCTGCACCAGTTTGTTGCCGCCTTTTGCTGTGACGCGCATAAATTTAATTGGCTGCATACTTTTTGGCGCATAAGCGTAAACATTTATTACGCCAACATTTGACGGCCGGCTGGCTTTGGGGTTGCGCTGCCACTATTCAGCGGCAGTTGGCAGCCGACATTGTTGTTGCTCATAATGCGAGGTCATACAGTGTGAACGTGGCCGGAGTGATGTCAAATGCGCAAAACATTTCACATGGAATTGAAAATGCGTGGCGAAAAATTCAACCCAGAGCAGTCGGGGCGCGCGAACGGACTGTAGGCGGGGGGGTAGGGGGTGTGTTGATATCGCAAGCAAACATACATTTTCGGTCAGCGGCAACACACATAGTCAGCTATGAAGCTTATTATGCGTTCCGGCGCCTAAAACTATGTGTCGCTGATTTATGCAGTTTTTGCGGGAGGCGAAGTGGTGTGAATCGGATGGGTGCAATGACGTAAATTTTGGCTGTATTTTTGACACTTTGACCCAATTCAACGTTTGGTGTCAAACATGTGTGAAAGGGAAATTGTGTGGTGGAGAAGAGTGAGAGGCATTTTTGGCGCCATCAATTGTCTTTATTGTCTTAAATTAAAAATTTTATTTGAATTAATTTTTAATTTAATTTAAATTTAATTAATTTAAATTTAATTAATTAATTTAAATTTTAATAAAATTTTTTTTTATTTTTTGTTTTCATTCATATTCTATTCATTAGCCGAAACTCTCGCAACACCTGCAACAAACGAAAGTGAGAAAGAGATGCAGTGATATCTTACTTTACACAGCAGACCACCAACGTTGTAATGCTCGACTGGTTTATTGTTTAGCTGCTGGGCAGACAGTTGGCTAATTAGCGGCAGAGTCTTACCTGGAAAAAATTAAAAAAATTTTTAATTATATGACATGGCATTTTTCTCTACAAACAAAAGTCATTAATTACTTCTGGACTCGTCTATTCTTTTCCTTTTAAAAACACACTCTACGCTTTATTACAAAATAATTTAAGCAACTATTTAATTCGACATAACTTTATCAGCGGACCACCAACGCCAAAAGAAATATAAATATAAAAACAAAAGAAAGGGAACACAAATAAAATAAATTACAAAAACAATTTAACACAATCAGCGAAGCAACCTTTTAACAACAATCATTAGGCCAAATTACAGTGTAGGGTGCCGCACTACGGCACGAAAAAAGTAAAATTAAAAAAATAATAAAAAAGAGTAAAATTCAAAAGAAACTCAACAAAGACAAAACGACGCACAACCATGCGCAATTATGTCGAGAACTCCTACAACAACGCATGTGTGTCGAGCGGTCGTGTGTGTGTGTAGGCCCCCGACTGCTCTGCGCTGTGCGCCTCTAATGAAAATTAATCTGGAAAAGAAATAATTTTAAAAACTCGTAAGGCGTCCAATGTGCGCCAAGTAGCGCACAGCAACGGACAACACACTGGCTGACTGCCAGTGCCGCCGACTAATAGCGACAGACAACAGTGCCGCCAAATCAACGCAGCTCGTTGCGCCGAGCTCTAAGTGGAGTCTGATTGAATGGGTAACTCGAATGCGTAAAAATACACAGCGAAAAATTAGGCTTCATAAAATATTGACTAAGGTTTGGGAAAGGAATTTGATTGATCCCAATGATTGGGATACAAGTGACAACAATGTCTATTTGTCTTCCAAAAATGTATATGAACCCAAAGTTCTCTCTGTAGTTGGTTGCTGGTTGGTTTGAAGAAGCAGTCTGAAACGAATTTTGCGTAGTAGATACACCAACAAGGGACTTCATTGTAACCTTAATGACCTAACCGATGTAAATATTCTTGTAAACTCCACACAAGAAACTGATTTAAGATGAGCTGAAGGCAATACAGGATTTTCTGTGTATCAAACTTGGCCAACCTTACACTTTCGGCGTTCCAGAAAACTTTCCTCACTAAAACAGGGACCAGATGAGAACTATGGACCGTCGTTTTAGCGAACTTTTTCACTAAACAGGAACCAGAGGATAACCATGAACCATAGATTTTCGTCGTTCTAGAGAAATTCTGCCACTTAAAAGGAACCAGATTAGAACAATGATTGGTGTTCTGACGGACCACTGTAGAATTGGTACCCACGCATGATGCTTGGATTTACTTTCTAATAACTTTTTTCGTAGTTGTATGAACGAAAAAAGTGAACAAAATTCACTTTACCTACTATATACTTGTCCCGGAGTATCTAGAAGATACTTTTTCATCTATTCTTCATCATTTCTGCCTTTCCATCTCTTCCTCTTCAAGTCTTCCTCTTTATATCTTCCTCTTTTTCTCTTCATCTTTTCTTCTCTACCTCTTCTTCTTCATCTTTGTCTTTCCATCTCTTCGTTTTCATCTCTTCCTCTTCAGCTCTTCCTCTTCATTTTATCTTCTTCTTTTCTTCATCTTCATATATTCTTTTTCATCTCTATCTTTTCATCTCTTCGTTTTCATCTCTTCCTCTCCAGCTCTTCCTCTTCATTTTATCTTCTTCATCTCTTCCTCTTCATATATTCTTTTTCATCTCTTCCTCTTCATTTCTGTCTTTCCATCTCTTTGTCTTCATCTCTGCATCTTCAGCTCTTCCTCTTAATCTTGTCGTTTTCATCTCTTCCTCTTCATATATTCTTTTTCATCTCCTCTTCTTTATCTCAGTCTTTCCATCTCTTCGTCTTCATCTCTTCCTCTTCAGCTCTTCCTCTTCAGCTCTATCTCTATATCTTTTCTTCTTCATCTATTCGTCTACATTTCTGCCTTTCCATCTTTTCCTCTTCAACTCTTCTTCTTCATCTCTTCCTCTCTTTCTCTTTATCTATGCTTCTTCATCTCTTCTTTTGCATTTATCCCTTTCCATCTCCACCTCTGCAACTCTTCCTCTTCATCTATTCCTCTCTCTCTCTTCATCTTTTGTTCTTCACCTCTTCTTCTTCATCTCTGTTCTTCCATCTCTTCGTCTTCATCTCTTCCTCTTCCTCTTCAGCTTTTCCTTTTCATCTTTTCTTCTTCATCTTTATCTCTGTCTTTTCATCTCTACCTCTTCAGCTCTTCCTCCCCATCTCTTCTTCTTCATCTCTGTTAACTTAACACAATTAATTTTTCATTTTTCTAGTTTCCAATCTATTTTTGCTCCAAACTTGTGCGAATTGTTAATCAATACAATATTTTAAAAATAATTCTAAATTTTTTGATTCAAAATTTAAAAGGTATCCCATTTTTTTCAATTTTTTTTTTACCGTGTGCCTACCTACACTTGTTACTTGTTCCCCCCAACTTTGCCGTTTCCACGGCTTCTTCCACATTATTTCACTGTTATTGTTGCCCTTTCATATTAATTAAAATTTTTATTGACTTTTTTCTCTCGTAATTAAATCATAACTGATCGTCTTTTGATTTTGATCTTTGTTGAAAAATCGTTTCGAAATGAAATAAAAAAAATCGAAAACAATTTTGTCGATTGTTGTCAGTAGTAGCTTTGTTAATGTTGTTGTTGTTGCTGTTATTACGTTACGCTCTCAACTCAACGCGGGCGTAATTAATTAGTTCATTAATTAATTTCATATCGGCATTGGCAATGTGAACCTGTTTGCCCAGTCCACATGTGCGCATCGCCGTGGGCGCTCAGGAATGCGTTGTGTATTTTCAACAGCAACAGCGGCAGTTTTCAAGTGGTATTCTATTTATTTTTTTTTTGAGTATTTCTTTGTTGATGGGTTGGTTTCATAAATTGTGTTTTCATTTTGTAGGCTCGATTTCGAAAAAGCGTTAAATGTTGGCGCGCAACATGCGCTTCATCACAACAGCAATAACAACAACCGTATCTACTCCAGTTTTTCAGCGTCTACGACATGCATAACGAAATCTTATTTATGTAAGCGTATAATTTTTTTAGGTTCATGCATATTTATAGGTTACGACAAAGCGTCTGGTAGTTTGAAATGTGAGAAGTTGTTTTCAAAATATTCACAGAAATTTTAAGTATTGTACAGCTATTAGCCGATATCTTATCTGTCCATGTATTTGTCATTCGTTAATGCTACCTTTTTGAATGTGGTCGGGCCGACGATGAGAATAAGTGGAGGTAGGCGGCAGCCCTTGAAAACTTTTCAGAGACGGAATTCATGCCATAATTTAATTTTTGTTTAATAAAAAAAACTTAAGTAAAATATATGAAAAATATGTATATGAAATAGCATTAAGGAAGCACAACGTGAGAAATAGGCGAGAAAGTATTCGAAGAAAACGCGTGAACGCGGCATTTCCGCTTCTGTGAGCACAGTTTGACACCCATTTGCTAAAGTAGACTCAGTTTAGACGCCTTGAATCACTCAACTGTGGCAATGTTCGCCTTAAAAGTGACCATCTATTATCCACCCTGGAAGAAAAGTACAGCTAGAGAAATGGGACTTCAAATAGTCCAATCTTGCACAGTATGCTGGACTGTAGTGTCCGACCGAATATTCGGTTTCGGTTTCGGCCCAAATAAGTGGTTTCGGTTTCGGTTTCAGTTTCGGCAAAAAAATGGCCGAATAGCCGAAACCGAAACTTTCTAGAATATTTTTTACATTTTATTGTGTAGCAGATATATAGTGAAAGGAGGAATAATTTAGATGCCACCAATGTAAATAAACTTCTTTTTTTAGCATATAATATTAAATTATTTAATTTTGAATATTAGCGAGTAAGGTACGAAAGGGTGATTTCTTCTTGTTTACATTTTTAAAAAATGAATAAATTGTTTTTATTAATAAGTATTTATTTATTTATGCTATGTTTGTTTGTTTGTTCTTTATTTACTTAAAGTAAAATTCGTTTGTTGAAAAAAGTGCTTGATATGGTGATTTTTATTTCAACTAGAAAGTTTCGGTTTCGGCCGAATATTAAAAAAAAACCGATTATTCGGTTTCGGTTTCGGCCCAAAAAAGTGGTTTCGGTATTTTTTCGGGTCCTAAAAGAAGGGTCTAGATCCTGTGGTCTGTTTTAAGAGCTGTCAATTATATCTACCTACCTGGCTTGGCTGATATTGACACACAGTTGCAAGCAGGGCAAAAAGATAGAAAGTGCTAAACTTATGACCTTTTTTTAAATGGTTTCAATAAGAGTGTAAGCTATCTGTGGTTCCAGGCAGCATTCACCAGCAACAAAGTCAATAACCCACTCAGGAGCGATGGAATTAGATACATTTGCTTTTTAAGTTAGAAAAATCCTCACTAAATTACATTCAATTAGATATTTATTTATTTTTTACTATTTAAAAAAAGGTTAATATTTTCAATTTTCATAAAATTATTTAAAAAATATTAAAAGAAAAAAATAACCATAGATTAGATTTTTTAAATAAATTATTTATTTATTTTTTATCATTTAAAAATTTTAAAAATCTTTTATTATTGAAAAATAAAAAATTAGAAAAAATTTAATTGAATTATATTTAATTATTGTAATTAAAAAATCTCACAAAAAAATTGCAAACCCGTTATAAAATTTTCAGAAAGCTTAAATATATTAAAAATAAAAAATATATATATTATTTTTTATACATGTACAGTATAATCTCGATAATGCGGACAATTAAAAACCAAACACTGGTGTCCGGATTACAGAGTCTACAATAGAAATCGAGTGTCCGGATTACCGCGTTGTCCGTATTAGCGAGTGTCCGAATTATCGAGATTATACTGTATATATAGATATGTATCAAAATTCATAAAAGCATTTAAAAAAATGTATTATAAAATTATAAGAAATAAAAATATATTAAATCTTGTAAAAATTAAACAAATCAAAATATAAAAAAATATAACAAACAAATATATATTAAAAATTTTAATTAAATTATTATAAATTATTTATTAATATTTTAAATATTAAAGAAAAGCAAAAAAAAATTAAAAAACAAACATATATTAAAAAAAATCGGAGTTACATTTTTAAATTACTTATTACTATTTAAAATATAAAAACAAAAATTATTTATTAATTAGAAATTATTAAAATAAAAATAAAAACTTATTAGAAAAAGCCTGTTTAAAAATCTATTTTTAGTTATTGTAATTAAACAATCTCAACAAAAATCATAAACATCTCACATAACTTTTAATAAATTTTGAATAAAAGTCATTAAAAAAATTGTTTTTAAATCTCAATTAAGTTTTATTAAAATGTTTAAATCATAACATTTATAAAAGTCAATTAAAGTATGTCAGACTTCAAAATTAATAATAAATAATAAATACTTACAAAATAATATTGTATAATATTTGTTTTGTCAAGGAAATGTTGCCATGTCAATTATTCATAATTTTTTATGACAATTCAAACACAACGAGTGGCCTTGAACAGAAAATTATTACAAAAACTAAGCAAATAAAATGCTGACAAGTAAATGATAAAATAAATTTTAATTGAAAATGTAAAAAACCGGAAAATTGAAACTGAAAAATGACAAATAAATAAATGCAAACGAGAAAAGCAACAACATTTAAAATGAAACCAAAATGAACAAGCAAACTGTCAACAATGCAACTGACACCTGTTCTGCATATATATTGTACGCATTTAAATAAATGCAACATTTGGCTAATGGACACAAAATATAATCACAAAAAACAACAACAAACAAACAGACAATAAAAAATTCACAATTCATGGCTGAAGCAACAAAAAACTGAAAAAGAACGCAAATCAAATAAAATAACAAACTGCACTGTTGACATGCGACTACGACAGGCCAAAGCGAACCGTTGCACCGTGGCGTGATGAGAGAGAGAAGATGAACAAAAACAACAACAGTGACGACAGCAGCAGCAAAAAAGGCTAAATGTTATGTTGACAGGGGAGCGCAATAAATTTGAGAGCAACAACATGTGGCCACAGTTGAGACAACATAAACAAAAGATGCGCCCTGGAAGCGCTGAAGACGGCCGCCGCCATCGATTTGGATGGCACTCAGCGCTGATTAGCGTGCGGTGTGTGGTGAGCGGTGAGTGGTGAGCGGTGAGCGGTGTCGCATCGAACTGGCGTGACCAGCGATCGAAAGGCAAAAATCGTGCGAAACGCACTCGAAATTGTGCGATAATCCTTTGTTGTGTTTTCGTGCTGCTGGTGCAGCTGCTGCTTCTTCTTCTGCGGCTGCGGCACTATCAACAAAATAATGCAAAAGTGTAAACACCCACTGAGCGCTGCGAGCTGCAACGGCGACAGCGTTCGAGATGAATTTTGGCATAATGGTTGTTGTTGTTGTTATTATAAATTTTTGTTTACAGGGTGATTTGGGTTTATGAATTCAAGTGATAAGTTTTTATAACCGAATTCCAAGATTTTAAATTAAATGTAAAACAATTAATCTGTTTCAATTTGAAATTAATTAATTAAAAATAAAAATTATTAAATTTAAATTATTAAAAAAAAAACATTAAAGTTATAAAAAATACAAAAAAATTAATAATTATTAAACACATTTAAGCCAATTATTACAAAAAAAATTAATAATTATAAAACAGATTCAAGCCAATTATTACAAAAAATTCTCCATAAAACTCTCCATGCAACATTTTCACATTAACCAAAACACTTGTTAAATCCATTGTAAACAGGGACCACCCTATTGGGGGGCGCACAGTGCATCACAGTGTTTCCTTCGAATTGCTGTTGAATCTCGGCAACATTTTTCGTTGTGAACATTTAGCGAACCCAGCGTGAAGTGGACGGCAAAGCAGCGAGCCAGAACTCAACTCAAGTGGCGCAACGGCCATGGACGACCAACACAACAATGACGACGAGTGGATGAGTCGTTGTCGTTGTCGCTGTCGTTGATCGTTATTGTTGTTGTTGTTGTTGGTGTTGTGTGCCGCTGTGGCCATCGTCCACTTGAGTTGCCCAATAAACACTGTCAATAAATCAACATTTGTCCTGCTGTTAGTGCGTACCCACTGGGGTCCATGCTTAATGTTGCAACCAGCAACAACAACAACAACAACAACAAAAAAAAGGAAAGGAAATTGGCTTTTTCGTAAAAAGGAAGATGTGAATATTTTTTTCCGTCTGCCTCAATTTTATTGCCCTTGTTGCAATTTCGTATAACGTTTAACCACAACTTCAGTTCGACTGTTGTCTGTCTGTCGGCTGGTACCTGTTGCAGGCGCCAGCAGCACTTCTTGCTCGAGCATTTCTCGCGCAGCTGCTCATCAGCAGGTTGATGATTTCTAGCATTGATTGCACTATTGCCATAAACTATCGCAGTTCGGTCGGGTCGCACAAGTTCGACTTGCACTGTGCAGTTGCTTTCGAGTTATTAAATTCGTTTGGAAAACTATTTGCATTGCGGCCGCAGACACATAAATCATCAGAGTAAATGAATTTTTTTTATTGTTGTTTTTGTTTTAGCACAAGTGGTCAGTTTTGTTGCGTTTTCCCAGTAAATTTATATGCATTGTTGCTGTTAGTTTTCGGGGCACATTTATGGGCGCTTAAATCATTCCGACATGTCATAATTCATTTTTGAATGATGGTCATATATTGTTTTTAGATATATTTAGGTTATGAGGTTCTGGCAGACTGAAGGATTTGTGTTTCGTGAATATGCTAAAAGATGTTACAGAGGAGAAACCAATAGCGACGACCTCGTCAAAGTGAAGTGAAGAGTTAGAAAGGATTTACTGCGATCTTGATCCTCCCTAAGGGAGGAAGAAATTGAATCTTCCCTAAGGGAAGAAGAAATTGAATTCTTCTAAGAGAAGAAGAAATTGAATTCTTATTTTCCTGAAATTCTTGAAAAAATTATTGAATTCAACCACTAAAATGTGTTGCTAAAGATCTGATCTGGGCAAGAAAAAAGATCACGCACCCTGCGATTTTTTTATGCATTGTGAACCCTTCTTGAGTTTCTAAGGAAACTCTGGAAACTCACTTCTAATGAAACTCAGGATCAAAACAATTACTTGTTTAATTTAGAAAGAAAAATTACTATTTACAGAATCTCATTTAAATGATATTACATCATGCCACAGCCAATTTTGCACCCAAAAAATTTGTATACTTGCGAAACTAGGAGCCAAATATAGTAAAACTGCGTTTTTAGTTTTTCTCTCTGACACTACGATTTTTTCTAAAAGGACTTTGAAATTTCAAGGAGATGAATATTTCAAAAAAATATTTTAAAAAATTTAGTGCAATGTAGAATATTAATATGGATTTTACATTTTTTTAGAAAAAAGAGAGAAAACTCTTCAGAATTTTAAACAATTTAAACTTTTGGTGCGCAGGGACGAATAGGTATTGAAAATGTCCTTAACAAATAATTATTATTCTTTATTTAGTCTACAATATAAAATATTATAGCTAAGGTTAGAGTCCTAGCTGCCAGGGCCATGAACTCGATTTTAAATTAATTTGTTTCAATATAAGTTAACAAATATTTCTTACTTCTCTCCTCTTCTTCTTTCTTGTGGATTATATTGTTTTGTCCATTAACAAATAATATTCTTGAATATCTTTGAAATTATTCAATAATTTTTGTTTTTTTAATATGTCTGAAGCGTACACTACTACACTCTCGAATTATGTCCTTTTTACTTTCTTGGTTTAGAATTTATTCAAGTGTTAAAAAAATATTTATATATTACTGTGTCCAAAAAATAAGGTGACATTGTATTTATTTTGAAAATTCTTTATTTATTCTTCCAAGTCAATTTCATCCCCTTCAAAGTAATCCCCTCCCGATGCAATGCACTTATGCCAACGGATTTTCCAATCTTCGAAACACTGATTGTAGTCACTTTCCGGGATGGCCTTCAGTTCCGTCTTCGCTGCGGCTTGAATCTCCTTTATCGTATCAAAATGGTGTCCCCGGAGCCGGAGTCTTTTGAGCTTGCTGAACAGCCAGAAGTCCCTTCCTTGTTGACTGTATGGCCCGGCGGAAGGAATTCATAATGCATTCATAATTCATAATTCATAAATTCAAATGTCACCTTATTTCTTGGACACAGTAGCATATTTTGTGTTTGTCGTACGGTGCAATAAATTCTTTGTTTTGAAGAGAGAAGTATTGCAATTTTTTTAATCTAAACTAATTAAGTTAAAAGGACGAAAATGTGGTAGTGTACATATTAAACCTTCACTGTTGGCAGTGACCTTTAAAAGTACAACACCACCGTTTTATACTAAGAAAAATGTCTTATCCTTCGAAATTTAAATTTAAATATATTTTGAACGCAATCATTAACCCTAGAAGGGTTGTTGGTAATCTTCGTCGAATCGACGAAGTCGTATTCAACTCCGATTTCTGGAAGTATGTATTATAAATCGTATAAACTCCAACTTAATTTTATAATTATACTTAGACATTTCTTTGTAAATAATTCGCACCGTATATATTTTTAAAAATTATTTGTGTATTTTTCAGTAATTTGTGTTGAGGTTCATTTATTTTTGAGATCGGAATGAGTATCAGAACTGAAAAAAATAATTAAAATTAAAAGAAAGTGAAGAACAATACATAGCTTCTTCTTGAAGACAGAAACACAATTATAATTCCTTAAAAAACTAATGAAAAGCAAAAAAAATCAATAAATATAACTAATTTTTACAATTCTAATTAATTATTTAACTAACTTACTTGCACACTAATTAACTAACTAACTAATTAACTTAACTAATTAATAATTAATTAATTAACCAATTCCAAAATGTTTTTCAATTAACTCTTCCGATAACCCCGAATTCCGAGACATTTTGAAATACTGAAATGCAATGTATAGTACTCGTATTCAGTTGCAAAAAGTCGCGTTAATGGTATTCTTGGTCGTTTCGACGAAGCCTAGTTTTGTTTTTCTATAAAAAAAAGAAAACTTACGCTGCGCTCGTGCTGCAAAACCTTGTATATCGCGAAAGCACATCGCCAACTGTGATCACACGAAAAGAGAAAGCAATCAGATCGGAGAATACGGAGAAATATGAAGAAATGTATGTGGTGTTCGGCGAACCGACGAAAATTACCTTTCTAGGGTTAAGAGGAAAAAGTACATCTTTAGTTGTTAAAGGGGAACTCATTTGATTCCTAAGAGAACCAAATTGACCTTTAAAAGTACAGCACCACAGTAATATACTAAGAAAAAGTTCTTATCCTTCGAAAGTTCAATATATTTTGAACGCAATCATGAATAGTTATTGAGGATTTTTGGCCTTAAGAGGAATCAATACATCTTTAGTTGTTAAAGGGGAACTCATTAGATTCTTAAGAGAATCAAATCAAGTTGTCAAGCCTAAAAGTAGGCTACGTCTTCAAATCTGTTGAAAATAGAACATAATGAAAAAGTCAAGGCACAAAAAAATATAAGATTTGTGCTTACAGATTTGTGCTCAAGAATCAGTCCTAGTAGAGTTGAAAATACGTTGTAGACCTTACAAAATATTTTGCATACCTCCTTCGCTCCGATCTTCAACTTTCGATTATCCTCACCTTTTAGCATTCATCAGCGAGATAGCAAGGTTCATATTGGAATCTTTACTGGGAACCTCATTGCCTTAAAAGGGGAAAGTTGCTGTATCCCAATGTGGTATCACAACTAACCACTACTTTGTTCTGAACTAAAAATTTTCTGTAGAAGACTTTCACTTCTACCTAACCTAATCTTCTCTGAGGTGTTTCGACCAGGAGTTTGTCAGTAGAAGGCATGGACAGTATGGAAAAGTATATGTTTCTGAGATCCAATAAAATGCAATCTCAAGTTTTTCAAATAAGATTTCGATGATCTTCGATGAATGAACGTAGATGTCATATCTTATATTTTATGTAAAAGTACCCTGATGTGACAGGCGTCTATTACGATCTATTACTTTGTATACGGTATCCTAATAAAGATGTCGTCTCAGTCTTGAGTCGACCACGCTACAGATTACAACAGTAAAGTTTTGATGAAATCTGCTGTGATCAAGGATTTCAGTTGGCAAACATATTGGTCATCATTTATGTCCTCAGGACCGTTTTTAGATCGTGTATACCTCCCGTGGCAGAAGAATAGACAATCATTACTACATATAAACTTGGTTTATTAATTGAAATATTTCGGTTTTGTCAAATTCGATGCTCATATTTGTACCAATGACACATGTCATTTCAGACGCAATAACTCCGCTTCTAGTGACCCCAATGTCATAAAATTTGGACTGGAAATCCAGACAGAACATACCTTTCCAGCACTAATTCACCACCACAAAATATACTATTTTCTGTCTACTTTAGACAACACCTTGTTGTAGAAAAGATGATTTGGATCTCAAGAATCTTTTGTATTTGATTGTCTCAATTCGTTCCACCATAATTGAAGTAATTTTAAGTTGTTAAATTCATACAAATATGCTCTTGTAACTTAACTCTTTGGAACACTTGCTTTAGAAATTCAAGTCTTTCCATAAAGCTGAATAAACATTTCAGAATTTGTTCACAACGCCACCAATTACTTTTTCATCAATAACATCCAAGTCTCAGTAAAATGATTCATTCATCTAACTAGCAGACAGATTCCAAACAAGAAATGCGATTCAAATAAAATCTTTTAAGCATGAGAATCTTTACGCATTCGTATCTGTAACAATAATAAAAACTTCCCCAGAAATATACGATTTCATTTGGTGCATTCGCTCGCATCAAGCAACAAAGACTTGTCAGCAGTTGACTTCTTTTCTGGAAATTATTGCCAACAAGTGTCAACCTCAAAATGCCTTTACACCACATTAAAACTGTGGGTTTTTGATTTTGTGGCTGCGGCGTTAACAACAGTAACAAAAACAAAGTCAACGACAACAACAACAGTAAAGTCAGAAGCAATAAAATTAAAGGAAATGCTAAAAATAACAAAAAAAACGCCGGGAGACGAGCAGCCAAACTCGAACTTAAATGCCGTATGCCGGAATGACTGAACGGCCATAAGACGCGCATCCCTCAAAACACATAACTGTATCTAAGTATGCCAAACTGTAGCCCGATATGCGACAAACTAGCGACGCATGTGCGTGCGTGTGTGTGTGAGTGTGCGTAGGATAAGGAACCCGCAACACAAATAAAAGTTGCAGCATAGTAGTGGAACCAGGCGGAAGGATGCTGCCGAAGATGCCAACGCAAACACACACACACACACATATATACACACACGAACTGGCTGTGCGCTGACACGTTCTCGACGCTGCGACAGATCCATCCAGATAAAATTGAAACAAAACGTTGCTGTAACCAAAGACGATAAAATAAACACAAATGGCAGCACATGGCGGGAGGCGCAACGACGGACGCGGGTGCCGTGAGAAGGCGAGGAGAGCCTCGAGAGTGTGCAAATAGACGCACTGCCAAGCGTTGATATGGCCGATGTATGTGAGTAGTGCGTGATGTATGTACGGCGGGCGCTGCTGCTGCTGCCGAAAAGAAAACAATGAAACTTGCATGGAGCGACGGAAGAAATGTGAAACGTGCTGCACCAACGGCAAAGCAGCCGAGCGGCGGCTGTTTGGCGTCGGCTCCGTTGGGGGCGCAGGAGATATGCGGCATTGAATTACCAATAAAATAACAATTAGTCCTGCCACGAAGCGGCGCGTAGCGTGTAGTATAGTGAAACAAGCATAGGGGGAGTGACGGGGGAATAACGAAATAATGGTAAACAAAATAAGTTGCAGTTGTTTTTCTTGCTGGCTAAACAAAACAAGGGTACAACAACAGTTTTTGGGCGTCAAATGAAAATCTAGAGCACGTCCTAAATATTGCAGATAAATTTCAGTTTTGGTATTTTGCATTAAATTTAGTAGATTATAGAAACTTGCCTTCAGTGGATATAACCTGAAGGGGAGATAATTAAATCAGCAAATTTAAAACAAAACCTTGAAAACAAAATGAAAAACAACAACAATCTAGGCTCTCGGCTATTCAAGTAAATTACCTCCTTCGGCCTGAACATTCACAACATTGGCAATCAGCCCATCTTTGTGACCATGAGAAGGCAGTAGATGATTGACATCACTCTGTCGAGTGCTAGATTAGGTATCAATCAATAACTGGACAGTTCTTAGCGAAGATTCGTGTTCGGACCATAGATAATAAACAAACCCTTCATAGGGATTGTTGTGCGTATCATTATTGGACACTGTTCCATTGGCCAACATGCCAAAAGACTGGTTCTACAATGACTTCTGCAGAAGCTGCAGGCACAAAGACTGCGAAGAAACCGTTGAGCATCTTTTCTGTAAATGTCCGGCGCATCTTTTCTGCGAGAAGGCGCTTGGGATAGCACTTCCTTAACTGCCTACCAAACCTAAAGAAGATGCGCCTAAGT
Organism: Melieria picta; assembly: GCA_964056695.1. Classification (NCBI taxonomy): domain Eukaryota; kingdom Metazoa; phylum Arthropoda; class Insecta; order Diptera; family Ulidiidae; genus Melieria; species Melieria picta. Next base: position 72,553,248 of record OZ057399.1, on the reverse strand, counting down.
CACATTCATAAATTCATCAGATCTACCAAGTGGCTCTCTTCAACAGGAAAGTCTATAGGTGGAGTTCCCTTCTCCTCCCCCCGACATGTGGTAACGCAATGGATCACATGTCCAATGTCCAGTTATATTCTAAAGGCGGCCACTTAATCTAAATACCTACAGACACATCGAATTTCCGTGTGGCGAGAAGGCACTAATGTATTTACGGATCCATTACATGACGTCACCGAAAGTTCGTAAGAAGCAAAGCGTCGAACTTCCAGTGAACTTGCTTCTTCCATAGTGGAACAGAAAACTTCAGGCGCTAAGACGTGAGTTCAGGAAACATCTCGATCGGGCACTCAAGACAAATATTGACGAAAACTGGAATCGCTGCCCTCTGCACAGAAAAACTATAAGGGGCAAGGCTTCTTTTAGAGACTTTTCCATGGTGGACTAGAGAGCTTCAGGTGCTAAGACGTTAGTTCAGGAAACATCCCTATCGGGCACTCAAGACAAATCTTGACGAAAACTGGGATCGCTGCCCTCTGCACAGAAAAACTATAAGAAGCAAGGCTTCTTTTAGGGACTTTTCCATGGTGGACCCGAGAGTTTCAGGTGCTAAGACGTTAGTTCAGGAAACATCTCGATCGAGCACTCAAGACAAATCTTGAGGAAAACTGGGATCGCTGCCCTCTGCACAGAAAAACTATAATAAGCAAGGCTTCTTTTAGAGACTTTTCCATGGTGGACCCGAGAGTTTCAGGCGCTAAGACGTTAGTTCAGGAAACATCTCGATCGGGCCCTCAAGACATCTCAATCGGGCCCTCTTGACGATAACTGGGATTGCTGCTCTTTGTATAGAAAAACTATAAGAAGAAAGGCTTCCTTTAGGGACTTTGGCGGAGACACCGAATCCTTTAGTGACATAGTAAGGCTGGTAAAGAGTCTGAAAAAGAACCAACAGGCTAAGCTGGGGTCATTTAGGAAACCTGATGGTTCTTACATGGAGAGACACTCAGTTTTCTGTTAGAGTCCCACTTTCAATGGATTCAGGCCATTTTCCAATTATGCTTGGATGAAACTGTTGTCAGGCTAACTGAACTCTGTCAACATGACTGGTAAATTGCAAGATCTGTGCTAAATAAAGCTTCCATTTGATCTTAAATTAAATCTTTTAATGGCTTCAAATCGCCCGGTTCTGATGGCATCTAAATGATTGTGTTGGAGAAAGATATAGTCAGTGTCTGTGGCACTGAAAATGATCTTAACTGCATGCCTTGCACTGGTTCATATACCCCGTTCTTGGAGAATATAGAAAGTTTCTTTCATTTCGAAGGTTAAAAAGGCAACTTCTCCAACCCCGGTGGCTTTAGATCTATAAGCGTGACCTTCTTCATGCTAAAAGTCTCGAAGGGCTGGTAGAACTGTGCATACGTAAGGAGTCGCTAAAAAAGATATAGTTCATCTCTCTTTCGGCAAGAAAGTGAGGAAATCCTGCAAGTCAGCTCTGACAATCCTTATTGGAAGAATGGAACAAGTTATCCAGGACCGTGCGATAGGCATATTTGTGAGTATAGACTGCGAGTTTGATAATTCAACTTTAGACACTGCGCGTAACTCTGTCAGTCGGCGCAGTGTAGATCGAGTCTTAGTAAATTGTATCTAGACCTACATGGATTTATTCTGTCCTGCTATCTCAAGGCTGCTCCGTACTCAGAGTCACCGTTCTTTTCTGGGTTGGATAAGGTCGACACTACACTAAGTCGCTGCTGAACTTTGTAAGGAACACATACATTCTCATCAATTACTTTTACCTCGATACGCAACACTAAGGAGCTCTAACTGGTATCACTAGGGACTCAACCGCCACTATGAGTGGCAGACTTAATTTCCTAATCTAATCTCATTCCTAATCTTACAGGCTTATCTGTCCTAACCTAACCTACTTAGATTTAGCATCTACTCGTGTCATCGGGATAACTATGGACAGTTCTCAAGGTAAGGTAGTGTCTCCACTACCACCTCTCTCCCCTGCACGTCACACTCCAAATGATGACGTAGTCTTTGCTCACATTTGAAAAATTTAAAATTCTGAGACCAAGTTCTAACGCCTCTAAAACCATTTGGCCTGACTGCTATTGACATAAACGTTTCGCACTCAACAAAAAACGTTCCAAACAAAATTTGTATGCGTTTCGTTGACATTCTCTGAGATAATTTATTGGTAAAGCAATTAAAGTTTACTGACTGCAAAAAAAAATTGTTTGTTTGTAAATAAACGACGGCGAACCGTCAAAACCACTGACACTTGATGGACACGAAATAGGAATAGGAGAAGAAAACGAAAATGAAAATCAATAAAAAAAATTTAAATGGGTAAGCAAGCAAAATTTGACAGTTGCAGCGACCGTGACAATTTCACAAAAGCATAAATGGAAAAATATAACTTTGTGGTTGATTAAATGCGTCTGAAATATTTTTTGACAACAAAAAAAATAAAAAATTTGTTTAACAATTTTTGAAAAGGGTGAAGGTCCATTGAAATGAGATTGAATAATTTTTTAATTTTACAATATTCATTCATTCAAATTCATTATATCTCAAGAAAATGTGTGTTAACCCTTCGAAATCATGGCGCCTCAATTAGCCATAAATAATTTTCAAACCAATGCGCACAGAAATCTGTTAAATGTCCCAAGAAATTGCACAAATTAGTTTAAAATTATTGCTTTTGTTTCTCATTCGGCTGCTTATCACAAGTTCTGCGTTGTTTTGCGTGCCTGCCAGATAAGCAGACGCGCGCCTTGGGGCACTAAAGCTGTGCGTTCGAGCAGCTTTGCGCGTTCGGCCGCACCTTTGTGCGCAATCAGCCGTTGAACTGTCGCACGATTGGCGGCCCAATCAATAAACAAGTCGCCTGGCGATTTGGAAAATTTCGTGTTGGCCTTTACACGCACCGATGTGTTAAGCGGGTCACGTTCGGTATTTGGCGGCAACACGACAGAGGACAGGGGATACGCTGTCCTAGCGATTCCGTCGCTGAGGCGTTGGTGTTGAGCGCATTCAAAGGTGTTGGGCAATAAAATGTGCACATTTTACAGCAAATCGATTGTAATAAAAAACAATTTTTACTTTTATTATTTTGCCTTTATGCGAAATTTTCGAAATGCACAATAAGCCAACAAATAAATAAATAAATGAATAAGCAAAATAAACGCAGAACAGCATAAAATTCCAACACTCTGTGTTTTTCTCTTTCTTTTTTGTGGCATTCAAGCGCCAAATGTTGCCTTGAAATTAATCGACAACAAAAAAAACTTTAGCAAAATGTGGAACGAGTATTGAGCGTTAAGGAAAATTCTAGCAGTGCGCACGCAAGGACACAGGACACACAGCCCAGCAGTAAATGCTCGATGCAGGGCAGAAGGACGACAGCCACAGCAAAGGGCCACATTTCAAACGACACCAAGCGAGGGTAGCCAAAGCGTTGGGTTGGGTGTTCAGTTTGCAAGTCGTATATATATATAGAAATGTGAAAAATGCAGGTCATTACTTGTTGTCGTTGTTGTTGTTGTTGTTGTTGCGGTTGCTCGATTTTCTGCACCCTACAAAACGTACGGCTGACGCTATTTCGCCTCACTTTGCTTCTACCCCTTTACATACATATTTTTCCCCAGCTGCTGCTAACATTGTTATTGTATTTGTTGTTGTTGTTGTTGGCGCATTATCTAAATGATTTGACGATTGCTCTAATTTTTATTTAGTTCCACAACACTCAAACAGCCACGACAACCGTTCCGGCGGCAACGAAACGCATTGTTGTGCGGTTGTGTTCGTTGTTGGGTGTTGGGTCTTTGATGGTCTGTGTTGTATGTCTCCGGGTCTGTGTGCATTGCGCGTGCCTTATGTTTGTTGATTTTTTTAAATTTTTATAGCATTTTAATGCAATTAAATTCCTATAAAAATTGAATATACTGAAAAATTCGATTTCCAATTTCGCTTCATGGGGTGGAGAGAGTTTTGAGCAATTGAAGGTTAATGTAGCTTATGTGACTTGTTAATGGTTTTAAGTGGGGTTAAGCAATAAATTGTGAAGTTCTAGTCAAACAAATTGATTTTTTTTCAATAGTACCGAGAAAGAAAGTAGAGATACGACTTTGATAGTAATATGGAATGTGAAAACAAATAAGAGTTGAGTGAATTTTAATAAGTTAGTTTTAACAAGTTTTAAACAAAACTTAATAATGGCTCATTTATGAACCGATGACATACTTTCACTTCAGAAGTTGTAACTTTGCTTTCTGTGAACCAAATGTCATAAAATTGACTGGAGATCGGGAAAGAATGTACCTTTGGAAACATTAAGTTTCATAGAGGTGGCGCCACCAGAAAATGGGATATTACAAAAATCCTGTTTGATTTGGAACGCACCAGCAAGCTTAAAGAATTTTGATACTGGATGGATTTTAGAAGAAATAATATAAATTTTAAGGGTTCTTCCGAAAAAGCTATGATTTTCATATATCAAAACGATTTAGTGTTTCTAAACTGAGCTCAGTGTGAAAAATGTGATAGATGAAAATTAAGTTTGGGCTTTTTCGTTTAAGCTTTATTGAGGTTTTATGTGTAGAAAATATTTTTTTTTTATTTACGACACTGACGTGTGACTTTTTTTGGTAACACAGTGCATATTGGCAACTCAGTTTATTTAATATTTATTATGAAATTTATTATTATTATAAATTTTATTAATATTTTAATATTTATTATCATACCATTTATTATTATAAAAATTGTTTTTTATTTTTTATTATTATCCCGTGGTTAGACTTAAATTTTGTATGATATTTCTTAGCCTTTTTCCTGTATTTTTTCTCTTACTCCAAAATTTTTTTCTACTATTTTCATCTTTCTTTGCTTCTGCAAATTGTGCAAAAACATTTCCTGTCTGTGTGTTTTAGCACATCCGGTTTAAAATTGGAATGCCCAAACAAGAATTATTACCCATTTCTTTACAAAATGTTTGCATACTGCGCAGTCGAAATTATATTAAATTTTACTACATACTAAAAATTAGTGTCCGACCGAATATTCGGTTTCGGTTTCGGTTTCGGCCCAAATAAGTGGTTTCGGTTTCGGTTTCAGTTTCGGCCAAAAAATGGCCGAAAAGCCGAAACCGAAACTTTCTACAAAATTTTTTTACATTTTATTGTGTAGCAGATATATAGTGAAAGGAGGAGTAATTTGGATGCCCCCAATGTAAATAAACTTTTTTTTTAGCATATAATATTAAATGATTTAATTTTGAATATTAGGGAGTAAGGTATGAAAGGGTGATTTTTTCATGTTTATGTTTTTAAAATATGAATAAATTGTTTTTATTAATAAGTATTTATTTATTTATGTTATGTTTGTTCTTTATTTACTTAATGTAAAATTCGTTTGTTGAAAAATAATGCTTGATATGGTGATTTTTATTTTAACTAGAAAGTTTCGGTTCGGTTTCGGTTTCGGCCGAATATTAAAAAAAAAACCGAAACTCGGGTTCGGTTTCGGTTTCGGCCCAAAAAAGTGGTTTCGGTCGGACACTACTAAAAATGAACCCTTTTTCATTCTAAGATGCTTTAATTTCGTACTCTTGAGTCAATTTCTTCTTCCCAACATCTTCTTAAACGGAATGGCTTTTATCTTTTTGAAATATTTTTTATTTATTTATTTATTTATTTTTATATTTATTTTTTATTTTTTACATTCTTTAGTAAATTTTTGAGTTCACTTTCCTAGATCCAAACTTAATCATACGCAGATTTGTTTTAATTTTTTTTTTTAATTTCTTCTTCACTTCCAATTTTTAGTTCAATGACTTCTGTTTTCTGTTTTCTATTCCTCAATTATTATTATTTAATTTTTTTATTTTTTATTTTTATTTATCACTATGTGAATTGTAACTCAAACTTCTTAAGTTTTCAATAGTAATTCGTGTGTTTTATCCTCTTTTCCATTTTGAAACTATTGTTTATCCCTTCAAGGTTTCTATCTATCGAACTTGGAACACAATTTTTTGGAACACATTTTTTAATTTTTTTATTTTGTAAATTTTTGAATTCACTTCCCTAGATCCGAACATCATCATACGAAGTTTTTTTATTTTTAAATTTCTTCTTCTCCAATTTTCAGTTCAAACACTCCTGTTTTCTATCTGTTTTCTATTCCTTAATTATTTGAATTGTAACTCAAACTTCTTCAGTTTTCAATTGTAATTCGTGTGTTTTATCCTCCATTCCAATTTGAAAATCTTTTTTATCTCTTCAAGGTTTCTATTTATCGAACTTGGAACACAGTTTAATTCCTTCTGCTTTTCTATTATCTCTTCTATGGTCTACTTCTGTTTCTATTTCCTAATTTTTTATTTTAAATGTCGTTACATGAGTTTTCGTCTGCTTCTATTTTTGAAAATTTTCTTTTCATTACAATTTGTATCTTTCAGAACTTGTAAAGCGGTTCCATCGTATCTGTTTTCCCCATTTGCGTTTCCTGAATTTTCTATCTATAATGGGCATTTTTTAATTGTCTGCTCTTTCCATCATTGAACTGCTTTCTCTAACCTTCAAATTTTTTCATCTCTTGCAACTTGAAGTGAATTTTTGTATTTTATCCTCTTTCCATCATTGACCTGTTTCCTCTAACCTTCCAACTTTCCATCTCTTGCATTTTTTAGTGATTTTTTTCATTTGCTCCTCTTTCCATCATTAAATGCTTCCTCTAACCTTCAAACTTTCCATCTCTTACAATTTGAAACACAGTTAATTAATTTCTTTCTATTTTTCTTCTTTTTCTATCCCCCTAACTTTCTGCTTCCTTTTCTCTTTTCATTTCTAGATCATTTCTTTACCAGTTCAAATCAGATAGCAATTATTCAATACTGAAATCTTGCGTATGTTTCCTGGATGGTCTTCCAAAATCTCACATCTACTTTATGATCGATTAATCAATTCTATAAAAATGTTATAAAGCTGTCAAAATCAGACATCTTTTGCAAATTTCACTTGAAACGTTTGATAAATCTGCTATACAAGTTGTCTCCTCTGCTGAACGTTTAACTTCACACACTTTGCAGTTTGCTTCAAACGCACGCAATCGAATTTTCATTGTGCCCGTTAGACAACAACAAATCAATATGTTGGCAATAAAATGGAGAAAATTCAATTGAACTCGCACACACACACACACACACAAACACACCACGGCCATACCCCTCGACGCTGCTCGCATGGGAAACGGATATGTTACGAAAAGTTCACATAATTAAATTGACATTAGATGCCGTTAACTTATCTAATGTCGTTAACAGGCAACAACAACAACATGCAAGCGTATGTATGAGTTTGAGCGGGGCCAGCGCAACGGCACCAAACGAAAAAAAAAAACTGAAATTTAGATAAACTTTAGCGTGCGCGTCGCACCCGCAGTCGAACTGCCACTCGCCACTTGGGCGCTTTTCTGTGCGAGCATTTTGCCAACCGACCAAAAAGTAAATTAAAAACACATTAAACACATGCGTGGAAATTAAATGAAAAGCCAAGCAGAAAATAGCGCAAATACAACTAGTGTCTGTATGTGTATGTGTGTGAGGACCTGTGGGTGTCTAATGGTTGGCTGTGTGTGTGCGTGTGTGTTGAGGGCAGGAGCGCGCCGGAAGTGAGGACGTACAACTTATATACATACGTACACTTATACATACAACTGTGGAAGCTTGTAGCGAAACGCGCGCGCGTGCAACACGTACGAACACTTTTCGATGTAGCCAACGTCGGGCGGGCGAACGCGCGGCGCGCATGCTTCGTGCCTCCAGACATTTGAAGCAATTTCGGGCCAAAAGCAGTCGAACCTACGAAGCACAAAAAAAAATGTACGAAAAACAAATGGCAGCGGATACAAATACGCTACATGTGTAGGATTTGCGGTATTGGCCTTAAGTGACTGCGAGCGCGAGTGTGTGCCAGTGTGTGTGTGTGTGTGTGTTTGTGTGTGTGTGCGAAAATAAAGTTTTAATGCGGTGACGGAAGTGCATATTCCAAGTTTTTGCTTGTGCTTAACAGTTTTGTTGTTGACATTGTTGTTGTTGTCGTTTCAAGTTCTTTTTTTATTATTATTTCAAGACGTTGTGGTACGTCGTGCGATGTCGTTGGCCATTTGGTAATGTTTGTTTTTTTTTTGGTTGCTTTCAAAGTGTTTTCGATATTCGGGCGTTGCTTTTGTTGTTGTTGTCTTATTTAGTACCTAATAATTTACCTTTTATAGTTTTTTGTTATTTTCTAATTCCACGATTTTTTACTTCTGTTAGCTTTGTTTAGTTAGGTTAGGTTAGATTGAATTAGATTAGGTTAGGTTAGATTAATGTGGCTATCTGGGCATGGGAGAAAGGAGAAAGTGATATGCCTTACTGAAAATCGGAGAGCTTATACAACGCTAGCAAGCAAGTAGACGTTGACTGAACTAAGGTTATTCAAATCGTCGAAGAAAGGAGAGCTTGGAATTTCCATCTTCGTCTAGAGAGATCCGGGAAGAAGCAAAGAAGGTGATTTATATATTAGGAACATGTGTTACAAAACATGTGTTACAAAATACATTTCAAGCGAATGGGGGTAGGAGGGGGGCCTACAGTTCAACGCCGAATCCGTGTGTTTTTTGTAATTCTCATTTGCTTCATGCAGTCAGCCATAGAAGTATATGAGCCAATAGCGCCCGAGATAGGATTCAAACCTAGGGCCTCTGGTATGAGAAGCCAACACGCTACCCACTATCGAGACGGGCAGTTAAATAAGTTACAACAATAACCACATTTGCAAATTCCAATCATTTAAAAATGTAGTGTCCTAAGGTCCAAAGTGGGAAGAGCGTAACGTGAAAAAAACGTCCATAAGGAATTGCAGGAGGACTAGTCCCGGAGGGGAGCGGGGGGTAAATGAGGATTTCTACCACAATAAGATGCTTTTTTCTCCTTCAAAATCCATTTATATTAAACCTACCAACCCGCCCTGCTACTACTCTCTGGGTGGGCTGACTACCGTCTTTCAGACGGAAATCTTCGCCATTCTGAAGGTAGCGGAATGGATAATCGGGAGGAAATGGTGCGGGAAACGCATAGGACTCTGTAGTGACAGTCAAGCTGCACTTAAGGCCCTGGAGAACGCGCGTGTTACCTCTAAGATTGTCTAAGAATGTAAGATGAAGCTTAAATCAGTCGCGAGACGTAATAAGCTCCAACTTATCTGGGTTCCGGGACATTGTGGTGTTCTAGGTAACGAAACTGCCGATGAACTGGCTAACTGTGGATCAGGGTGTACACTCATGGGACCAGAACCAATAATCGGTACCAGTTTAGCAGGAACGTTGGTCTAGCTTGGGAAGCTGTAAAACTGCCAAGTGTTTTGTAATAAGCCCGAACATGAAAGCAGGGGATTTCCTTCAGAAGCTGAGAAGGAAAGATCTCCGTCGAATGGTCAGGTTAATCACAGGACACAATCCATGAGGGCGACATATGGCCAACATGGGCATCATCGAAGATTCGACTTGCACGTCTTGACTGGAGGAGGTAGATAGAACAGAGCATTTTCGTTGTGCATGTCCTGCCTTCTCCAGAACGAGATTGCGCACGCTGGGTTCAGATGGACGAAGTCCATTCTCTCACCCTGTGTGATCTCCTGAAATTCATTAATGAGTCCGGGAAATTTGCACAGGAGAACTCATAACCCTCTCTCCCTTCCCACTCACCTTCCCTTTTATTTTCCCATTCCCATCTCCTCTACCAACCTTTTTCCTGAGCCTTAAGTACAATGGGCTATAAAGCCTGAGTGCTTGAGGTAATGACCTCCCTTAGGTTATTTCCTCGGCTCCTCCTCACATCCATCCATCCATCCATCTCGCCCCCCTCCTCCCTGGGCCATTATCAGTCCCATTAAGTGAAAGATTACGCTTTGGTTTCATAGCTCTAACCACTTCAATGCTTTTCTACTTTTATATCCTTCTATACTTTTGTTTGATCTTTTCTTTGACTTGTTGTAATATTTTCCACGTTCTGCGTCTGCTTCATCATTTAATTCTGTCCAATTTTTTAGTCTCTATTTAATCATTGTGAGAGTTCGTTTCATTCCAATTTTTTCTTTGTTTTCATTGCTACTTTCTCTTCTCTCACTTCCTCTCATATCTAATCACATCTTTTCATATCTATTGTGCTTCCTTCTCTTCCTCACCGCAATCTGCATAGTTTCTCTTTCTTAGTTTCTATACTTTTATTAATTATTACCACATTCGAAGTTGTTGTTGTTGTTGTGGTTTTTGTTTCATTGAAACTCTACAATAATAATGAGGAAATCAAACTTTTCTTGCTGCTTTCCACACTTATTCCACTCTCATGCTGCTTCTTCGACTTTTCTCAACTTCATGTGTGTGTGTCTGTGTGTTTGTGTGTGTGGACAACAACTATTACAGCAAAATCGATAAGGTCCTTTCGCTGCTTAGCGGCCGCTTGCCACAACTGCCAACACGTTAGCCAAGTGGCTTAGCCAAGTGGGGTAGCACTTTGTCGTTCACCACCCCGCTCGACCCACTCTGACCCACTGCTTGCGCCACCCTCTGCTCTCGGCGGATTTGTCTGAATTTCGCTTATGGAATTGATTTTCTTTTTAATTTTTTTCGCTTTTCATATAAAAGTTGTTTTTTTTGTTATATTTTGTTCGTTTCGCCACCGCGCAAACTTTTGCTGTGCGGGAATTTTCTTCGTCTTCTTCTTCCATTCCTCTTCTTGTCCTTGGACTACTGTGCCTGCTAGTTACTTTAACTGTAATTCTCTTGGTTTTGTTTTTGGTTTTGTTCCTTGCTGGCCGTTGAAGTTTCTTATTTGGCGTAAGCGGTTTACGTTTAATTTGCCGCTGCTTATTTCATCAACTCGGTACAAATTTTTTTTTCGTTTTATCGCGTTTCTTTGCGTTTTGTTGTTTTGCCGCTAATTGTTACCGCACGTTTTGCAAGTTTTTTTTCGGCACGTTTGTATGCCTTGAATATGCGTTTTTTTTTTGTTTTATGTTTCATTAAAATTGTCCCTGGTTTGTTATTTTGGACGCATTTGAGGTTATGTTACCGCACTTTATTTGCATAATTTCTGTTGAATATTTTTTACAAGTATTTAAACTTTTTTTTGTAAATTTTTTTACTTTGCACTCGCTGGCTTTGTCGGCGTTTACATTTGTTTACATTCCAATTTCGGTGTAATTAAAAGTTGCTTTTGGCCGCAGTTGTTGTTGTGAATAAATTACAACAAACAAGTGCTGTTTACTAGTATTTCAATCTATTTATTTATTATTTGCATATTTATTAAGTCCAATTTTAGCGACTGTGTGGAGCATTTTTTTGACTTGTTTTTCCACGTCGACTTGTTATAATTGAAAAATTGCCCTTAGCTGATTTGTTATATGGGGAAATTTTTCGAGAGGCTAATGAAGGGGCCAATCGTTTGCAGGAAGTGGTAGGTAAGCAGAGATTGGGGATATGAATGAAATAAGAATCGACTAAAAAGACATGAATGACTGTAATGAATGTGAGTATAGAAATTCTATTTAAAGGGCATGACTAAATGCAGGATCAAGGCGGCCATTCTGCTTCAAAAAAGATGTAATTAGATTTCATAGAAAATCAATTGAAACGATGTGGGTGAAAACAGGGTCAAGGTGACCACCAATATTAGATATGGGGTTATGGGTTTTGTTATAATCAATTAAATAGACGTGAAGGATGACACGATTAAGGCTGTCAAAGAGATAGGAAATTATTTTTTTAAGAAAATAATTGAAAAAAATTGCTAAAAGAAAGAACTAAAATCTCAAAAAAAGAGATAAAATTCGATTGAAATTAATGAAGTAGGAACAAGGAAAAAGATTATGTGATTGTATTCCTATGTGTTTGAGGATGGTATTGAAATGAATCGGATATAAATTTTGACAGGACTGAGACCTCAAAAGGTTAGATTATACTGGCTGCCAGCAAGGCCACGCATAGACGCTATTGGGTCCTTAGCGATGCCAGTCGGAGCTCCGTTTAGGTGCGAGACCTCAAAAGGAATTGGATTTAAATTGTATAAGAAAACTATTAAAAAGACAAGTTCGAATAAAGAATTTAAAGCTCAAAAGAAACTAGATATAGATTCAAATCAAGTCAAATCAACGAAAAGTAGTGATTGAGGGTAAAATTGAAAGCGATCGTATATGAATTCAATAGGAAAACAATTAAAAAGACGTGTTTGAAAAAAGAATTGAAACCTCAAAAGAGATTGAATTTGCGTTCACTAGAAAATCGTTTAAAAATAAGTAAACGAAGATTGAATTGAAGTATCTATTGAAGAAGATCGTAAAGAAACTACTAATCAAATGTGACTGACAAAAGCATCAAAGGAATCACAGATCTTCGAAAGAGATTGGATATGAATTCTGTTGGAAAACATATAAAAAGACTTGTTCGAGAACGGTATCAGGGCAATTATGAATTCTATAGGAAATCTCTTGAAAAAACATAGTAAAAAAAGCATTGGGGTCTGAAAACTATTTGGGTATTGGATTTTCTAGGAAACCTATTAAAAAATTGTATTGAAAAGATGATTGTATCAGAGGTATAGAAAGCCGTGTGTGAGTTCAGGTTACCTAAAAATTAAAAAACGTGTATAAAAATGTACTGGGATATGGTTTCTCTAGAAAATTAATTATAAATACGTGGCCGCAGACAGGAACACAGCCGACTTAGTAAGTGCATTTTATAACAAACCTAAGTGTTAGCAAAGATCAGTTCAAGGACTGTCAATAGTTTGAGAACCAAATTATTTGTATATGAAGCGCTTGCAATCCTTTGTTCAAAATAGATTAGTCCGATTCCTTTCACATGGATCATTGTACCAAACTCGGTGGCAGACCTCATATAACTGTTACGACAGTTTTGTATGTTAAGCGTAAATGTAATCGAACATGATCGAAGTTACACCAAATTAAAAAAAAAATTAAATAACTTTGGCTAAACGTTTACATGCTCAGCTGAGACTTTAACTTGAGCTGAATTGAGACTTTAACTTGAGTATTTAACCATAAATAATCTCCGCGAAGTCATAAAGCATTACGTATTTATTGGGAAATGAATTTTGTAAGAAAACACAAACACACCAATCACAAAAAAGAAAAAAATTTAATACAATTGAATGTGTAACACTGTCGTGATTAATGCCGTCAAAGCAAAAAATTTCACTGGGTCCAAAAGGGATAAAAATGTTCAAAGAAAGGATTGAAATTTCGAAAAGAAATCGGATATAAATTCTGTTGAAATCTGTCTGGAAAATGCATGACTGGAGACAGGACTGAGACCTCAATAGGAATTGGGTATGAATTTTGTAAGAAAACAATCAAAAAATACGAGTTTGAATAAAGGATTCAGACCTCAAAGGAAATCAGATAAAGATTCGACTCAAGTCAAGTCAATGGAAAAGTGAAATGTAAGTAACAAAAATTTTTAAATTAAAAGTGAAAGAAAAACTAACATAAAGCAGAATTTCATATTCTGCTTTCTATTTCAATATTCAAAATTATGTAGAAAAAGAACAAAAAAAATATAAATAAAATTTACGTTAAGAAAGGAAATGGAACAAGAAAATTAAGCAGAAAGAAAAGAAAAATATAGGAAATAAATGTCTCTGAAATAAATATTTGTAATACAGGAAATCAAGAGGACTGATGAAAAACCCAGAAAAAGTGCAGATCAGCGACGATCAAAATACTAAACAATAACAACAACAACCACAGCAACTAGCAACAGTCAAAGGCAGCTAGTAGAAGGAGGCAGATAACGCAACAAAAACCGTGGGGAAAGGGAACGTGGCAGACCGGTGCAACTGGTGGAGGTGGGGTGCGAGTAAAAGCGTAAAGAGAGCTAAGAGCAGGAGTGATGAGAAGAGCGCGTTGAAGGGGGATAGTGTAAAATGAATTGTAGGGTACCTGCAGCAGTAAGAGGAACTTTCGTTGGGGAGGAGGGTAAGTAGCGGTGTGGAAGATAAGAAGGGCGAAAGGGCAAAAAAGCAGTTAAATGGCGTTTTTGTAGCAAAAAACAAAAGCAACAAAAACGGCAATGCTAATGGAGGGGTTTGAATGGCGAGCAGAAGAAGAAGCACGGGGGGCGAATTCATAGAAAAAACAGTTTTGTTGTAGTGCGAAAATGCGTTTACAATAAAGAAAACTTCAGGTAGTGGCAGCGGAAAAATCAAAATTCAAAGAGCAACCGTGGCAGCGGGGAGAGCAACGGCCAGAGAGTGCATGGAGTATGGGGGGAGAGTTACAGCAAATTGCCAGAGAAGGGGTACGGAAGGCAGAATGGGGGCAGTCAGCGAGCAACAGTGGCCAAATGCAATGCAGGGCTGGCAAAACAGCAACAAAACATTTGTCTGTCTGGTGAACCGGAAGTAATATGGCGACTTGTACGGCGACAGCGACACAACACGCACTGCAGCGCAACGCGCAGTTGGCGACAAGCAACAACAATAAAAGAATTGCAAATTTTAGTAAAATTAATGGTATTTTCAATTATTCAATTCAATTTCAAACAAATTAATTACTACTAATTATTGTTTATGTTTATTTACCTTTTTTGTTATTGTTTTTGTAAGCAATTTCCGCAGCCTTCCAAAGTTGTATTATTTAAACACAATAATTTTTACATTTTTCTTTATAAATTTTCTCAATTTTGCTTTCACCACAATCAATTATTTATATTTGTTGCAAAATTCCAATTTTTCCAAAATATTTCTTGAAATGTTTTGCGTTTTTTACGTGCCGTTCATGCCGTTTGAGTACGAACACTAGTGAACAACAACAAATACGCGCTAGCAACAACACGACGCGCCGTACACCGCTTGCTTGCTTGCCAAGAGTTTCGCTTCGACTGGCTTTTTTCGCGTGCAATTTCCGTTTCCTTGGAGTAGCAGCAGTGGCGACGACGGCAACAGCGACGGCGGCAGCAACAACAACGAGCGCCACAAAAACAGCAACAACATTGCCCAAAACAGCAACCAACCCACCTACGTGCAGGCGAACGTCGGAGCACACGAGCGCATTCAACGAAAATCCGCTATGCGCACACGTTGTGAGCTGCCTCTGCCTTCGCCGCTCTCCACCTCACACTGCTCCACCTATGGAACTCGCTGTCTGGCTCCACGACGCAGCAGTCTGCTGAGCGCAAATATTTGTTTTCGCTGCACGAGCTGCAAGTGAACGCACGAATGACGCCGACGTCGCTGACTGCTCTTCTTGCGGAAAATTAACCATTCGCCGTCCAAACGCCAAACTTCGGTGTTCATTCGGCCGGTGGGCACCAACGAGGGGAGACGGCTGCAAGCTTTGGTAAGTGGTGTGTGACTGAGCGCCAATGAAGGAGCACGAAATGTGAAATTGAGTAACGGCATTGAGACGGAGAGCACTGAGAGTCATTGAATGCCGGTAAGTTGTGAATGCATTTCACAAAAGAAGTTTTTGTAGTTTGAAGAGCAGAGTTGTGGCAAGAACGCCGTTATGAGCGTTTTGTGTGGCGTATAAGAGTTGCCGCATGCAGCGAGACTGATTGAAAATGAAACGTGCCAAAGAGTGGATGAGAGAGAAAGTAATAATCGTTGTAACTTTAGCTGGAAAATGTTATCTAGAAGTAAAATTGGTTTCTCTGCCTTGTACTGTTTTGAATAATCCACATCTTCAACTAGGATATTCTATGGACTATAGTTTTGAATATAATTTGTGATTAATTTTATTAACCAAAATTTTACCGTTTACAATGAAATCAGTTTTTAATAAATATTTTTTTTAATATTTTGACACCAATTTAAGATCTAATAAAACTTGTGGGACGTTGCAAAAATGGCAAACAATTTTCGAAAATGCTAATTTTATTTGTAAACGTTCAAATTAGACACTTTTAATTTTTATAGTCTTAGATTTTTATAAAACTATATATAGTAAATATACATTAGTGGTAAAAACCTTATTATTTTTTTCTTTTATTTCTATTTCTTTCATATTGAGTGCAATTTTAGTGACTTAGTATTTTCTTGGTTTTACTTAAAACAATGCATAAAAATGCATACAAATAATAAAAATACAGTATAATCTCGATAATTCGGACACTCGCTAATACGGACAACGCGGTAATCCGGACACTCAATTTCTATTGTAGACTCTGTAATCCGGCACCAGTGTTTGGTTTTTAATTGTCCGGATTATCGAGATTATACTGTACTAACATTTTGCATAAATTGTAATTTAATTTCAATTTATGTAAATACTGAATATAGATAATTTGATTTATTTAAATTTATTATTATATTATTATTATTTATTATATTTGTATTTATTTTATTTTTATGTTATTATACTTTTTAGAATATTTTTTATATTGTTTAAGAACTAATTTTATATTTTTAAACAATTTTTTATATATTTTTGAAATATTATCTTATATTATATTATTATTAACAACAATTAGTCTTTTAAAATATTTGTCATTTTTTTAAATAGCTTTAATATTTTTAATATTATTTGTAATATTTTTATATTAAACAAAAACATGTTTATGTTTTTTTTTTTAATATTTTCAATATTTTTGAAATACAGTCGTGTCTGGGTATAGTGAAAACCCTATATAGTGAACACCCAAATTTTGACATGGAGCCTCTAAATATTGAACACAATTTTGAAAAGAACTTGAAGCAAAAAGCTTAAAATACAGCAAATAAAACGAGTTTTTGAACAAAAATTTTAACCTTTATACATATAGTGAACAACCTCAATACTGTGAACAGGCATTGCAATAATTAGTTCACTATATCCAGACACGACTGTATTTTATATTTGTTATTAAAAAATAGTTCTTAAGTTTTTAAAAAATATTTTCCATTTTGTTAAAAATAGTTTTTATATTTTGAAATAGCTGTTATATTTTAAAAAATATTTTTTATATTTTTAGAACGTTTTTTATATAAAGCAAACAAATAATTTTTTACACAAACTAAAATTTGATTTAAATGTAAATAATTATTTAATATGAATATTTTATATATTTATACAGATTTTATTTTTTAATAAATATTGTATATATTTATTTGTAAATATATTTATGAATGTTTTATATATTTATAAATATTTTATTTATTAGAAATTCTTTATATTTTTAACAATATTTTTGTTTTTTAATGAAATTTTTGCCTTTATAATATTACAGTATATAATTGATAAAACTGACACTTATTAAATTAAAATTTAATTTCCATGTACCTAAAAACTAAATCCTAACTAGAACTACAAAAACATACAAAATCAGCAAATTTTGCTTAAATCCTTCCAATGCCAACTGCGCAGCAGAAAACAGAAAGCTCTATAATTTCATCTGGAGTTCCATTTCATTTCATTTCACCTGTCCATTAAATATTTAAAATTATTGATTACATTTTTGCCAGTTTATGCTCTCCGACCGTTTACCTTATTTCCACCTACCGTACGTGTGTGTGTTGGGTTGTAGGGAGCGACGCGCAACTCCGTTTCAGACTTTCCACTCAACAGCCGCCGCTCCAAATCCATGCAACATATCCCTACAATTTTCCCACCTACACGGCCGTCAGTCGTTGCCACCTAACTGCATTTAGCTACATGAAATTTAAGAGCACCACAGCCAACTTCAAATTAAGAAATATACGCTCTTTTGCCTGAGAGAGAAAGAGCGCGTAAGATCTCTGATATGATAGTTGCTTTCGCCAGCGGAACAGTTTGAGATCCGGTGAAACGATGTTTATATCTGTCAGATAACGTTTGCGCGTACATGCGTTTTTCTCTTATCTGGCCGGGATTGTCTCATTTTCATTTGCAGTCAGTCAGTTTATCTCATTATCTGACTGTCTGCAGTGCCGCCTGTTGATAAGCGTTAATGTAATTACGAAGTTAGGTTACGCATGAAGTGATAGGTTGAAAAGTTTATGAGCTTTATTGCCACCCAGAGCTGCAATTGCACCCAAAGTGGGAATAAAAAAAAAGAAAACTCCGACTAAATGTCGGATGAAAAGAGTTACAAAGTTACGTGGCGAACAATTAAAAGAAAAAATGTTTCAAGCATTTGGGTTCCCCTTGAAACATAAATCAAAGGAAATGTTTTGGAAATTAGGGATCTGAATATGAGAGAGTCGAAGAAGAAGCAACTTGATCTCAATTTTTTTACATAACTTGCACTTATTTTATATGTAATTTTTGCATGTAATATTAGAACCAAATACAAATAAAAAAGAAAAATATATAATTTTTCTGAAGCTGCAATGCTTGCAACTAAAACACATAAATGTTGAATTGTTTTATTTTTAAATACAATTTTTTTCTATGAATAATTCTATAAAAAAATTGTTGTTTATATGTAATTCATATCGACAGCTTATGCTGTTCTGAAAAACATTTTCATGAAAAACTTAAGCGTAGTTTTTAATGCTTGCGAAGCAATAAAACGTTAGTGACATCATGCACCTAATGAAATTATAGTTTTCTCAAAAACACTCATTTATAGCAAATTTTTCCAAAATGCATATTTTCTTAACTTTGTATATCAACAGCACATACAATGCTGAGCCACTTTTATATACAAAGTTTTTGTATAGCTCTTATAATTTTCGTAATAAAAATCATTCAAAATCAACCAAAAATCAAAATCACATAAAAAATCAATGAGCTTCAAATAAAATTTGAGCACTTTCATAGCAAACTTTTACAACTACAAATGTTGTATTTTCTTTTTACATCAATAGCACATATTATGCTGAGCATTTTTCATATAAAAAGTTTTTGCATAACTCATATAATTTTTGAAAAAAAAAATCACTTGAAAAAATCAGTGAGGTACAGTTGACACAACATTGTTGCTTGGTACGAATACAAAATATAATTTTTCGGCTAAACTATTGATTTAGCAATTTTATTTTATATTTTATATAAAAAACTTGAAATGTACGAAAACTTATTTGCATATGAAATGTTTACACATCGCATAAATTTTTCGCAAAATAAATGCTTTATGAACACAACACATGCAAACGACTAATTGTTGACTTTGCTATAACAAACAAGTCTTCTCTGAATTAAAAAAATTGTATGCATAAATTTTTGTTTTTCATTTTAAAAGCTCATATTCAGTAATTTTCCAAAAATAAATAAGTACAAAAAATTGTATTCCAAGAATTTTAAGAAAATATTTGCCCTATAAACACATTGCTTACGCTTAGCTAGTTTGACTTTGATTAATTTTAGGTAATGTTGAATTGGCTCTTAATTTTCTGCGAAAATTATTTAATAAAAAATTTTATACTTATATGATCTATGCAAAAAAAAGATCTATAAAGAGTTTAAAATAACAGCTACACAGTTGTTAAAACTTTCAGAGAAAAAGTCACAAAGCAAATAGTTCGCATGCTAGGAACTTATTTTTAAAAGTAAGTTTTTCTATGAAAAAATTTTTTAGAAGAAATTTTTTAGATATTTTATTAAAGTTTTTATAAATTAAAATTATTAATTATTTATTAATTAAATTATTTAAATTTAGTAATAAAACTTTAATAAAACATCTAACTTTCTTTATAGCTATGTTTAACTATTTTCTAATTTTGTATGATATTTCCATACATTTTCAAAAGTTCTGATTCACTGAAAAATATTATTCTAAGAACTTTAAGCCAACAAAATATTGCTTACGCTTAACTGACTTGACTTTGCTTGATTTTTGGTATTGTTGATTTGGTTCTTAATAGTAGTTTTTCTGCGAAAATTATTTAATGAAAAATTGTATATAAAGATTTTATACAAAACATCTATAAAGAGTTTAAAAAAACAGCCACACAGTCGTTAAAACCTTTAGAGAAAAATCAACTTAACTAAGGCAAATATTTCGTATGCTAGGAACTGCTTGTCTTAACATTAAAAGCAAGTTTTTCTATGAAAAATTATAGTGATTAAAATAAATAAAACTACACATTATTTATTAAATTTTTAGATATTTTAGCTTTTATAAATTAAAAATATTTATTATTTATTAATCAAATTATTAAAATAAAATAAAAAAATTTTAATAAAATATTTAACTTTGTCTAAATGTTTAAATACTTTCTAATTTGTTTATGATTTTTCCATATATTTTGAAAATGTCTGCCGCACTTGAAAGAAAACAACGCCTTCTTACTGCCGAAGTTCTGCAATGTGTTTCTAATAGAGTTTTCGATCAGTACAGCTGCCTTGAAATAGGCCAAGGAAGGCAATCGAAATCTCTTGAAGAGCAGCTAAGCATTTGACCTCTGGTCACCGAGATATTACGGGAAATTGTAGAGCAGACGAACTTTTGAACTTTTATGGGCACTCGGTCTCACCTGTTCAGCATAAATTAAGACCCAAAAAAAAGAGGTTAAATTATCCAGTGATACCACAGTAAGCCTCCACAGTGGCCTAGTTGCGCTCTTGTTTCAGAGCTGCCAATTCCATCTCTCTATGTTTAATATAAACTCTCAATGTGCCGGAGTATGACGATTAGTTTGTGCGCCGATTTCATGCTGAACATAATATCGATACTATATGTAAATGATTTTGTAAATGTTTGACATGTTTGTTATGCAAAAAAATAAAATAAAAACAAATATGAGTATAAATTCAAATTCAAATTATTATATAAGAAATCTTTGATTATTCCAAACGATTTTGAAGAAACTGCTATTAAATTTCATCTATAAAATATTTATGCAGTCAACATTGTCGCAACAATGTCCTTCATTACTACTTTTAGTTGACTTGAAGTGTGTAGAAAGTCAAAATTTCACTTTCGCTTGATTTCTGTAAATTTCCACAAGAAATGTGTGAATTTTTGCCGTTTACGCATTCAGATACGCATTAATGCAATTGCACACACACCACAAACCCTTGTGAGTCTCTACAACAACAACTTTCAGCAAGTTTTCCCCCTCTTTTTCATGCCTCTTCCTCTGTTATTTGCATGAAATTTTGCACTACGGCACACAGTTGCCAACGTCGCACGGCCCGACAGCCAACCCACACAGCACTATCAGCACTGCACAGCACACACAACACACTCATACTAACACACTCACACTCTCACACTCACACTCTCACACTTACATCGATCGCCCATTTAACTACACATTTGTGTGTTTTTGTGTGCACTTTTCGCACTTGTCGCGTGTCTGTCTTTGTTGCATGTTATGTATATTTTTCAAAAATTTTTTTTTGCCTGTCTGCTTCGCTATTTTTCGATGATAAATTGCAAAATAAATTTTGCATTTCTGTGCAAATTTTTTTTTTTACTATTTTTTAATACTCCAACAAATCGATTGATAGCACTCAATGCGGCGGCAATGTGTGGTGGTGTTTGCATATTTATGTGTGTGTGTGTGTGTTTGTGTTCATGCCAACAATTGCAGCTGTAATCAGCGTCTTTGCTATGTTTGTTGTTGCCATTTGTTTCCCTCATGTGTTGCCGGCTGCTGCTGCATTTGAGATAATTGCAAATTTTTAATATAAACAACATGAAACAACAACAAAATGTATTTATATAAAATCATGGAAAAACAATTTTTTGTTGCCTTACGTTGGGGGGTAAGCAATCTGCATTTGCCGCACCCTGCACTCATGTCGCATGCGTTGGTGGTTGACTGCAAAACGGTTAGCTTGAATTTTTATTTCCAGTCATTGTTGACATTGTCAACACTCTATTGTGTTGGTAATTTAGTATGTAAACTTCTTCCCAAGCAATAGCAACAGTAACAATAACAATAAGAACAACAAAAACAGGGGCCAGTGAACCGGAAAATATGCTTCTCAACGCTCGAGGGCCGCTGCACTGCGCAGCCGAAAGCTACAGAATTTATGCTTCAGTGATTGGCAGTGAGTCCATGTACAATTTTTTTTACATATTTTGAATCGGTTAGGTCTTAAAAATATGGTTTAGATAAAGTCAGATTTGATTAGTTTAGATTAGGTTAGGTTACCTGAGATTAGTTTGGGTTAGATTAGATTAAGTTAGATTAACTTTTATAACAAACAGATATTTGGAGGGTTTAGGCCCCCCAAAACCCCCTTGTGTACTCCACTGGTATTGAAATTTAACAACCGTTAGCATTAAACTGATATAAGGATAAATTTTTATTCAGCAGAATTCAGTACTGAATGGCTCGAACGTCTGAGAATTGAATAATTTCCTATATAAAAGATTCTCTACCCAGTTTCGGGCTCTTTAAAGGTAGTTTATTTTATTGGGATCCTAATTTCAGTATCCACCTTGTTGTTTTTGAAGTTTGCTGTCCCAATTTTAAAATTCCAATTCCAGCTTTTACCTCTAAATGCAGCCCAGTTTCCAGCAACTTGCAACATATGCAAATGTTAGATGAAATATTGAAATATTCAAGTAAATAAAATATTAGAAAATAAAAACATTATCCTAAAAAGAAAAATAAGCAAAAAGTAAACCTCGAAAATGTTGATTGAAAACAATAGAAATTGTATTTAAAAAAAAACACAGTAGCAACAGCAAACAAACTGCAGACAAAACAAAGCCAAATGGTAAATAAAACTTTGCAGACCTCGAAAACAAAAACAACAACAACGAACAATAACAAAAAAATATAGAAATGTCAGCATTAGCAAAAATGCTTCCTCCTGCACTACACACACACACACACACACAGTGCCACACAAACTGTCATCCTCGCCGGTTGGCTTTTCTTTCATTGTTTTTTGTTCAATTTTTGGCATTTTCGATTTTTGCTGCCGCACGAATGCCACGTCGAAAAAGTTCAATAATAAATTTTTTATTAATGCTCGACGCAAGAAAATTGTTTCATTTCCTTTTGCGTGTTTGTTGTTATGGGTTTTTATTTCTTCTCCAATACAGAATAACAACAACAACAACAGCAGCAGGCGCCATAAATGCACTGGACCCGCACATGTGTGCGTCGCCGGTGCCATCTGCGCACGTTCGACTTCGATTCGATTGCTGCTTTTTTTGTTGTTTTGTTGGTTTTTTGTTTCTTTTTACTCCCACGACGCTGACAATGAAATTTTACACCGTCCAGCCAGGCTGACACTCGCTCTAGCTGTCTGTCTCTGAACTTCTCTCGCTGTCGTTCTATCTATATGTCTGTCTGTCCATTTATCCATACAGCACATAGACTGTCGCTTCCTCCTCTGTCTGTCTGTGTGTCTCCCTGTTTGTCTTGTGCTGGTTTATAAATTTTTTCGCGCAACTTTCGCATCTTCAACGCATCTCTTGCTGGTTCTTCTTTATGCGCCCAGTGCCGTCTGCCTTATCATGTTGTGCGCCTTTATAATTTTATTAAGTCAACAAATTGAAATGAACTTTTGCTATGGTGACAATTTTTTTCGTTTAAATTAAAATATATCCTCACACGCTTTTTGTTTTCACCGACCGCCACTTGGTTTCTGCTTTCTGTGTGTGTGTGGGTGTATGTTTGTGTGTTTGCGTGCGTGTGGCGTATGGACTGACTGCAGTCTATTTGTTGATTCGTTGCGTTGTTTTTGTTGTTGTTGGCTTCAATGACAGTGATTGAATACTTTGGTGTATGTGCAATATGTCTGAGAGCAGAGAAATTGCGTATACGCGCTATAAAAAAATGTTAGTAAAGATGTTTGGCAAGTTTGGGACACATGT
The DNA here is from genome assembly GCA_964056695.1 of Melieria picta. Lineage (NCBI taxonomy): Eukaryota > Metazoa > Arthropoda > Insecta > Diptera > Ulidiidae > Melieria > Melieria picta. Next base: position 72,529,497 of record OZ057399.1, on the reverse strand, counting down.
CCCAAAGTTAACACTAGAAAGACCATTGCGGTCATTTTGACGGTTTTCAAATTTAAATATCTGTATTTTCTTTAATATTTCTATCAAATTTTTCTTCGGTGACTTTTTTCCCGTGAATAATTCTATATATATTTTTTTAATTTATTTTATATGAAAAATTAGCCAAATCCGATGTGTACTTGTCGTGATATCAGCAGATATGATTGTTGTTTTTGTAGATATGGAAAACTTGCGGTCTTCCTAATGTTAAAGTAAAAATTTGTGATTTTTTTTTGGGCACTGATTAGTATTCATTTCAACGAATTAGTGTAGTTAATACAGTTTTTAACTAATTTGCTTGCATTACAAATGACCCCCGACGTTTGGGAAAAATTGAAAAAAATTCAAACAAAATAATAATAAATAAATAATAAATAAAATAAATTACATAGTATGAATAAATTTAAATTCAAAAATAATATAAAATAAATTTAAGTATTTTTTATATAGCATTACTGCTTAGAGATCATGTGACATATGTCCCAAAAGCATTTTTCCAATGAATAAAAAACTTGCGAAAAATAAAACCATAGATAATTTTTATATTATTATTACTCGTTACTAATGTACTCTTTTTGTAGCATTTAAAAGAGCAATCTTGTATGCTAATTCAATGTTAAATAAATAAATAAATAAAAATAAATAAACATATAAAATGAAGTAAAAAAGACATTCAACTTGATGCCAGGTTGGGACTTTAAGGTGAATGCATACGAATCTCCCAACCAAGCTTCCAGAGCTTCTGGCAAGCGACTACCGATGTGTGTGTGGTCTGGTGTTGTCCTGATGGAATATAGTTTCTCTATTATTGCCCAAAGCGGGCCACTTCTGAGCAGTTGTTTTCTTCAGAGAAAATTTGTCACCAGGCGTTGTTCTGATAGAAAACAGGAGGGAAAAGGAGCAGCTCACAGTAGATGATTCCCTGGCAATCCCACCAAACATGCGGCAAAACTTTTCTGAATCCTTTCTCAATTCTGGCTCTCACTACGATCGTTTCTACTTAACGTTGTTGTAAATGATTAACTTTTCATCACCAGTCACCATTTGCTTTAGAAATGGATCGATTTTGGTGCAATTTGGTCCATGAGATCTTTTTGCATTAACTTTTGTGACATCGAGGTTCTTTTGTGTATCTAGTCTTATTCAAGTGGTTCTAAATGATCTTTTGTGAAATATATAACTCACAGACAATACCTAAGAAAGCTCTTACATGACTATGGGACTAAATAATTTTCATGATTTTATAGACAATTTCGACAACTGAGCTCCCAGAGCGCAATGCATCTTTGACATCAAAATAATCGGAACGTAATCCAAAAATAGAATTTTGCATGACATTCTGTTACACTATCAGAACCATTAACACTATTTAAATTTTTAGCCACCTTTATCAAAAAAAAACTCTAAAATATGACATATTTTTTCCTTGCTGTTCACCTTCGAAGCGCCCAAGCAAAACTGAGTCATGCCATCACAAAAATGTCTAGAAGTTGTTTTAGTAAGATATCTTGTCGTTCAAATGACATTCAATTTAATTCAATTTCAATTAATTTTTGATTTCAATTTTCAAAAACTCTACCAACCACTTTCGTTGGGGATTCATTATGTATACGCACACAATCGTTTGTCTCAATTGTAACGCTTTTTACGCTTTACGCTTTCAAGTATCCACTTTGAGTGCTTTGAAAATGTGACGTTAATTTTATTACAAAAAAAAAACAACAAAAAAATGAACAGAGAAAAGAAAATTAACACATCACAGAATGCAGCCGACAGAAAAGCGCTGCAAATTAAATCTTCTCGCAATGGATTACATACCTAAAAATATCCAGAATTCTTTGTTTTAGAGCGAAGAAATTTTCTCAATTAGGTTTTAGATAATTAAAAGTGTTAAGGGCTGATGTGGGAGTAAAGCTTTTTGCTTCTAAGAAAAAAATTAGAAAACAAATTAAAGAATACAAAAATAAAGTATAAATGAAGTATAACAAAAAGAAGGACTTTTAAAGAGTTGGAGAAATAATTGAGTATCTTTGGTGGTATATTTGAAACTAGTAGGTAGATGAACTTGTGTTCATTTAAACTTATAATTTTAAAGATTATTTGTTAGGTATAAATCTGCTGAATATAGTTTTTGAAACATATTTTTTTTATGATTTGTTTAGTGATATTTCTAATAATGTAAGGCTGTCTTTGTTGCATTTTGTCACTCGATGTTGGGTTATTTTGGTAGTGTATTGGATCTTCCTAAGGTCCAATGTTCCTGTTTCTCCATTAGAAATAATATATCTGTTGTATACTAAAGAAAAACCAATCTAAAATGAACCATGTTAATTGTTTTACTGATTTTGACACATCAGTTAAGGCATCGATGGGCACAGATCTAAGAATGAATAGTTTTCTACTCATTTGAGATGAGAAAAAATAAAAAAATTAAATACTAAAAAATACTTAAGCCTGATAATTAAATAAATTATAAACAACAATATAAATTAAATTAAATATAAAAAATTATAATTTATAAATTTATAAATAATAAATTAAATAAATAAATTTATAATATTTAAAAAAGATCTAATAAATATATTAAAAATTACTTAAGCTTAATAATTAATTAAATTATAAACAAAAGCATCGCTCTGGTTGATTAAAAGCTGCAAAAAACATTAAGAAGAACAAAATTTCTGCAAAAGAAATCTGTATTTGTTTGGGACAGTTTTGGGTCTGACCATTCAAACCTAAATTCTGAGCTATAACCTCCATGAATTTCCTCAAACTGCCTGAAAATGAATCGATGTGAGTCATATTGCATGAAAGATCGAAAAAAATTGAAGCCTGCTTCAAAAATGTCTGCAAAAACAGGCAGAAATGTCTGCAAAATTTCACTTGGGCCAAGTCTACTGTCAACTGAAGCTGAAACCACCTCAACTATCCAAAAGTGAGTCTGTCTTGCAGTGAGAAAAGTTTCATAGTTCACTCAAGCGAAAGCGATTCGATTTGACTAAATAATATCAAAGACAAAAGCATCATTGGTAAAGTCGAGCCATTGTCTAATAATCACTGCTATTATTCTGAGCATCTCACACATTGTCACCATGTATCCGAATTTTCACAAAATAGTACTTAAATAAATCTTTTCAAGTGTCAACGAATTTTCACTTGAACATTTAGGCAAATAAATTGATGGACATTTAATTGGCATTGTGCCTAATAGTTTGGCAAACAAAATGCGTAGACAATAGCAAAAGAAAGCAAAACACACACGAATTGCAAAATACTGGCAACTTTGTAGGCGAATGAAATATGCACATCCACACACAAGCACAGACACTAACATATATACAAACGCACATATAGTAAGTGTTAGTATTGATGTACAAGTCCTTCAAATCTGCTACCACACTTCATGGGTTATCCAAGTGAAGCAGCAACTCGAGCACCTCTACAACAGGGCCATACAAACACTTCACACACCTGTCTCGACACCAAAGAGCAGCCCACCCCAGCACTCAATGTGTGTGTGTGTGTGTGTGTGTGTGTGATTGTTTGTTTCAATGCATGTGACATTTTGATTGGCTCTCAATAATCATAATAATAACAAAGGCAGCAAAGTTGAGAAAGAAAACAATAGAGACGAGAAACGAGAAAACTCAAATTGCCAGCATATGTTGCCAGAATTTCAATAAAAGCTCAAAGCCTAAAGAAAAATCAAAATGAATTGCAAAATGCTGTGGGAGCGGAAAAAGTAGTCAGGGAATGTACTCGCATGTGGTTAGAAGTCCAAAGCAAAATGTATACTTGACTGTCTTTTAGGCAAGAAAATAAATATTAAAAAAAAAAATAGGAAATTTTAATGAAATTTAAAAGACTACTTGTTTGTTGTTGTAACCAAGAAGTGTAAAAATATTCATGGAAAATATGAAAATGGTTTTTAAATAGTGGCATTTTCATTTAAAATGTGAGAATATATGTTGGTATTTAGTCAGCTGGAACTGAGAAAGATTTTTGGCTTAAAAACTAAAATTCAAAGTTTGATTCTTTTTATTTTAGTTGCTGTTAAAATTAAAATAAAATTTAAAATTAGTTAGAAATACTTTCTAACCACTGAAGTGTGTTTCAGACAGTAACTGAGGCAGCTGATACTTTTGCTAGTTGAATGAATATGCACGCAGTGCAGTTTAGATACCTGAAAGGATTTTGCTCTAAATAGAAAAAAATAACTTAAGTTTCTTTCAAAAATTTATTGAAGCATGAAATTATCTTCTTCGACAAAAATCTTGTGGTCAAAAATATAAATTTTCTCTGACATTTCCTCAGCCTGGATTTCTTAGTTCTCTTATTAATTTATTGCCAACGCCCACAAATCCCACAGCGCATTTTTATGATGGGAACTCAACTCATCGCTTTTGCCACACAAAAGACAATTTCATTATTTATTGCATGCTTGGGTCATATCTGTCTTATCGCTTTTATATTATCAACGACTTTGTGCACTCATTAACCGATGCAGTCGAGTGATTCACAGACAACAACTGCCTGGACAGCATTGCGAGGATCGCGTACAATGAACTGTGGAGCGCAGTTCGGAGCCCGATTCCCAGTAGTTCAATGCAATTATCAGTTCAATTTCACACGCAATTCCGAGAAGCGCATTTAAAACCACACCGAGGCTGGCCAGCAATTGAAAAGTAGCTCATGCGAGGCAGGATTTTTTGTGTTTACAAAATGCCGCAACGTTTAATTATTTAAGCGTACTGTAAGTGAATTGTACAGACAGACAAACACGACATATATATTGTACTTACTTATGCACAAGTATGGATGTATGGATGTGTGTGTGTGTGTATTTAGTACAATTGAAGTCCATGGGGACCGCTGACAAATGTTTGCTGACGCTATGCGCTCATTGTCGTTGTGAAGACTTGGTTCTTGTAAAATGACGACAATAAACAAAACAACGACAGCAACAACAATGAAACAAAGGACAACTGATATACGAGAATACAACAGCTAAAACAATAACAATAACAACAATAACAATGGCTGCAGTAGCAACAGCAACTCATATGAAATTCGAGCCTCGAAGTTTTTGGACATAAAGTAAATGAGTAGTATTAAAATTTAATGAAGTTGAAATACAAAACGTTAATAAGATCTAAAAGTAGCCAAAAAAAACAAACAACAACAATAAATAAATGAAAACAATATAAGCGCTAAATATGCGCACATAAAACAATAATGTGTGTATGTGTGCGTGTGTTAAAGAAGCTTCAAACAAAGCCCAACAACAACAACAATAAGATTACCTAGAATAAAAACAATAACATCAACAGGATGCACAACATCAAAATGCTGCAAATACATGAAAACATTGTTTGGATGAACTTAATTGTTTGGCTGTTTTAATACTCTTTGGATGATGGTTCAAAAAAAGTTCCAGGAAAACTTCATTTGGCAAACCTATTCAAAAGTAAGCGTATCATGTTGATTTTTTTATGAGTTTTTAGTTGAAACCTGAGTGAAAATTACACCAAATATTGTTGCCATAATTTAGATTGTTTGAGCGCCTTTGTAAGAATTCTGGACGGACGCACAAAGCTATGATCAATTCTCCTCTCAATGCAATTATGAATACATTTCTTTATGAGAGGGTCTCTCAGTTAAAGAGATATGACTCAGTCAAGTCAGCTGTAAGTTTTGAACATAAATACATATCTGATCATTGATATAATGATTCATATTTGATATACTTCTCTCATAAGAAAATTAATTCTCTAAATCTTCTGAATATTACAGAAACTAAACATGGTTGATCTTTTGGCAGATTACACCGTGCGACAAAAATTAAAAAAAATGTTCACACCGGAAAATATCCATATGGGCGTGAAACTAGAGACCAAATATAGTAGAGTAAGTTCGGGTAATGTGATACACCTGTTTGTTTTACAGCGATTCCCGACACATTTTGCCTTAAAACACACTTTTTTTGGTCTCAAACTGTTCACTGATGCATTATTTAGTATATCTACATATGATTATTAACTCTTTAAAATAAACTGTTGACGAGTTTTTTAATTAAAAATCAAAATATCTAAATATTGGCGTCTGATAAAAGTGACGGGTAATGTGATATACCCGAAAAAACGTTAATTAACAGACCTATTAGTTTCAAACTAGGTGAAAATACTCCAAATCAAAAATAATTAGAGACGTGTTTCTCATTTCTTTGGAAAATCACAATCTGACGGGGTAAACCAAGGGTTAACAATTTTTATCGAGAAACATGATTTCATGGATTTTTTTATCTAAATATTAACCATAACAGATTTTTTAAAAATATACCACTTCAAATAGTATAAAATAAAGTATATACTCGTACATATACATTTCTGTATACAAATAGTATTACTGTCATAAGTTTGGGTACTGTGATGTACTATATCACATTACCCGAAATTGACTTTTTGCAAAAAAAATATTATAAAAAAACAATAATAATTTTGTTCAGAAGAGCGTACCTCGCAAACTGATAACACTACTCGACAAAAAATGGGTTCATCGCGTGCTCCTAAAAACAAAAGTATTTTTTAAACTAATCTTCTTCTTATTAGTCTAAAAAATACTTTTATTTTTAGGAGCATTTTTCGTGTCGAGTAGTGTAATCGATATCACTGATTTACTTTTGATTAACCTCGAACTTAGTGATAATATTTTTTTGTACCTTTTATGCTTTCAAACTTTATAACCAAAAACTTCTGCAAGCTTACTCAAAGCACTTCATCACACTGACGGTAAACTATTTAAGCAAACACATCCAAAATCATGCAGCGCGAGTTTTTTAGTTGGTATGATGTTTTAAAAAGGTTAATTTTGAGAAGGGTCAACGCACTTGTGAAATAAGCCACCATATCACATTACCCGAACTTACTCTAATACTGTGTACTCAGTTTTTTACTTCTACATCCTTTGTCCTTTTAAAAGGACTTCAAAATTGTAAATTAAAAAAAATATTAATAATTAAAATTAATTAATAATTAAAAATATTATTATTATTATATCAAATGAAAGAGGAAAGGCTCAAAAATTATAAAATACATTTTTTATCTATTTGTAAAAAAAGGATATGAAAAAGGTCCTTTGAGAACTTTAATCCTTTATATCCTTGAAAATTTACATCGAATTTTCTTGAAAAGTAAGTATGTTAAAACTCCAAATCTCCTTGATCACGTGTCAAAATTTCATTATTCTCGCTTCATTGATTTTGTATATTTTTATTATTTAAAATACTGATACTCAAATAAATTAGAATTTTTGTACTTCATTAGACTTGCAGCTTCCGCCTTTTTATTAATAACTTTCGAAGTAATAAAGTTAGAATAATGAAATTTTGACACGTGATCAGGGAGATTTGGGGATTTAACATACTTACATTTTAAGAAAATTCTATGTAAATTTTCAAGGATATAAAGGATTAAAATTTTCAAAGGGCATTTTTCATATCCATTTTTTACAAATGGATAAAAAATAAATTTTATTTAAATTCTTGAGCCTTTCCTCTTTCATTTCATATACATATCGCCATATTCTAACGAGGTTAAGCATTTTAATATTTTTTAATTTGTATCCCCTTTAAAATTTTGAAGTCCTTTTAAAAGGACAAAGGATGTAGAAATAAAAAACTGAGTACGCAGTATTACTATGTTTGGTCTCTAGTTTCACGCCCATATGTATTTTTCCCGGTGTGAAAAATGCTGTCGCACGGTGTTATAAAAGAAAAACGGTAAATGACTTTCATTGTAAAAATCAAATAAATAGTTCAAATAATAACTAAGCATTTGAATACATGGGTAATTATTTCGAATATGCCAACACAAATACCCAACGAAGACATTACAAGTTGCAACTGATTCAAAATTAATTTTGTATTTAGACCAGTAATGAACATTTTGCTACTTGCGATTCCTCTATCTTTTGGGTGCCTTTTTATTAGAAAAGATTTCTAGTAAGGATTATTTTGCATCATTCACGAGTAACTGAATGGTCATCACTGGTTTAAACTAAAAGCAACTTGTGAGTAACTGATTAAACTTAAAGCAACCATAAAAATCCTTAACAGAAATCTTTGCTAATAAGAATTGGCGCCCAACTAAGTGGGTGCATCGAAAGATAAACATCGGTGCATTGGTTTAACTGAAAGAGGTTGTGAGTGCAACTCATTGATGTGCCTAAAGTGGAGTATTTTTATAGAACACACACCAGATTACCAGCTGAAATGAACAGGATGCATAAAAATAAATTAATTTGCACGTAGCACAAAATGAAAACACAGAGAGATATCATAAAGCATGCCCCAGTAGGAAATTTTATGGAGTCAGCACCACAGAAAACATTGTGTGGCAAAAAAAATTTGATTCCACATATGAAAACATTTTAATTGACATGAAAGCAGATTAAGTTGGAAAATTTTTTTCTTAGGGCAAAAGTTGAAAAATCCTCATGGAAACTGGTGGATCTCTGTCTACTAGCCTCTCATAGTCTTACCTACAAAAAAACATCTCCTTCTTGGAGATTTACTGAAGCGAATTACATGGTGGGTCCAATTTGTTTTCATGTAGTTCGTGCCCAGACATTCAGAGGTCCAACGTAATCATTAAGCTCCCTCCTAGTCGCTATATCTCTATTAGATTTCTGTCATCATTGCATAAGACCATCTTAGGCAGACAGACAATCAAGTCTTTTGAAGTAAACACCACCTGAAAGTTTCCGTGTGACTGCTACTGCGTTCATATTGGAATCTCATAATTTCCAGCGCTATAAAAGCTTATAAAGTATCACAAGGAACTAACTATCTGTAAACACATTAGAAGGACTCTAGCTTTCATGTATGTCTATGTATGACTATCTTTCTTATGCACATATTTGTTACACAGTGTAATATATAAAATTCGCAATCTTCTCCCAATCTGACCTCGTAAAGCCACACCCACCCAAAGGCCAACAGTTCATTGTCGTTCGTAGTGTTGGAGCGCGTTTCTGATGAATTTTTCTACCCGCATACGCAACATGTCAACAGCACAGACCCGAACCTTGCAGCATATGCAAAAATTATGCCTTTTCACTATGCTTGTGGTTGTTGTTGTTGTTGTTGCTATGAAGGAGTTGTCGTTGTCGTTGTCATGTTGGAGAATTTTTGAATTATGCACTCATTATAATTCTTTACTTTCTGCGCTTGCATGCAGTGGCTGCCCCGCCTCCCTTCCCCCTTAGCCGTTGCTGCCGCTATTGTTGCTGCTGCTTCTGGGCGTTGTTTGCCAACGTTGAGCTGTCTTTCATTGCCTGCTTTGCTTTTATGGTCACATTGCGTGACAGTAATTACAAAATAAATGCAAACATCTGTGAAAGATCACACAGCGCGCCATGGCCTCTGATGCGTTCGTCTGTCTGTATGTCTCTCTGTCTGTATGTTTGTCTGTCTGTCTGTCTTTCTGTATGTTTGTTTGTCGCTCTGCATGTCTGTTTGTCTCTCTCTGTATATCTGTTTGCCTGTCTGTCTGGTTTTCTGTCTGTCTGTCTTTTCAACTGTCTATTCGTCTGTCTGTTGTGTCAAATGGCATGCGACATTGCCGCCGTTTGATGAGGAGGTGGCAACTAAATAAATTGAATATTGCCTTGAAAAAAAACGAAAGCAATGCAAACGACAAGGCGGCCAGACGAAGAGACAGCAACAACAACACCAAAAAATGAAAGCAAAGCCACACTAACTGCAACACGCTACAAATCAGCACTGAAAACGAAATGCAAACTGAAAGAAAAATAATAAAAAAAATCTAAAGCAGAAGCAGTAGAAGCATTTATTTAAAGGATCAAAGCGAGAATGTGTCATAATTATTATTTACGTAATGAGGTGAAACGGCAACGTACAAAATGCCAATGCTTGAAATGCTTTTAGAAGGCGTACACGCATGCAAACGCACACAGCCACACACGCATGCGCAGTGTCGCTGTTTGGGGAATTCTATGTGCCTGCGTATGCGTGTGTTTGTATATATGAGTGTACTGCAAGGATATAAGTTTGTATTAATGATGCCGCTGCGAACACGCAATGCTGGTGTCACAATGAGATTCGCATGTTATGTGTGTGCTCAACAACAGAATATCAATTAAATCGGGGAATTGGGAAACGGAAATGTGAAATGGGAAATTCATGTCAATGGTCAGACTTTTTCATATAAAAATGTATGTATAAATTATTACTCGTATCGTTGTATTCAATCATGAAATGATTCATCGGCCTTTCTAAAGTGGGTTTTTTATGATTTTCAATGATATTTTGACAAAAAGACGCATTAATTCTGGGCCTTGTAGTCTGTAATTTTTTTGATTTATTCACATAGACCAAAGATTTCACAAAACCTCAAAGAAAGAAATTTCATAGCGTTAAATTGTACAGTTTTGATGGGCAATTGACAGTAAAATTACAGAAAATTATTTGATTTAAAAATCGCTGGTCAATTAAATTAAATGTGTAGCGGTACAGGACCGGATTTATTTATATAATCAAACAAACAATTCCTGAAAATATATGGGTATTAGCGACGGGTGGCAACCTTTGGAACCAACTATTCCCAGTAGCGGCGGCCAGTTTTCCTGTCCAACCACACTGAGGAATAGTGGCACCACCAGTGACTACGTGACGCGAAACTCGGAGGAGAAATGATTTTCAGACCATTTTTTGCTTTTTCCAATCGTCCGATAGTGTACGGGTTTTTTTACCCAAACATTCGCACAGCACCGGTTACCAGTCAATTGTTTGCATCTTAAAGTGCTAACTTTTCTTATTCGCTGTAAATATAGCATTGCAAACCAATTTGTTTTACTGGTCTAAGTAATTTTGATTGTAACGCGTACAAAAAAAAGCATAAATAAATTATTTCATACGCTGAAGTCAGCAGATATTCGGTTGCTTTTTCCTTCAGTTCATGTCTCATTGAGTTTGCCGTTTCTAGTGCAGCAAGAAACAGTGATGGCAAGTTGAACTCTTTTCAAACGCAGAGCTGCAACTCAAGCAATGCAAAAGTTAAGGCTTTGAGGGCAGTCAGCAAAAACTGAAGTAAAATCATATTAAAACACGAGGCAACATACTTTGACGTTTTTCAGCAACAACGTTTTTTTGCAATCAATTTCCTATAAACGTACTACAGAATGAAAGCAAAAAAAACCAATTATTTTATTTGCAAATAAACATCGAACGCACCAGCAGCCCTTGCCCTGGCGTTTGTATGGCGAATTTTGTGTTGAGCCACGCCGCCGCCGCCGCCGATTTTTACTTTTTCTGACACGCCGCCGCCGAATTAGGTAAAAACCGGCGCGGCGGCGGCGGCGGCGTTCGGCGTCATATAAATTCTTGTACAACCTAAAAAAAAATTAAGATTTTTTAATTTAATTTAATTAATTTTATTTTTTAATTTATTTGTAAAATATTTTATTTAATTTTATTTAATTAATATTTTTAATGTATTAATATATAAATCTATCTATGTATATAAATAAAAATGAAGTGATGTGCGTTAGAAAAAAACTCAGAAACCGCTTGGCCGATTGTAATAATTCTTTTTGGGGTTCTGTTTGTCTTGAATCAGAGAAGGTTTTAAAGTAAAACAAAATTTCGATTTGAAGGCCGTTGGACAAGGGGCGTGGCACTTATTTTTCACTCATTTTTCGACTTAAATTTTCCGCATAACTTTGGAACTATAAGTCACACATCCATGAAACTTGGTACGAGCTTACGATTTAGATGCGCTCAGCGACTGAAAGAATAGTGTAGGTATTGGACAAGGGGGCGTTGCACCACCCTTAAAATTGGGTATACCATCGCCCCATAGATCTGTTGTTCCACTGATAAAATTGTATGGGCGTTGGACAAGGGGCGTGGCATTTTTTGGCAACCCTAAATTGCTATGTAACTTTGGAACTATATCGTTCACATCACTGCCATTTGGCACAAAAATACGATTTAGTCGTGCCCGTCGACAAGGGGAATGGTCTGGGTATAATATGGAATAGCTTCGGAATTATTACTCGGACAGCATTTAAATTTGTTACTGGGACAATCGGCATGAAAACATTGAACATAATAAATCTAACTTAATTGTTTAGGGCCGTTATACAAATAGTTATCAGATATTAAAAAAAAATTTATTATGAAATCGACGTGAGTGAAGCCGCCGGGTACAGCTAGTTTTTAAAATAAATTGAAATAGAAAAATTTAATTTAATAACTGGATACACCGTCCTCCCCGCCGCCGCCGCCGCCAGATTAACCGGCTCAGCCGCCGCCGGTTCTCTCTGGCCCCTACGCCGCCGCTGAAGCAAAAGCAATCGGCGTAAACCTCTAGTACGAACCCTAATCAACTCTGGGGCCTGGTTTTACCGAATTTGCGACTCTGGGGCCTGGTTTTACGGAATTAGCAACCGTGACCCCTCCGAGTTTCGCGTCATGTAGTCATTGGCACCACAGTTAGGTTAAATGCGAACCGGCCAGTTTTCCTGTCCAAGTATCGCATTTAGCTTACCGGGTTGCTCCTCGAACGCTAATGCGCAAGTGAACGAGATTAGCGCAAATCTCGCTTTTATACACTGATCATTGGAAGTATAAACAAGTGAACATGTGCAACAGTGACATTTGGAAATATGTAAACATATGAACTTATGAAATAGTGACATTTGGAAATATGTGGAAATAAACATATGATCCTTAATTACTACGCGAGAATGTAGATGGCGCTAATCAACAGGGTACCCCTGCTACAAATGTTTTTATAAGGATAATGCGTTCATCCTTTGACTAGCGCTCAATTTTCTATGGTAGATATAATCATAGAAACAGACGTCAATTGTTCGATCTGCCACTTGCACTGTAAAAGAGTAGCTTTCAAATTTCAAAATTCAGTACCCAAAGGGCCAAAGCATGGGTTTTGTATGGAGAAATGTAATTTAATAAGTTCGAAACTTAGTTAAACTAATCTGAATTAAAAGTATTTCGGCATAAATACGTCGATCAGAGCTGCCACTTGCACAGAAACAAGCAGGGAGCTTTCAAATTTCAAGGCCTAAACGGCTAAAACGAAAACCAGCGTACCAAACCGATCTTAGCGAAGTCCTCCACCATTCTGCCGTCACCTCCCTTACACAACAGATGGCGCTATGAGCGGTAGCTCACAACATCGGAGGCGTCGCACAGTGCTCCGAAGTGGGACAAAAATAGAAAAATTGTATGTCACCGATTTCAAAGAAATTGGTGTCATTTGAAAGATAATACTTTCATTAAGCAAGATTTCAAATTATTTCTTAATCAGGTAAATTTTGAGAGAGTTATAGCATTTACAAGTTGATCAAAATCTAGAAAAAATGTTTTATGATAAAATGCAGTTTTGAGCGTCAACAATTGAAAACGTTACCAAAACACTATTTTCGCTTCAATCGGGGAAAATGTTACTGCTATGCACTTATAAGAGCCCAAAAAATCATTTCATGAGCTATTTTGAAGAAAAAGTTAAATAAAAACGGGGTTGTACGTTATTTAAACAAAACATTTTTTTTATTAAAAACTATAAAAACTATGTAGTTTTGTAGATCGCAAATGTCAAATCGCGCATTATCACACCTACTTTTTTACGCAATCCTATAGAATGGACTTTCTTCTTTTGGATCAATAAAACAAATTCTGCGATTTCCTGCGATCTTGGAAAATAATAGAATTTTTGTAAACTACTCTAACTAAAAAAATTGGATTTTTGTACCCTACATTGAGATTCCCACCGGTACATTCACTTTGGTACGGAGCTTGTAACGCCCAGAAAGTGATGTAACTGGAAAGAAAAAGTATAGTAGCACTGTCGCTATTTAAAATGGGCATGGTCCGCCTACTAAAGGCAGAGTTGCCATACGGAAGTCTTTCATAAAATATGAAAACTTCTATATTAATAAAGCCAATGTCACATATTATAACCGTTTTATAAAAAAATGGGTTTTGCTTCCCCGTTTAACCCGTTTAGAGCCATATTATCCTACTTTTGTTTTTATTATTATGAAATTGTTTGTTAAAATGTGATTTAATGCTAATATTTTCTGAGAATAAGAAGGAAAGTTAAGGAAGGCAATTTTGTTAAAATTACGTTGCATTATTTACACTTGTTTACAATAAAGAAGAAAACTATGGGAGAAAACTATTTGTAAAATAGTTGCATTTTAATTGAACTGTTTGTGTGGGATTAAAAACATCATTCTTGATGATAGTGAAACTGAATAAACTGAACTTTTTAAAAACTGGCAATTATTTTCTGTCATCCTGGAAATTTTACTATAGCATATAGAAAAACGCTGAAATACGTATTTCGTTATTTTTCTTTAAGTATAGTATACTATACTATACTATACAAAATTTTAAAACAATCCGACCAAAAAACAATATCCGTCTATATAAGCTTCGCCACCCCGTTTCCGGCCTGTCAAGATCGAATTTTTTTAAATCGCTTCTTTTTAAAGGTTGACTTTTTAAAATACAACTATTGACCAAATTTCATCATTATAGTTCCAGCGGTTTGGGCTCGGTGGTGATGGCATACTTGGTTATAAATATTCGATTTTTTTTTAAACTACATATATATTTTTTTTGAAAACAAACATAATTTTTGAAGTTAGTAGCTCCAAATAATTCAGATTGCAAATTTTCAGCGAATTTAGAGCACTCCTTCTATTTTTGTCCCAATTTTGTATGGAGTCGGAGCACTGTGCGTCGTTCCTAAGCGGCAATAAGATGGCAGTCCCATCACTCAGGACTACTTTCGGCACCTACCCTGACCCTACCCTGGCCCTAATCACCTACCCTGACAGAAAAACACAACCGATTAATACAACCAACACAAGGCAATGCTTTGTGGAGGCCCTATGCTCCCGAGAAGAGTGAACAAGAAAAAAAAAACGGTGAAAACATGGTTTGTTGTATGGAGAAATGTGATTTAATAAGTTTGAAAACGAGGTGAAACTAATCTGAATCAAAAATATTTCGACTTGTACATATATATTTTTATTTTTTTTTAATCAAAACAATTTTTTAGTAGTTAGTGAGTTTGATGGAGAAATATGATTTAAAGTAGTACAATAAAATGGTTTCAGTAAAATCAAGAATTTGATACATGCAAAGCCGCTGGGTTCTGTTAGAACCTAAACATATATAAGCACACTGGCTGTTTTGTTCGGAAAAGGCAGTTTTTGTGAAGATTCCAACCTTCCTACGTAAATCAAAAAATAAAAAACTCACACACACACATACCCACATTGCATGACAGTCAAATTATGCGACCAAATCGCTCACTAACCTCTACACCACACCACTTCGTAGTACATATCCGAGCAACATTTGCCGTCGGAGGCTCAACTCAGCACAGTGCACTTAAATACACATGTAAGCACTTAATGCCGCTTATGTCGATCAGGATCAAACTCGGCAAACGACAGCATTTCAGTAACGCTTCATGCCAGTCAGCCACATATCCACATTTCCACATTAACCCAAACACATGGCAGCAAAACTAGAAACGAACAAAAAAATTCTTGTTAGTAACAGAGAAAAAAACAAAAATAATAATAATTGAAAAGAAAAGTGTTAAGCACCTAACACGGCAAATCCGTTTCGAACGGCAAATGGCATTATCGACATATTTTTGACAGTTGCACTGCACGCAAGCGAGCAACAACTCAACCCCCGTTTCGAATTGATTTCATTGAGTGACGTCCGCACGCCACTTATGTCATAATTTTCTTCATTTAGAACAATTTTTTGTTCGGATTTTTGCCAACGAATGTCTTCATTTGAAAGATGAGCATTTTGACACTTCATTTCAACACCACACAAAACTTAAAGGCCACCAACGGACGGTTGTCCATCGATTACTTTGAGCACTACCTGACTGCAGCCGACCGGCCGGCAGAAGAATGCACGCAGTGTCGGCAAATGTCAAAAATCCACTGCTTACCGCAACACTTTGTGGCCCACTGCTGCTTTGCATCAAATGCTGACAGCATGTAGGAAATTTTTTCTTAAAATTGTTTTTGAAAGCAGCATGGGAGCAATTTCTGATAGTATGACTTGTGCGTCTATTTTTGACTTTTTGACCAGTCATACACACTTTTAAGCCGCCTGTAGGTGGGCATTCGGCACATCTTAATCTCTTTTTGAAGCTGAGATTTTAAGGCATCATTTCATAAACCCAATTTGATGCTGCAAGAGAATCCCACATTCCCACAATTTGTTATGCTCGACCCTCTAGCGGCCCGCCAGCCCATGGCATATGTGGCACTTTTGCCTTTGCCGCCTCTTTCCTGCCGTCCTTTGTAATGTCTTAATTGAAATAATGCTCTCTCTGCTATGGCCTGCAGCGAAATATTTTTCCCAAAAATCATTTGTAATAATTACAAGCAGAATGCACTGGCATGATTTATGTTTGACTCGAGTACCTACCGACATGATCCTGCCACCTTTTTTCCCCATTTGTGTCCGTATCATGAAACTCAAATGTTTGCTTTAGCCATGCACAGCTTTGTTTTCTTTTGAAATATTTTTCCCAAGAATGTGCCATATCATGCGGCTATATTTTCTTGCTTTTTAATAATAAAATAAAATTTTTCAGTGCGCAAGTGGTTAATGCCTGCAGGCTTTCAAAGGTTGCTGTTGTAATTTGTGTTAAAAATTATATGTTATTTCTATTCTTATTTCTGAGTTACAAGTTAATTATTATAAAATAGAAATCAAGCACAAAGCCGAGTGCAATTTAAGTCTTTTACCGCAGTGACGTATGTAAGATTTCATTTTGGGGATTGGATTCCATACACAATTTGTGTGCCCAAAAAGTATTGGGTATTATTATTTGTATTTTATATTTTTTGGGTAGTATTTTTGATGCTCACAATTTTTGTAAAAAAAACAGATTTTTTGGGAGGCGTTTGAAAACCCAAATCCCCTCCACAATGCATTAATTTTAAAATCAGTAAAACTTAAGCTACGAAAAAATGCTTTCATATCAAGTAAAGACATCTTTTTAAGTCATTTTCCTACGCTTCGAAATATCCTTCGTTTAAAAAAATATATTTGGGGGGTTGTAAACCCTTTAAACTTTTTCCAGCATGCCACTGATTTTACCACAGTGAAAAGCTCAGATTGACATAGTTAATACGCAACCAGCCAGCGGCGCACACTGTATTTCATTTTGTGGGGAGTGGTGGGATGTGCATACAACTTTTGAGCCCAATTCCATTTGGAACATTATTTTGCACCAGCAATTTTTGTATTTGGAGGGTTTGAACCCCAGTGTGTTGCAGTGGCACCACCAGCAAAAAACAAGTCCTAGAAAATTTGATTAGATTTTACTAGCTGACCCGGCGAACTTCGTCCCGCACGACATTTGTTGTTTTCTTATAATGAAATACGCGAGATGGCGAATCTATGGCGATAAAAATTTACGAAGAAAACCAACTAAAGGAAGAGGAGGGAGCTACTGATTAACGCAATCGAGGCCCTCAAATAAGCAATGTTGCTGCTAAGTTTCAGTAAAGAAATGGATTGCGCTTGAACCAAATTTAAATTATATTGGCAGGGCCACGGCCCATTATTCAATATCCGCACAATGCCCTCTGTCGAAGGAGAAAATGGTAGGTTCGTACTAAGTGTCATTGCTGAGCGACTTATAGTTCAGCGCAATATTTTGGTCACAAAAATGTGCCACGCCCCTTGTCCAACGCCCGTCAAATCGACGGGGTACTAAATTTCAGTGTTGTACGATTTACAATTTCAAAGATATTCTATATTAAAGATTTGGCTTGTATGGGCGGTGCCACGCCCCCTTGTTCAATATCCGCACCATTCCCTCTGTCGAAAGAGAAAATGGTAGGTTCGTACTTAGTTTCATTGTTGTGCGACTTAAAGTTCAGCAAAATATTTGGGTCACAAAAAATGTGCCACGCCCCTTGTCCAACGCCCATCAAATCCTACCAGTAGAATGACTCATCTATGGGACGACACTATACTAAATTTCAATGCTGTGCGCCTTACAATTTCAAAGATATTCCATTATTAAGATTTGGCTTGTATGGGTGGTGCCACACCCCCTCGCCCAATACCCGCCCCATTCTCTCTGTCGCAGGACATGACTAAATAGTAAGTTCGTAGTGAATTTAATTGATGTGTGACTAACAGTTCGAAAATTATGCGGATAGTTTGTGCCCAACAAATGTGCCACGCTCCTTGTCCAACGCCCATTAAATTTTAACAGTAGAATTACACTTCAAACCAAATTTCAATGCTGTGCGACTTACAATTCCGAAGCTATTCCATATAAAAGATTTTAGTTGTATGGGCGGAGCCACGCCCTCTTGTTAAATACCCGCCCCATTCCCTCTGTCGAAAGATATGACTAAATGGTAGGTTCGTACCAAGTTTCATTGATGTGCGACTTACAGTTCTGCTGAAATGTTTGGTCATAAAAAATGTGCCACGCCCCTTGTTCAACGCCCATCAAAATTTAACAGTAGAATGACACATCTATGAAACGACGGTGCACCAAATTTCAATGCTGTACGACTTACAATGCCGAAGCTATTCCATTTAAAAGATTTGAGTTGTATGGGCGGTGCCACACCCCTTTGTTCAATACCCATTACATTCCCTCTATTGAAGGATATGATCAAATAGAAAGTTTGTACCAAATTTAATTGATGTGTGACTTATGGTTCCAAAGTTATTGTCTAAAAATGTATTCTTGTGGTGCCAAGCCCCGTTTTCCCGACTTTTTTTTTTTATAAACCTTCACGTAACAATTTTGAACAAACCTGCCGAAGGAAGTATCCAAGTTGGTCCAGTCGTTTTCAAGTTATAAGGATACATAGGGACTTTGCGACTTTGCTTTATATATGTAGTGATTAAAAATTTAAATTTAAATTTTTATTTTTTGTTTTTTATTTTGCATATAGTATATCAATGAGTTTATTCAATTCAATTCAATTTATTCAATTAAATTAGTCATATTTTATTTTATTTAATTTTTTTTATTTTATTTTATTTTATTATTTTTTTATTTTATTTTATTTTATTTTGTTTTATTTTATTTTATTTTATTGTATTTTATATTTTATTTTATTCTACTTTACTTTACTTTATTTTACTTTATTTTACTTTATTTTATTTTATTTTATTTCATTTTATTTTATTTTATTTTATTTTATTTTATTTTATTTTATTTTATTTTATTTTATTTTATTTTATTTTATTTTATTTTATTTTATTTTATTCTACTTTATTTTACTTTATTTTAATAATTTCATAATTTATTTATTTCAATTCAATTTATTCAATTAAAATATTATAGGTTTTTATTTTATTTTATTTTATTTTTTTTTATTTTATTATTTTATTTTATTTGATTTGATTTGATTTGATTTGATTTGATTTTATTTTATTTTTTTTATTTGATTTGATTTTATTTGATTTGATTTTATTTGATTTTGTTTTATTTTATGTTATTTTATTTTATTTTGTTTGATTTGATTTGATGTGATTTGATTTGATTTGATTTGAGTTGATTTGATTTGATTTGATTTGATTTGATTTGATTTGATTTGATTTTATTTTATTTTATTTTATTTTATTTTATTTTATTTTATTTTATTTTATTTTATTTTATTTTATTTTATTTTATTTTATTTTATTTTATTTTATTTTTTTTTATTTTATTTTATTTTATTTTATTTTATTTTATTTTATTTTATTTTATTTTATTTTATTTTATTTTATTTTATTTTATTTTATTTTATTTTATTTTATTTTATTTTATTTTATTTTATTTTATTTTATTTTATTTTATTTTATTTTATTTTATTTTATTTTATTTTATTTCATTTCATTTCATTTTATTTTATTTTATTTTATTTTATTTTATTTTATTTTATTTTATTTCCCACGGCCTCTCTCCCCCCCACATACCGCGCGAGGTGGGGTCCATTACAACTGAATATGGCGGCAGTTATTTTATTTTATTTTATTTTATTTTATTTTATTTTATTTTATTTTATTTTATTTTATTTTAATTTTGGGGGCCGCCAGGATTCAAAGTCGCAGCCTTCAGCAGTAGCGTCCGACCATTTGGCGAGCAAGAAGAATGTACTTGAAATAAATGTTAACACTATTCATAAATTGTGCGCCTTGTCTCCGCGGTAGCCATTACCGCTGAGCGCGGCACAATTTTGTCGCCTTGACGCGCCAAGTGGCGACGAGCGAAAGCGAAGCGACTCGTAAACACATTCCCCTTGCACTTCCAGGAAGAAGCCACTTGAGTTTGCCGCCGCTGCTGCTGGAGCACAGTTGGTGGCGCCGCTGCGTGTTGCATGCAGCGTGCCAAAAATAAATGCCAGGCAGCAGCGCGTAGCGGCGAAGGTGCTTCGGTGCATACACACACATAAATACGCGCCATACGCGTGTGTGTGTGTGTGAGTGTGTGAGTGTGTGAGTGTGATTGTGAATGTTTGTGTACTTTAGTGCCATTTACAGTGGGGCAGGATAATTTTTGCGGTAAATGTGGCAACAATTTGCCGCACCACCGCGCCACCGCTACTGGCTGCTACTGGATGAGCAGCTACCAAAAAAAAACAACGGCCGCGGCGCACTTTAAGTGCCGGCGCGCAGCACAAGTGGGCGACAAGCGACAAGCCCAAATGCGCGAGCGAGATGGAGATAATAGATAAATAGACAGATAGTGCGCGCGCGGCATGTGGCAGCGTAATGTGGCAAGTAAGTGTATTGCACGCTGCTGGCGGCTGCTGAAAATTGCTTTGTGCCACTTGAGAACATGAATTTTTAATGTGCGGCGGCATGACGCCAGCACGTCCGGACAAGCGGACAGACGTGCAAACCAACGGACGGACGGACGAACGCACGAGGGCGAGGCTGGCAATGATTAGCGTTTAAACGTTTATGGTTTATCATTTGGTAACCCCAACCCCATCCACAAAATGTTTTAGTAGTTTTGGCTATACGACGCTTTCCTTTCCTTCGCTTCCCTTCACGCTGCCGCCGCTTGGCATTTATGCTGTTTATTGCCGCTGTGTTTGTTTGTTGTTGTAAGGATATTTATGCATTGCGAATGTGCGTGTGTGTACTGTTGTGAGTGAAATTTTCCGCTTTGCATGCCTGCACCCGGCGATAATGTGACCTGCTGAACTGATAAGACGCCGTCAGTTTTGTGCCGTTGGCGGTAATGTACACAAACAGGACATGAAGCATATGCACACAGGATGTTGAAGAGTGATAAGAGTACTGCTTGTATGGTTGTTGTGGCGATAAGTAGTGATTTAGAGAAGAGAATTTGAATTCGGTTTTGGCAAAAATATGAATACAATTAAATATTTTAACTCTAAAGATGGAAGTTGTTAATATCAAAGACTCTAAATTTGGGTGTGTCCTGAAAATAATATCCTTCTCAATCTTTGTAAATGGAAAAGTTCATTGATTTCGACATGCAGGGTGGCGCAAAAGTTGTCACTCAGAGTTCTTTGGCTCTAATTTGTTTATGAATGAATGAATGAATGTCAAAGCAAAATTTAATGTTATCAAAGATTCTAAATTTGGGTGTGTCTTAAAAATATAATCTTCCTAATCATTGCAAATGGGAAAGTTCATTGATTTCGACATACAGGGTGGCGCAAAAGTTGTCACCCACTGTTCTTTGGATCTAATTTGTTTATGAATGAATGAATGAATGAATAAATGAATGAATGTATGAATTAATGAATGAATGAATGAATCAATTAATTAATGAATGAATGATTGATTGATTGAATAAATGAATGAATGAATGAAAGAATGAATGAATGAATCAATGTATGAATGAATTAATAAATGAATGAATAAATGAATGAATGAATGAATGAATGAAGGAATAAATTAATAAATTAATGAATGAATGAATGAATAAATGAATAAATGAATGAATTAATGAATAAATGAATGAATGAGTGAATGAATGAATTAATGAATTAATGAATGAATTAATGAATGAATGAATGCATGAATAAATGAATGAATGAATTAATGCACGAATGAATGAATGAATAAATTAATGAATGAATGAATGAATGCATGAATGAATGAATGAATGAATCAATGAATGAATGAATAAATCAATGAATGAATGAATGAATGAATGAATGAAAGAATGAATGAATGAATGAATGCATGAATGAATGAATGAATGAATGAATGAATGAATGAATGCATGAATAAATGAATGAATGAATGAATGAATTAATGCACGAATGAATGTTGAATAAATGAGTGAATGAATGAATGAGTGACTGAATGAATGAATGAATGAAAGAATGAATGAATGAATGAATGCATGAATGAATGAATTAATGAATGAATAAATGCATGAATGAATGAATTAATGAATTAATCTTTCTTTCTATAAATTTTTTTTCAATTAGTTTCACACTCTGCTTTACACTTTTTATCAGCACGCTTTTACTTTTATCACTCACACATTGTCCACTCATTCTGGTCACCTAATGTCTTTGTCACTGTCGTATTACAATTGTTCTCCTGCTTGTTTTTTGTTGTTGTTGCATTTGCTGCATTGCCACATGACGCAAGTTCATGTTGCATGTCCTTCGAAGGGCTGCGTGCGCTCTACACTGTTTTGTTGTTGTCATTATTGTCGACACGGCCACTTCTTGCGCCTGCAGCATGGCTGGCATTGTTGTTGGTTTCGTTATAGTTGTTGTTGTTGTTATTATTGTCGCTGCCATTGCCCGCAGTGCAATTTTCAATCATGCAATTTTTCGTGCCTTCATTCATTTCATTCACATTGCTGACTGTTGCTGAAAGTTGCAGCTGCTGCTCGCTACAATTGCTGCTGCTGCTGCTGATGCTGCAACTAACAGCCCAACAGTTACACATTTTGCTGCCGCTGCTCTTTCATGCACATCCTTTATTGCGTTCCTTACTTGGCGTTTTGTTGTTGTTATTTTTTTTCATTGGTGCATTTTCATTTCATTTTTTGCTGCTTCTCGGTATTTTTTTTTGCGCGGCGCTGCTTTTCATTAAAAATCGTTTAATCCTCGCTATCAGTTGGTTTCGGATGGCGGTACCCGCTCCCCACTCACGTCTCATGCAGCTCTTGCCAGCGTGCCATGCTGCGCCTCTACACGCCCTACACTTTTTTGTGTGTGTGTGTTTATGTCTATCAATGTGTGCGTGTGTCATTTGTGTTGTTTGCCAATTGCTCATTGATGGCAAAGCCATTCGATGATTGTGTGTTTCATCTCGTGCCGTCTGCAGTTTTGTCCGTTGTCGTACCACCGAAAACCCCGGAAGTGTACACTTCAATATATCTTCTTCTTCTTCTTCGTCCTACTCTTTTTTGCCACTCAAGCGTGACATGTGCTCGATGCGCCTCTTGTGTTGCCACATAGGAAACGACATGAGGTAGCAAAAGCAGAGCAGCGCCAATTGCACTCATCATACGGATTGCTGTGAACGGGTTTATACGCCGCTTGCAACATGTGCAGGGCAATCAATTTGTTGCCATAATTTCAAGGATAATTATGGTTGGTTACATGGCATCGCCATGATGGTTGCATCAGCTGGAGAGGCATGCAGCAAATTGCTGCGGTCGACATGTGGAAATGAATGTCATTGAGCGATCGCACAGGAGATTGCCGCACTTTGTAGAGTCACAGAGAATGTCAGCGGGTTGAATATTCTGATCAAAATTGTTTGCATTGGTAGCATTTTGAAGGCTCAAATTTTGGAAGAATTAGGGAAAAAATTAAATTAAAAAATAGAAAAAAAATTATAATTTCTATATAATGAATTTTCAATGAAACAAAGTGGTTCTCCCATCCAATGCAGAGTACTTATTATTTAAATGTTGAATTATTTTGAATTTTTTTTATTTTGATAGAGAAGGTTATGTCAACGGGGCGAATATTCTGATCGAAAGTTTTTACTTCTGTAGCAATTTGAAGGTTGAAAGTATGGAAGAATTAAGAAAAAAATCAAATTAAAAAATTTTCAAAAATATTATTTCTATATAATGAAATTTCAATGAAACAAAGTGATACTCTGATCCAATGCAGAATATTATTTAAATTTTGAATTTTTTTTATTTTGATAGAGAAGGTTATGTCAACGGGGCGAATATTCTGATCGAAATTTTTTGCATTGGTAGCAATTTGAAGGCTGAAAGTTTTGAAGAATTAAGGAAAAATCTAATTCAAAAATAAAAAAAATTGTTTTTTAATTATAATTTCTATATAACGAATGAAACAAAGCGATTCTCTAGACCAATGCAGAGAATTATTTTGAACTTTTTTATTTTATTTTATTTTTTTATTTATTTTATTTTGTTTATTTTATTTTTTTTATTTTTTTTGTTTATTTTATTTATTTTTTTTTTATTTGTTTTAATTTTTGTATTTATTTTATTTATTTAATTTTTATGTATTTTATTTAATAGGTTTACCGGTTAATTCATGCGGTTTTCTAACAGATGGCGTAACTTGATTTTGTGAACAGTGATTCACCTTTCCAAATATGTGTTGGAAAGCTATTGTCATATAGTTTCAGAATCAGTATGCCTCATTTAGCTGAGGCGTAAACAACAAAACCTACTATTTTTTACTCTGAAAATGTCGAATTTTGTGCCGAATAGAGTGTTTTTGCGGGGAGTACTTCTTCATTACTTCTTCATTACATCGTATTTTGGTGGAAGTGTATGGTGTGCATGCTCTAGCTGAGCGTACGTGCCAGAAGTGGTTTGCACGGTTTAAAAGTGGCACTTTTGACTTGGAGGACGATGAACGGCCCGGACAGCCAAAAAAGTTTGAAGATCACGAATTGGAGACATTGCTCGACCAAGATCCATCCCAAACGCAAGAAGAACTTGCAAAATCACTTGGCGTCGCTGAACAAACCATTTCCGATCGTCTAAAAGCAATGGGAATGATCCGGAAGTTAGGCCATTTGGTGCCGTATGAATTGAAGCCGAGAGACGTCGAACGCCGATTTTTCACGTGTGAACAACTGCTTCAACGGCACAAAAGAAAATGTTTTTTGCATCGAATTGTCACTGGCGATGAAAAGTGGGTCCATTACGATAATCCAAAACGTCGAGCAACGTATGGATACCCCGGCCATGCATCATCATCGACGGCCGTTCAGAATATTCATGGCCTGAAGGTTATGCTGTGTATTTGGTGGGACCAGCTGGATGTGATCTATTATGAGCTGTTGCAACCGAATGAAACGATCACAGGGAAGTCTACCGACGACAATTGATGCGTTTGAGCCGAGCACTGCGCGAAAAACGGCCGGAATATGAACAAAGGCACGGCAAGGTAATTTTGCAACATGACAATGCTCGGCCACATGTTGCACAGGTCGTCAAAACCTACCTTGAAACGCTCAAATGGGATGTCCTACCCCGCCCGCCGTATAGTCCAGACCTTGCGCCATCCGATTACTATCTCTTCCGATCAATGCAACAATGAAGCACTTCTCCAATTATGAAGAAGTCAAAAATTGGATCAATTCGTGGATAGCGGAAAAGCCGGCCGAATTTTTCAGAAAGGGTGAATTCGTGAATTGCCAGAAAAATGGGAAAAAGTTATAGCTAGTGATGGACAATACTTTGAATATTAAATTTGTAACCATTTTTTCACAATAAAGCTTCAATTTTTCCAAAAAAAAAACTGCACGAATTAACCGGTACCCCGATTATTTTATTTACTTTATTTATTTTATTTATTTTATTTATTTTATTTATTTTATTTATTTTATTTATTTTATTTATTTTATTTATTTTATTTATTTTATTTATTTTATTTATTTTATTTATTTTATTTATTTTATTTATTTTATTTATTTTATTTATTTTATCTATTTTATTTATTTTATTAATTTAATTAATTTAATTTAATTTATTTTGCTAATTTTTTTCTTTTTTCTGTTTTTCAAACACAAAGCCAAGTATTCACAAATTTCCAAGAAGCCTTCAACATTTTTTAGGGAAAATTGGAAAAGCTTAACACGAAACTTGATCACTTTTGTCTTGGTTACCAGCTCACCTGTCTTTCCACATGGTTGCCGCTTCATTGGCTCAACTAACTAAATTTCTAGCCTACTGGTTCACCACACCCTACACACTCCCCGCCCCCTACAAAGCATTCACCATGTGTCTCGCTCATGAATGGCAAAACCTAATGGCTCATTGCTAAAAAAGGGTAGCCCCATAAAATCGACACGCTGTACAGTCACACAATGCGCAATATTTATGTTTGTCATATTTTATTTTTTCTTCTTCTTATTTTAAACATTATTTTTGAAATATCTACTTCGAATTTCATACAATATTCATGCATCGATTGGGGGTATGCAACCGTTTGCACCGACCCAACTTTCATCAACACAGCACATTTCCAGACGCCTAACTCGACACTCGACTTGGCTGTGTCTATCCCGATGTCAGCAGGCAATTTGAATGTCACATCAATAAAGCATTGTTGCATGTGCTGGACGCATGCAAATGTACTTGCGGCAAAATGCTGCCGCCCATGGCACCCTTCAGTGTGTTCACTCATAACATGTGATATTACAACATATGCAGACAGTTGCCCACACCTTAAATGCCGTTCGAACCACTTATGCGCCCACACAAAATACGTAAACCAAACTCTCGGCAGTGCGGCGTTGTTACCCCACACACACACACACACATAGACACACATACAGCTACTCACATCATCACCACGCACAATGGCCGCAGCATGGGTAATGTAATCCTTTTGACTTTGAGTGTCATTTGATATGCCTTCGAATGCTGTATTTGTAGCTGCGACCATTCACCCACTTGCGCCTCGGCCCCCTCCGCCTCCTCAACTCGCGGCAACTTTCCAACCGCAGCCCTACTTGCTGGCAATTTATCCTTTTCAGCTACACACACACACACACATACACAGACACTCGTTGCGCCCCCACCATTTACTACTATGAAGTGTGCATATCTGTTGTTCTTGTTGTTGTTATTGTTGTTTTCATTGCCTTTTGCGCTTACTTGGCAAAGACAGTGAAATTTTAAATGTCAGCTTATGTTAATTTTTGCCCCACCTTCGCGCACACATACTCGCACATATGTTAACCGCAACACCATTACATGTAGATATCCTTTTTCCGGGGGCACACTCGAGTCGTTGGCGCAATGTTTCTAATACTTTTCGCTTGGACTTTGTCTTAACCTCAGTCATTGCTGCTAATTGTATGCTAAATGCTATAATTGTTGGTGTTATTGTTGTTGTTGCTGCTGTATCAATCTGTTTTCAGATTTCTAATGCTGCTAATGGCCAATAAAAATGTTAAGAAACAGTTTGAGAGCAATGTTTGTGGCATCTGTGCTTGACAGGACAACGAAACTTGAAGTTGTTTAGGTTAGGAAAATTGTAGGGAAATCGTTTTTTAGTAATTGGAAAAAAGGTCAGGTAGAAAATTGGCAACTAAAGGAAAAATAATAATACAATAAAATAAAATAAAATAAAATAAAATAAAATAAAATAAAATAAAATAAAATAAAATAAAAAAAAAAAAAAAAAAATAAAATAAAATAAAATAGAATAAAATAAAATAAAATAAAATAAAATAAATAAAATATATAAATAAATAAATATATAAATATATAAATAAATTTGAGAGAAAAAAAAAAAATCAATATTAAAGAACTTTAATCTAAAAACTTGAACCTAACCTAATTGCATTCCTATTAACAGTTGATCAGTGTCAGTCAGTTTAAGGGAATCAAAATCAGGGAACATATTGCAACTGAATCCCTTTTATTATCTGAAGTCTACACAGAATCAATGGGCCTCAGGTCCAGTAGTCTACGATACATTGACGCACAACAAGGGATTTCATTTTGACTGGTTTCATTTGTCACAAAAATTTTATTTTATCAAATCAGATATTTTGGGAAGTTGGAACCCCTCAAAACATTACTTACGTGCGCCACTGTCACAATTAAAAAATCATTAACAATCATTAACAATAATAAAAAATCAGTCATTTATTAAATAATCTGCCAAATTCAAGCAACTAAAAAATGCTCACATATCAAACCCACAAGTCTTTTGTAGCAATTTTTTACTACACTTCTGTCTTCTACACAGATGTCCTTCGTTGGGATTCGCGCTATGCCAGCAAACAC
This sequence comes from Melieria picta, assembly GCA_964056695.1. NCBI lineage: Eukaryota > Metazoa > Arthropoda > Insecta > Diptera > Ulidiidae > Melieria > Melieria picta. Next base: position 72,501,163 of record OZ057399.1, on the reverse strand, counting down.
TAAACACTTTTCATGCTATTTGCATGCGCTGTCGAAACACAAAGCAGCACACAACAACTTCAAAGCGTCAGCACACTTTCAATAACATCAAAATTTATTTCTTCACTCATCCAGCAGCAGCAACAACAAATGTCAGCCTTCATAGCGCATCGTCAACCAGAAACTCCCCTCAACTACGAGCGATTTTCATAGCCAACGAAAGCAAAAAAAACAGCGCAACGTTGTTCATTTTCCATGGGCGAGCTGTGTGGTTTGGGGGGCGAGGAGCAAAGAAACCGCCACACCACATTTACGAGCTTGGCCTGCCACACTTTACACTAAAATACGATTATGTGCATGCCTATGTGTGTGTGTATGTGTGTGTGGTACAACAGCCACAGCAATAATAACAACAACAACAATAGCCCAGTGTAGTTTTCTAATTTTAATTTCTCAAATTAAAATTTCAAAGAACGTCTGGCCGTAAGGTGTTTGCCGTTGTAAAGTTGCCGCCATAAATGTTGTTTGTTGTTGTGTTTTTGGTTGCATTTTTGATATTATGCAGGTGTGCATTTTTTTTTTACTAGTTTGTCTGATTTAACTTGTTGGCCATTGTTGTAAGTTTTCAACCAAAATTTTTACATTTAAATTTTTATGATTCTCCACCTTTTTTCTGTTTTTTTTACATTTGGCTGTTGTGTTATTGTGCTTTAAAATTTTAAATTTATGGTTTTACTGCGCTTGTCAATCAAAATTTTTTGGTTGTGTTGTTGTCAGTGAAATTTACAATAATATTTTTATAGTTTATGTGATACAGTTTTCTGAAATGGACACAACCCATTGTGAATTCCTTTTACTACTAACAGAGACCTTAATACGAAAGTTACTACTGACAAACTTTTCAGTATTTCCAGTCAGTATAGTCTTAGAAACTTTATTTAACCTATTCAAAATAAAATTTTTAGTAAAATATTTTTGCATTATAATTTTGTATTTCCAGTCAGAATCGTCTTAGGAACTTCTTTTTTCTAGTAAAATATTTTTAAATTATAATTTTCTATTAATTTATCTTATCATTCTAGGTTCGTTACTATGCCAGGCAACTGTCACAGTAGTTGAAATTATCATGTAAGTATTTATAAAAATTGTTTCAAAATTTTATGAATAGTTTCAACTCTATTACTTTTGTATTAAAAAATAAAAAAAAAAACAATTTAAATAATTTTTATATTTTTATGACAAAATTGTCCACAAGTGGTTGTGATTTCTGTATTTAACAAGAAATTCGTCACTAATTCTGACACTATTTATAACCCAACTTGCAAAATTTTAAACAACGATTTTGTTAAATAGAAAGTTTTAATTCCTTCTATCCTTATTTCTCGTGTTTATCTAATTAATTATTTTTCATTACTTGGAAGGTTTTAATTTTTCTGTCATTATTTATGACAAAATTTTGAAAACTTATCGCAGGTTGCCATAATTTTTATTTTAATCTTGTCATATGAAATCTGAAATATGTTCTAGTTGGTATTTAACCATAGAGGCGTGTTTGCTTTGTCAGTAATTATGACAAAGGATTTAGAATAAGTCACAACAATACACATTTTTAATATTTTTTACAAATATTTGGCGTTTTTATCTATAAAAAGTTTTATATTTTAAAAATTCTTATAAGTTTGGACAGACGATTCAGAATAAATCTCAATATTACATAATTTTAGTATTTTTCTACAAATATTTCGCGTGCTTATCTATAAAAAGTTTCTTATTTAAAAAATCATCATAATTAATGACAAAGGATTCAGAATTATCCACAACATTTCAGAATTTTAGCATTTTTCAACAAATATTCTTCAATTTTTGTTGTTGTTGTAAAAATTTCAGCTTTTTTTGTTGGTAGTTAATCAAAAATTGTCACTAAAACTGTCACTAGTTATGACAAACTTTTCAGAACTTATTAGATTCTATAATTTCAGTCGTTTGTGGGAACATTTTTCCTTGTGCTGTCAGGAAGTGAATACTTTTAAAATGTGTCTTTATTTATGACAAAACTTCCAAACGCTATACAACTTTCAGTCATTTAAGTTGTTGTTTAACCAGAAAATTCTCATTGGCTGTGTCATAAGTTATGACAAACTTTAAAGAATTTATTTTGTAGAACAAATTTCGTTAGTCCTATCAAAGAAGTGAAGATTTTTAAGAACTGTCATTATTTATGACAAAACTTTAGAAAATTGTCATTAACACTGTCATTAGTTATGATAAACTTTTTTATTGATTAGATTCTATAACTTCAGTATTTTGTTTAAAAATTTGGGAATTGGCTTAACTTATGACAAAATTTTCAACATTTCTTAGAAGTGGGTTTAGTTTCAGCGCTTGACAAGTAAATTAACTGAAGTCTTAGTATTATTTATGAAATTTTTTTAGAATTTTCTGCTGACGGATTGATGCTTCATAATTTCAGTGTTTTATCAGAAAATTTTAGCTAGTCTTATCATTTTTTATAAAAAACATACGAAGCATACAAAAAAGTTTTGTCATAATTTATAAAAAAAAATTATTAAATGTTGTCATTATTAAAAAAAAAGGAATTTTGTTTTATTTTATTTATTTTATTATCTTTTAATTTAAATTTGAGATTACAGCTTTCTATGATTAATTCACAGGTCTCTATGAATTCGGTGGTTTAAAAAATAATTATTATCATCACTTTCGATATCAAAATGTGTCATTAATCTTCATAATTTGAATCTGTTTCCAGTGAATTGTCTTCAGAATTGTCTTTTTCTTTATATCAAAAGCATCAGAATATACCATCAGACTCTATGACTTCGGTTCTTCTTTCTATTCTTTTGCTCTCTCATTATTTTACATACACAAATTCGTTTTTATATTAAAATTGATAAACCAAAATATTCACAAAAACCCGAAACCATTAGAATGTTGTCATTTATGCTGTCACTAACACAGTTGTCATCGAATATCAACTGTCAAACAGTCAAATATATTAAATGTTGCCCACTTTTTCCTGCCTTCAATCAAATGTTTGCAACTTTTGTTGCATTGTGCTTTCCGCTTTTGCACCAAAACTTTGTATACATACATACAAATATATTATATATATTGATGATATTGATATGTATGTATGTATGTACAATATACTGTAATTAAAATTCGCAACAAGAACCATTGACTCGTAATAGCAATTATGAGATTTCCTTTGCCTCGCTCACAAATCGCCCGGACAAGCGTCCATCAGTTCACGTTCATTTTCCCAGCTGTCAGTCGAACCATACACAATGTAAGCGCTGTCAATTGCCAATACAATTGAAATACCCATCATGTACTTGTCACAAAATGTCACAAAAATAGAAAAAATGAAGAAAACAAAGGAAACGAAAAACCAGAGCAAAAACAACAACAACAAGAAAAACTACTGCTACTGTAGCCATACAATAGCTACACACACACAGAGAGCGGCACATGAAAATTGTATTTAATCCGCAAGGAAGCCAATTTCCATTGTGACATGGTGTGGCCATGTGTCAACATGTCGTGTGACATTTTGCGCATAGTTGCCAACGCATCGGATTAGGCCGCTTGCGCTTAAGTGAAAATGCCTAATAACAATTCTAATGTCAAACTGACACTTGGGCAAATGTGCCAACACTTGACGGCTGACGTGAGACGCATTGCCGTTTCGACGGGACGCGTGTACAATTTACTTATCACACGTGAAAGCGGGTCCGATTTTTTCCATTTCCTTCTCTTTTTTGTTATTCTTGTTTTTGTTGTTATTTTCCTTTTTTTTTTTATCTATGAGGCTGTCAAGCGGATTTTTCAATTTTCATCGATGGGAATGGGGAAGTGCGCGCAAAAGTTGGCGCATCAAAAATGCGATGAGTGGATTTTTGAGCGAATATTTAATGGCCCCAAAGGAAAACGCTCGACACTTTATAAACCGTTGTGACTTTTAGAGCACAATTTTCAAGTCCATGTCATGCCAGATGAGGGAATTCAATGGAAAGCTGATATTATGTGTATAAATTTTTTGCTCCAAAAAAAAAAAACGTTTTGTCTTTGTTTTTGTATTATATCTTGGAAAAATTTGTATTTAAATTTTTTGATTTTTATTTTGTGCATTTGCATAACAAACTCTGACTTGACCCACATTTACTGGCACACTTTCACATATTCAACGACAGCAGCGAGCACACGTATGTAATTTCTTAAACTGATTTCCATCGAATTAGTCTTACAACATTTCTTCATCATTATCATAAACACTGTTCAATGCGGCCCTCAGCGAGCGCTTCAATTCATCGACAAGTTGGCATTACTTCATAATGTTTGATGATCATCAAATTTATTTTCTATTCACTGCACTTCATCACTTTAACAGTGATGCTGTTTTTTCACTTTTTCCTACTTTTTTTGCATTTCATGTTATTTAATTTTTTTCCTCGCCTTCAGTTTTTCAATGCCTCCCAATTTTTCTTTGCCGCACTCAGCTAAACGAAAAATTTACCCTCCCCACATGTTCCACTTGCTGGCACTGGTGCATGCTCTGCTTCTTCTTTTTCTTTTTCTTCTGCAGCTCATTTTTCTTCTTCTTCTTCTTCATCATCGTTTTCATCTTGTAGAACTTCAACATTGCCTAACGCTCATTTGTTTGCATGGATTTCATTCATTTTATCATCTTCATGAAAATTTCCTCTGTGCTGCATTGTGGACCGAACACCCACACACACACACACACAGCACAGCACAGCACTGTTGTCCCTGCAGTCGACGCAAAGCAAAATGCTCAAAATTCAATTACATTCAGCAATCATTTCAACAGTGCGCTTCAGCAATAATCATCGCGCTGTCTCTATCGTCATCTGATTTGCTTGCGCCATTTCAATGCGCCGTTTGTTCCACTTCTTTAGGTAAAAGACTGTGTGCCACTTTCCATTGCTTTCTGCCCCAACGGTCCCATTGCAATTGATATTAATTTCAATTTAATTGCACAAAAATTAAAGAAGAAAAGAAATCGACAAAAAACGTTTTCGAAGGTGAGGAAGTGCATTAAAAGCAATTTCATTATAATGCTTAGCGATTTGTTGGCACCAAGTCGATATTGATTGAGTGTAGAGAGAAGCTGCCATGAAGACCGAGTGTCCAAATAGACTGAATTTCTAATGTTTAAGACCAGAGATATGATTTTCGGGATATTCAAATTTACAGTGTTTTGGGTGAAAATATTCTTTCAAAAACATTTTAAAATTGCTTATATCATCTTATACCATATTGTCGTCCTTATAAGTATACGACAAATTTTTAAACCTTTTATATTAAAAAACCAGCCCAGGTCTTTTCTCTGTCATCATCATCTGTCAGCGTTACAGCTCAGAGTGAGCTTTAAAATCCTTCTTCATTCATCTCGATTTGGAACCACAGCTCTTCATTCTTGTCTTCTTTGTGCACTGCGAATTCAATCTGAAATTATTAACATTTCAAAGCTCTACGCCTCGTTTTCTGCAACGTAAAAATTTCTAAAATTAAATGGAAAAATGTTCTAGCTTTGACTGTTGTTACATATAAACTACATTATTTTCTAAAACTCTGAAAAAAAAATTCCTTAAAACTTTTAAAAACCTATCTAAAGCGAGGGACTGATATATTTTTACACACTGAGCCATGAATAATTGATATAAAAAGATAAATTTAAATCAGAAGTTGCCGAGAAACCATAACTAAAGCCGCCTATTACTGAAGAGACACTGACATCCTTTTTACATATCGAGCTAAGCTGAATTGACAGAGAGAGATAAATAAATTTGAGAAGGAACCGAGAAACCAGTTACTAGTTACTAGAGCCGCCCGTTTCTAAAGCACTGAAATTCGAACCTATTAACAGTCACGATAAAAAATAACTTTAAAAAATCTATCTAAAGCGAGGGACTGATATCTTTTTACACACTGAGCCATGAAAAATTGATATAAAAAGTTAAATTTAAATCAGAAGTTGCCGAGAAACCATTACTAAAGACACCTATTACTGAAGAGACACTGACACTGATAAATAAATTTGAAGAGGAACCGAGAAACCAGTTACTAGTTACTAGAGCCGCCCGCTTCTAAAGCACTGAGATTTGAACCTATTAACAGTCACCATCAGCTCATTTTATTAGGTAACCTTCTTGACTCTTATAGAGTTCAAAGTTTGAAGGTCTTCTATAGGTCATTATTATAGCAATCAACTCTAAAGCCGCCCGTTCCTAAAGCACTCAGACTCGGACCTATTGACAGTCACCATCAGCTCATTTTATTAGGTGAACTGCCTTACTGCAAACTCTAAAAGGGCTGAAAGTTTCAAGACCTTGTATAGGTCATTGTTATACCAGCAAATTTTAAAACCATCCGTTCCTCAAGCACTCAGGCTCGAACCTATCGACAGTAATCATCAGCTAATTTTATTAGGAAACCTGCCAGACTCAAAACTCGTATAGAGTTCAAAGTTTGAAGGCCTTGTATAGGTCATTATTATAGCAACCAATGGTCCAACTCAGGCCTAAATAAACTCTCTGGTGCACCAGACTAAGTAGTCCATTAATTGGCTGATTGAGATAAGCAAACATTTTGGGTTGATTAGATACTTTCGTTCTTCTGGTTGCTCACTGGTTTGTCTCGTTTTTGAACATTTTTTAATCTCATTTATTTATTAGTCAAAGAGTCATTGTTTGCTTACTGACTAAAAGAGTTATTCGTGATTTTATTAAATTCAGTTAGAATTCGTATATGAGAGGCATTTAAATTGTGATTCGTTTTGACGAATCCAACATTTAACAAGTCAAATCTTGTGTAAATCAAATCTTGAAAAAAGCGAAGTCTCTAGAAAAAACCTAGTTTCTCTCTTAGTTGAAGTCTCTACTCAAGTGACACAAGTCAGGGTTTTAGAGTAAAGTCTCTTCCAAGGAATAAATATGATAGAAATAAACAACCAGACTGAGAAGAAAGTCCATTGTAACAAACCAAGAAGTTGATTTTCGCTTATTTTAAAATATAAAAAGTGCCTTAACCCTTTCGCTATTTTGTTGCCATATGGCAATATGCTACTTTGTGGACGTCTGCATCCTCTATCGTTGCAAGAATACATTTTTTTGTTGGTCTTTGAAGTTTGAAGTTTTAGGAAAAATACGAAATTAATAAACTGAATATTTAAGTTTAAAGAAGAGAAGTATACACTTTTTTAATGGTATATCTTGACATAGTAAAGGAAGAATAAGCAGAAAAAATTAGAGAACTTTTTAATTTGACGTTTTCTTTCAATTTAGATACTTTTTGTTTTTTAATTTTGGCTGAAGTAAATGAAGAAATATTTAAATTTTCGTTATGCGTAAAAAGTTTAATGTTTAAGTAATTATTACAGCCACAACGATGTGGTTGCTCTCATAGAAAAACACTCTCAAATACAGGGTCCGAGTATAAAAATTAAAAAATTTCTTATGGAATATTGCTAATATAACCACATAGAAGCCTAAGACGTAAAATTTAAAATTTTAACTTTCCCCAGTAAAAACCTGTAGCGAAAGGGTTAACCAAGTCAACTCGATTTCTTAAAGCAATTTTTCTGATTTATTTATAGATCAAAGATCATTGAGTAGTGACATTTTTGGGCCTTTCACCTCTGCCTACAGAAAACCATACAGTGCACGATTGGGTCACTTACAGTCTGTTAATGATAAAGAAAACGTGAATACTTAATAAATGATCTGAATTTTCAATCTCTTTCAACTATTTAGATCACGAAACTTGCGCTTTTATCTCGAATGCTCATCAAAACTCACCTTAACTGCTCGTTAAATGTTCAGCAAATAACTGATCTAATCTGTTTATCAAATGCTTATAAAAAAACTCATTTTAAAGGCCCATTAAAAGTTAATCAAAAGACTCAGTTTATCTGCTCATCAAATTCCCATCAAATTTCTCATCTCTACATCAAATTGATTTCATTCAATTTCGTTTCGCCCACGTGTCACAAATATTTAGGAGCTATTAATGGCGATCATGGCTACACTCAACTATTGAGTGGCGCATTGACAGATACTTTAAAAAAAATTTCTCATTAGTTCATTAATTTCTTAGTTGATCTGCGCTTTGAAATCGTTACATTTTACACAGCAATCCAACACGCAAAGTGCCTCAAATTCCAACTCCACAACGATGCCCACTCGCACAACAAGTGAAGGTGTAAACCGCCAACATTAACTGTGCACATTTAATTCAATCAAACTAAAAAAAAACGAAAACTACACACAAACAACAACGATAAAAGCAACAAAACACGCACAGAAAGTATCATGAAAAAAGCCGATCTTGCGGTCTGGCAACTGAAAAACGCTCAAATGATGCTCATAAAGGCCATTAAACTGAACGATAACATTTTGACAGACAGCAACTGCGCCGATAAGCTGCAACCCTTTGCTTAGCGAATGCAATCAAAATAGAACGAAAAAGTGAAATGAGTAAGAAAGAAAGTGCGTGGGCTGCACTGTCGAGCGTCAAGTGTGGTGGCGGCCACGAGGAACGCAACCGACCGACAGTTTATGTGACGCTACCGAGACGACGCGCTCGGCGCAAAATTTATTACCTCATTAGACTCGTTCGAAATGGGCCGCGTCGGCTCGATAATGGCATAAAACGGCGACTCACTGAAAACCAAGAAACAGGTCTAACAATATTTCAGCTGTTGTTGTTGTTGGTTGTTGGTTATTGTTGTTGTGCTGAGAAATAGACCCACTCTGAAAAGAAATGCTACAATGTTGGCTGCGCTGTGTGTTTTTTGTGGGTCGCCACTTTAACCCATCAATGACTGTCTGTAGAGTTTGATTGTTTTATTTTTTGGAAATTTTTAGTAAAAATTCTTGTGGGTTACTGAAGACGTTGGGATAAAGGTTCAGGTTTGTATAATAAATTTGGGGTATTGAAGTTGCTTGCAAAATTTCAACCTTAAAATTTTAGTCTGAGAACAACAACCAACATTTTAATACTCCACTGGCTGATCTGAGTGTTTGGCTATTAAAGTAGCTTTACAAAATTTCAGGCTTAATATTTTAGTCTGAGAACCACAACCAACATTTCAATACTCGACTCGCTGATCAGATTTTTCTTTGAAAAATAATAGTAAATAATAAAAAAATAATAATCAAAATAAAAAAATAAAATAAAAAAAATAAACTAATAATAATAAAAAATTAATAATGAAATAAATAAATAAAAAAATAATAATAAAAATTTTTTTCTTTTCCTTTTTTGTAAAAAAAAAATCACATTTTAGCTTCTTTAAAATGAAAAAGCAAACACAACAACTTTTTCACTTGAAGAAAGCAACTTAATTTCGAACGCCTCCTTGCATCTCCACAACTTCTCATTTACCATTTCTGGGGTTAGTCTTCCTGAACTTTCTTCTGGACTTTTTCCAACCATTCTTCACATTTCACATCAGTTAGTGCGAACATTTTTAAATTTCTTTAAAACTTTTTGTTATCTATACATTTTTTTCTAATCTGTTTGTAGTGAGAATTAAAGTGCAAATCATACCAGATCTGATTAAAATATCTCTACTGCTTTGGAAGTTTTCAAGCTAAGAATCTGTTTGAGGGATAGAAAGACAGAAAGACGGACATCTCTATGATGATTTTCCATGCGATTTACTTGAAAAATCATAAAAAAGATCAGGAAACATGGCTTTGAGTTGCGGTTTGTCCCAGTTTTTTGCTATCTGTGTCACAATTTTCCTCAGTTTTCCGATTGTTTACTTTTCTACTATGTTTTATATTACTTTTATTATTATTATTATTATATTTTTTTATTATTATATTATTTTATTATTTATTATATTTGAAATCCTTACATACTTACTATATTACCTTGAAAAACACCATCTAACCATTAAATTAAATTACTCCATTAAATTACTCAATTTTTTTGTAATGCTATCGTGATGTGTTATTTGTGATCTCTTCTCACTTCAAATATTCAATTCTTACGTAAAGACCAATTTATGGGTATTTAAATGCCCATTTGGTAGTAGTGTGTTAACTACAGATAAATGCATAATCTTGTATTTGGATTATGGTTGGATTATGCTATACTTTGTATGGTTTTTTGTATGTAAACAACTAGCAAAGAGACATAAACAACCAGCAATGCGCTGGTAAATTCCAAGAAAGAAATGAGAAAAAATTACTTTGACGGAGACTCAGTATAAGTCACAGCGTGTGTGTGTGTGGGGGTGGGTCTGTACTATATTTATTTGGGTTGAAGAGTGCACTAAATCGATTTGTAATCGTTCGAAATTAAAATATTGTATCTGAATAGGAAGTAGGGAAACTGCAGTTGATGAATTAATGAAGCGTAATTTTTCAAATTGAAATATTGGGTCTGAAGAGGAAGTGTGGAAGTTGCAAGTATTTCTAAACTGAAATATCAGATCTGAAGAGAAAGTAAACAAGATACAAGTAGCGAGTTCAAAATTAAAATACCGGGTCTGAAGAGAGAGTAAAGAAGATACAAGTAGCAAGTTCAAAATTGAAAAACCAGGTTTGAAGACGAAGTGTGAAGCTACAAGTAGTGAGTTACAGGAGCATAGGTTTAAAAATTTAAATATGGGGTCTGAATAGGAAGTATGGAAGTTACATGAAATATCGGGTCTGAATAGAAAGTATGGAAGCTACAAGTATTTCCAAATTGAAATATCAGGTCTGAAGAGAAAGTAAAGATGATACAAGGAGCTAGTTCAACATTAAAATATTGGGTCTGAAGAGGAAGTATTGAAGCTACAAGTAGTGAGTTACTTCCAAATTGAAATATCGGGTCTGAATAGGAAGTACGGAAGCTAGATTTATTGAGTTGCTGAAGCGTACTTTCCCATATAAAAATATCGCATCTGATTAAAAAATATGGCAGCTGGACCTTCAGTAATGAAAAGCACAAAAGTGGTTTGTAGAACCACACCTCGACTTGAATTTCTTAAAAGTTTTTCTCTAATTTTTCCATAACTTCTTTGAATTCCTTCAAACATTCTTTGGTTGTCTGCAGTTTTTTGTGCACGTCACTTCGCTGACACCTTCTCACTCCGTCCATATGTAATTTGTGTTTTGTACTTTGTGTCCACTGTGTCAATGGCCGCTCTTTTGTGTCTGCATTGTATCAACTTAACACTTGAGCGCTGCACATTTTAACATTTCAGCGTAGCTGTCGTTTTTGATGACTTTTCAATTTCATTGAGAATACAGTCACCAAAAAGGGGGAAACTGCCAAACAAACCAAAAGAATAAAACCAAAAAAAAAAACAATAACAAAAAAAAAACATTTGCCAGTCGACACAGTCAGCAAGGTAATGCGATATTTTTTCAACAAATGTTGCACATGTTGTATGTAACATCAAACACTTGCTGCAGCCGCCTTGTGAACACTTCTCGCCCTTCGCTCTTGCACTCACTTATTCTCTCTGAGTTGTTAAGGCGCTGCATGTCATTGCGTTAATTATGCGTTAAGCTGTCAAATGACATGGGTGCAACAACAAGCAACATTTTATAAGCAACAACATTGATCTGCTGTAAATTGTTATAAGTGAAAGAAGTTGAAAAATGAAAGCGCTCAACTCGTTGGCATTTGACAACACTGAGAACAGCAACAATAAGAGCAACAACAATAGCAACAGTAGCATTGGCAGCAACAACACAAACAGCACAACTTGTCACTACTTCTGGCTAGCTGGCTGGCTGGCTGACTGACTGGCTGCTTCGAGTACCTTTGACAAGCAGCCTGTCTTCTGTCATTTCGCGTTAGATGTGTCAATTTGCTGCATTGGCGCGCGCGCACTGTACGTGTTGATCGACAGTCGAGGCCGTTTTCCTTACACACCGTTTTCCTTACACACAAGCGCACCGTTGTTGTGTTTATGTGTTGGTGAGTACGCGCCTGAGTGTGTGTTTGTGTATGTGAACTTATTTCAATGAGTTGATTTATTTGCTCCCCTCTTTCGAACGTTTTCCCCCATTCACTTTAACCAAGTTTGGAAACGTATTTGACAGCTTTGAAGTGTTTGACAAACTCATTTCCTGTGAGGCTTGATTACAGTTTGTTAGTGGCCAACTGTCAGCGTCAACAGGTGACGAATAATGACATTGCAGGCAATTTTCTTTGATCTCATAAAAGTGTTGCTATCAAATATCTTTTTGCAAGTGCCAAATGTTTTAGATATTTTATATTTTTTTAATAATTATTTTGTAATAATTGGTGTAAATTACTAACTCTCTAGAAGGAGAAATTAAACTAAAAACATATTAGAAAGTGTTAAAAAATGTTAATGAACTGAGGGTCAAGTTGGGTAGTTTGACATGGCGACTGAATTAGCTAAGGATTGATTCTTCGATGGGCTTACGGAAATAGCTGATGCACGGATTACCGATCTACATAATTTCCTCGCCAAGTCTAAATGGTTCCCAAAAGATCCCGTCTGGATCTACTGGGATCCCAACAGATGGGGAAGGACACCGATATTTTTAAGAATGAAGGGATTCACAATGGATCCAATGGGGTCTCCGGATAGAAGTGCATGCCGCACACTCCCCTTCTCTAACCTAACCTTACCTAGCTAAAGATATAATGATAAAGATGAACTATGATCATATCAAATAATATATAAGATATATAGATATATATATAGACATATAGATCAAATATAAATTATCCTTATTGCACATTCTTTGCTTCTGCTTGATTACCTAAAAACTGTGCCTTACTAACTAACTTAGGGGGCCCCGTTCTTCTTTGGGTTAAATGGGATCCCCAAGCACAACATTAAGTCGTTTCTTATCTTCGATAGCAACAATCACGATCTCATCGATCACTTTTACGTAGACCGACAACACTAAAGAGCTTGAGTTGTTCCCATAGGGATCTCAGTGGCACACACCGTGGGGATTTTGGGGTTCAAACCCCTCCCAAACACAAAAATTTCTGGTTAAAAATATGGTTTCGAATGGTATTCGGCTCAAACGTTGTACGAAAAACCCCCAAAATGAAATCCTGTGTGCGCCACTGACCTAACAGTGTTCATGCGTGGTCAACCCGGCCAGTCAGCATACATAACCTAACCTCAATTTACCTAACCTTTCCTGTCAACAGACAAATCGAATAAGTAATCATGTTCGTTTAAATTTTTAAAATCTTGGAACAAATATTTGAAATAGTTCAATGTCAATTTAGGAAAATAAGAATTTTTTTTAATTTTTTAATTTGAAAACAAATTTGAAAAAAACCTTTATTCGATTTATTAGATTTTATTTGATTCATATTCTTAAATTTCATTCACCTACAACTATTTTCTTATAATTTTAACAATCTTATCTCTTGCTTTATGCTTCATTCTATGCAAATTCGACTGTTTCTTCTACCAAGTTCCATTTTTTTTACCCCAACTACTTTCTATCTTTCGCATTTCACTGAAACACAGTTCATATTTATTTATTTTAATTTTCTTCACTTCTGCAAATGCGTTCTAATTTTCTCCAAACCTTACATCTCATTGCAAAATCTTCTACTACTTTCTTTCTTTCTCATTTCACTGACACATAGTTTTTAATTATTTGATTATTTTCTTTCTTTCTCATTTCACTGACACATAGTTTTTAATTATTTGATTTAATTTTAATTTTCTTCACTCCCGCAAATGTGTTATCTTTTTTTCCAAACCTTACATTTCATAACAAAATCTTGTACTACTTTCTTTCTTTCTCATTTCACTGACACACAGTTCTTATTTTTATTTATTTATTTTAATTGTATTTTCTTCACTTTCTCCAAACCTTCCATTTCATTACAAAATTTTGTACTACATTCTTTCCTTCGCATTGCACTGAAACACAGTTCATATTTATTTATTTTAATTTTAATTTTCTTCACTTCCGCAAATGTGTTCTCCTTTTCTCCCAACCTTACATCTCATTACTAAATCTGCTACTACTTTCTTTCTTTCTCATTTCACTGAAACACAGTTCATATTTATTTATATTAATTTTAATTTTCTTCACTCCCGCAAATGTGTTCTCCTTTTCTTCAAACCTTACATCTCATTACAAAATCTTCTACTACTTTTTTCCTTCGAATTTCACTGAAACAAATTTTTTATTTATTTATTGTAATTTAAATTTTCTTCACTCCCGCAAATGTGTTCTAATTTTCTCCAAACCTTACATCTCATTACAAAATCTTCTACTACTTTTTTCCTTCGCATTTCACTTACAAACATTTTTTATTTATTTATTTTAATTTTAATTTTCTTCACTTCTGCAAATGTGTTCTCCTTTTCTTCAAACCTTACATCTCATAACAAAATCTTAATACGCTTTTTACCAACACTTGGAAATTAGGTACACACACACCACCACACTAAAGTGTGCAAACATTTTGATAATAGTTGGCAAATTTTTAAGCACTTTCCACGCCACTGTCTGCCTTCACAACCACAGACGCCACTTGCTCCTATCGGCAGCAGGCAATCTACAAAATTGTCTTTCCCACACCGAGTCGTTTACCTTTTTGTATGCGCTGCAAATAGCAAAACGACGAACGGCAAGCTAAGTCAAAAGCAAAGTAAAGCGCAGCGCAGCGCAGTGCAAAGGGAGCGACGAAAAAACAAGCAATCGAGGAGCAGTGAAAGCCGGCTTCCGCGCAGCTACCGAGAGATAATTAATATTTTATGCACACGTCTGCGTTGATTTTTATCTTTATTGTATTGAGTACGAAGCCCTCTCTCCCTCTCCTCCCGCCGCTGTCCGTTTAGCTGGCATTATGCCTGCTGAAAGAAGGCAGACTGGGTGCAAAACAACGCAAAGCTGCAGACACGAACGCCGTTAAGTATGCTTCAATGTTTTCCCCTGTGCGGTGTTTTTTGAGTTTGCGCCGCCATTGTTGTTGCCGTTGTTTGTGGTTATTGTTGGAGTTTTCAATTTTTATTTGGGCGCATTTTTTATGCTGTCTGATTGTTTGTCTATTACGGCATCAAATATTCCAATGCTGCGAAAGCCAGCACCCACACACTTTGTGCAGTTCATTCCTGCGTCGCAAAGTACATTTTTTTCTTCTTCTTATCAAATGTCCCCCCTGCTGCCGCCTCTATTAGCAGCTTAACATATATTTGTTTTTGTTGTTAAAACATGGGCGTGATTTTTTTTTATAATTTTGTGCAGTGCTGTTTAATTTTTGGTTACCTTGGAGTACTGATGGAGGCTGTTTTTGCTGCTGTTGTTGTTGTCATTTCATTTGTTTCTTATGATTTGATTTTGATTTTATGTTGTCATAAATTATGCGTAAAATTACGCGTTATCTTAATGTGCGAGCGCATTTAGCAAAATGAGCGCTGTCGACAAAAATGTTGCATATGTTTAGGCGTAGATAAGCGGCGTTTCCGCCCTTACGAAGGAAGGCTGAGCGGAGTGTACGTGTTGCACGGTTTGAAGTAGGCGTACTTGATGAAGCTTTAGCTTTTGCAAACGGGAGGGGAAAGGGGAGGGTGATGTCTGCTTTTGTTGCAGAGTTAAAGACTTCAAGTCTGATCAAAAATAGGACACAAATTATTGTTGTTTTTCCTTGACCAACAAAAGCAAAATGCATGGAAAACTTTGAAAACTTACATATATACTATATGCATGTAGATATTAAAAAAGACATATATATTTCCATGTGATTTTGCAAGGATGAGCCAAGTGCTTTGATTAAAATGTCACCATTCTCGGCTGCGCTTTCAAATGTCAGCTCGCTGCACAGCCACATTAAAAACATACTCGCACATAAATAAGCACCTACACATACACTCCCCTATATTCGCCCCCCCCTCCATTTCATTTCCCTTCCAGGTAAATGTATGGCATAATAAAAACAAAAAGCACTTCCGTTACGCACAACAAAAGCCGCACCGGAAATGGCGTACAACGGCAACAACAGCAACTTTCACATTTTTCCCAATAATCCCGCCCATCCAAACGCCCAACCATGCACCGCCACACCGTCATACAGTCATACAGCCACATTATATATCAACGACGACTATTGCGAACGCACAATGGCGCTCGCGCATTGGCGTTCGGTCCTGTCTCGTCCTGTCGGTGGCGTCTGCACAGCGTTTCAAACGGTGAAATTGACACGCCGCGGAGCAATTTGTTTTGTCTGTGCGCTTGCGATACGTGAGATAACCGCACAGACGGCCGCATCGATAGCGAGTGGAGTTGTGGCGCGAGGCGCGGCCGCTGCGCGCGAGTTCGTTGAACACAGAGCGACATAATGTCGAAGCGCTCAAGTGCTGCACGGAATGCGAAATTTCTGCGCGCACCGTCACTCAATGCACGTTTAAGCAAATGTGCGCTCGAAAATATGGCAACAAAACCATATGGCAACGCCGAAAGCGATTAGGTTGGTTGGCGACGTTGCCGGAAGCGACCGTGGCCATGAATTTAATACAGTAGCTGCACTCAGCGGACACTCTCTGATATAGCAACAAAATCAACATAAGTAGCAAAAGTTATTATAATTTTCTTCTTCTTCTTTCAAATGAGATGTTGTACCAAAGTTGCCACACATTTGCAAATATGTGCTTCGACTATATTGTTGTTGTGTGCTCATATTTGTAACCCTTAATATTTCAGTTTGTTGCATGTGTTAAAAAAATACTTGCAATTGTGTCGAAGTGTTTATTAGAACCGACAAAGTTAAATCAAAAATTATTTAAAAAGTCTTTTGTTCCTTAAGTTCCAACTGAGATCGCTAAGGACCTAATAGGATCCTTGTATGGCCTTACCGGCAGCCAGTATTAATCAAACTTGACGTAAATTAATCGAATAACCTAATCTACTTAAGTTCATGTATGAGTTGTATGTATGTATGGAATGTTTTTCTTCCAAATCTGATAAATTTTGTTTTTACAGTCGTTTGCAGGCTAAAACCATCTACGGTTATTATGTCATCGAATTGACTGATGGACATCCTGTAGTGAACCCCTTTACATGCTTACGTTCATGTTCATCTGTAAAAATGTCAGTCGTAATTATCAGTCATCTTCCTTGGCTATCTTCTTCTATGAATGTTTGTTCCAGTATGCCAGGACAGTTCTAAGAAGAAGGACCCAGATACTCCATGTGAGCAGCAGTTTTCTTGTTTTTGAAACATAGTCTAGTAAGTCTAGTTTTGGAGGTTCAAACCTCTCCCAAATATCTGTAAAAAAAATGTTGACTGGCAAATATGATTTCAAATCTTATTCGAGTCAAAAGTACTTAAATTCGGCAGCAATGTTGTGCTTAATGGCGCCGAAATAAAGAGTCTTCTTCTTCTGGAATATTCTAGTCTTTACTCTTTAACAGCTTCTTTAAAAGATTGAAATTCTCTTCTGTTGACGGTTCCAATCCACCTTTCGTGCCGCCTCGAGTTTATGCAATCAATCTTTCGACGTTCGAGTTGCTTAATCCATTTCCCTTTTTAACCCGTTTCTGATCTCCTCTTAGGGATTTGCCATCTTTTTTCGTGAAACTTTACAGTTGAATCTTCGTCTGTGCTTCCATCATTCCTACTTGCCTTGTCTCCCTCCTATTCATTTGCCATCTTTTTCATGATACCACAAGGTCCAGTTTTTGTCTGTGACTCCTTTATTACAATTGCTTCTTCTCCCTCCTATTTATTTGTAATCTTTTTTCATGATCCTTCAAAGTCCTTCTTTCATCTATGCTTCCTTCATTCCCACTTCTTCTCCCTTCTTTTCATTTACCATCTTTTTCCATGATCCTCCTTCAATTTCCAGCTTTCGTCTATGGTTCCTTCTTTCCCACTTGCGTTGTCTTCCTGCTCTTCATATGCCATCTTTTCCATGCTTCTTCAAAGTCCAGTTTTCGTCTGTGGTTCCTTCAATCCCGCTTGCTTCTTCTTCTCCCTCATATTTATTTTTCATCTTTTTCGTGATTTTTTAAAGTCCAGATTTCGTCTGTAGTTCCTTCATTCCCGCTTTCTTCTTCTACCTCCTATTAATTTTCCATCTTTTCCATGATCCTTCAAAGTCCAGCTCTGGTCTGTGGTTCCCTCATTTCCACTTGCTCCCTCCTTTTCATTTGCCATCTTTTTCGTGGTCCTTTGCAGTCCAGCTTTCGTCTGTGCCTTCGTCATTCCCGTTTGCTTCTTCTACCACCTATTTCTTTGCCATATTTTTCGTGGTCCTTTGCAGTCCAGCTTTCGTCTGTGATTCTTTCATTCCGATTGCTTTTTCTCTCTCCTTTTCATTTGCCATCTTTTCCATGATCCTTCAAAGTCCAGCTCTGGTCTGTGCTTCCTTCATTCGAACTTACTTCTTCTCTCTCCTTTTTATTTGCCATCTTTTCCATGATCTTTTAAAGTCCAGCTATCGTTTTTCTTCGCCCTCATTTGCATCATCCCACATATTCATACTTCCCATGCCCTCATGCCGTTTTTTTGTTTTAAGAATCCTTCGCAGTCCAGTTTGTTTCTTGCATTGTTTTTATTTGCTCAATACCCACTTTCGTCATTTCTTTTTTATATTTTATCATCTTCTTACAATACATTTTTTATTCATTAATTTCGTTTAGTTACTTAATCAATTTTTTAATTAACTTCAACTTGTTTTAACATTGCCTTTGTCATATTTTATCAGAAATATTTCGCCGGGTAGATGGTATCATAAATTAAAAACAAAAAATCATTTGATAAAATCACTTTGATAGCCAAACCATGAAAATATCTTTCACAGTCTTTTCATTCATTTTCAATCACCTTTTTTCATTTTCGAACAATTTTTAATTATTTCTTGTTAAATAACGTTGCTTGCTTTTTTGCTGCCTATGTGTATTTTTAATTATCTGTCACAACATTTTGGGACAGTTTGTTTACGTGGCTACTCTCACCTACCTTGTCATTTCTTGTCTCAAATATGTGTCTCTTGTATTTTTTATTAGTTTTCCACATTTCTGTGTGTGTGTGTATGTGTATTTAGTTGTTGCCCTCCTACATAATTTTTATCAGTTCCTGGTATTTGCCTTTCATATATATTTTTTTTTCATTTTTCATGATTAATTTTCAGTATCGATTATGAGTTCTGTTGACAACTTCATTTTTCGCTGATAAAATGCCGCATACAAAAATTGAAATAAAAAAAAAAGTTACGCTGCAATGGAAAATTCAGTTGAACGCGGAAATATTTCTCTGACTCGTCTCGCTGCATTTTTTTTTTATTTATTGTGTAAATATTTATTTTAATGTTACTATTGCACTATACTTGCAGTTGTTGGTGTTGTTGCATTTATAAATTGATTTATGGTGTGGTGTGAACGGTTTTATGGCTTTTAACACTTCTCCAAGTTTTTTTCGGTTGTTTACGATGCCCAATAAATTCAAACAACTCCACCAACAATAACAAAAACAATGCCAGTATCGAATCAAATCATTTGCTGCGCTATGCAGTTTTGTGGATATTTTCATCTACTCTATAAATGTTCTTTTTATGTTTTGTTGTTTAATCTAGGATTCTAATCGATTGTCATATTTATGAGCTGCAGCTACAAATTAATTTCAGATAGTGTCGTCAACGTTTAGTTTTTGGCGCTTTTTGACGACTGTTAATGTCAGCCAGAAGGAATTTAATTGCTTTATCATTGCATTATTTGAGTCAGTTGGGTCGGTAGGTAGGTGGGTTAAGTGTTCGATTCAAGAAAATTACTTAAATAATAGGCTTGGAAAATTGTAGAACCACACAGGGTTTCACTTAGTTGCTTTCAGTGCCTTTCAGTTGCTTTCAAATGGTCTAAATATTTGTCTGTTCCAAACGGTATTGGACTCAAAAGTTGCATACTAAACTCACCTCTACCTTCAAATGAAATCCTGTCCGTGGGACACTGATCAACTCAGTAAGTTGGGTAGTTCAAGGACATCAATTAAATCATAGGGCTCATTGTGTTTCACGGGCTTGCCTTTCTAGATGCTTTTAAGAAATAAGTACAGTTCAGTTTTGGCTTAATTCTGGCATTCAAATTAATTTCTGAGCTTTGATGTATTCAGAGACCTATAGTAGAATTTTATGGCGAATATTTTCGTGGTACATTTTGTCCTTAAAAAGTCCTGTTTTACAGGACATTTTTGGCATTTTAGAAAAAAGGATCAAATTGACCCATAAAAATAGGAGCTACAGGGTTAAAATGCTTCACAAAAATGTTCTTCGTAGTATTTTACATCATATTGCTGAACACATCATATACCTGAAATATGAGGTTACATGGTTTTCGTATGCCGATTCACCATAAGAATGTGTAAAAAGGGGAAAACTTTGACCCCCCCTAAAAAAAAATTCAGACGTAAACTTTCAAAACGCCGATACACGTATATTTTTTTTGACCCCCTCTACCAGAATCCGTTGTCAGAAACTTGTTATTTTTTTTGGTGTTGTACAGTGTAAAGGTTAAATAAAATCAATAAGTGATAATTTGGTATTTTTCCATAAATATTAAATAGTTCAAATAGTAAAAATGAGAAAGAAGGAGCAATAGGTTCGTAGTGGATGTAGGAGAAACCCGAACTTGAAGTTTAAGTTTTTTTAATTCATTGTGGGGATTTTATTGTGTAGTACAATACCTCAAAATTTTATTGTTTCATATAATTTTATAGACAAAAAATTAATGCGTATTCCATACTAAATTTTTACTTATGGAAACTAATTTTTTTAACTCTAAACCAATTCAGCTAGAAGAATAAAATTTTGTGGTATTATACTACACAATAAAATCCCGCACAATGGATACAAAAATTAAACTTGAAGTTCGGGTTTCTCCTACATCCACTACGAACCTATAGCTCCTTCTTTCTCCTTTTCCATAACATATATTTTTGTCAAAAATATTCATTAAAAATCTTCAAGGATATCGAAGAATACATATTTGAAAGCACCTTGATGACATATTTTTGCGCTAAAAGTTCCAAATAGGAAATATAGTCTAAAGGACAAAATTCTCTTCTTTCATTTGGTGTCTATATTTTCATCATTGCATAACGATAAATATTTAAATAAATTCGTAGAAACATGTATGTCCTTAAAATTTTAAAGGCCTTTTAAATGTACGTTGGATCTGAAAATAAAAAAAAAATGAGTATGTCATATTTCTATGAATGACCTCTAATTTCGCGTCTATATAATATTTTTTAAGGGTCCCGACAAAAGTGGTTTTTTGTCGCACAGTGCTATGATGGATAAGGACACCTCTTCTGTTGTATTTTCACCTCAATATTTGGTTTATGTTGTATTAGCTGTTCTTTATACACTTCCTTCTTCAAAGAGTTTGACTTTAGTTCGAACATTTCATCACTTCCGCATCTGCATTGTCCGATTAGAAATTCATCATAATAATTTCTTGTTTTTGTTGTATGCTTATTAAAATCACCCATACATACAAATATCCTAAACAAATAAAAACGTACTGCCATAAATTCCTTTCAAACAGTTGTATGTACTTTTGTTTGCCTACGATATCAATTGACTGTTTTATTTGAGTGTTGTAAAAATTTATGACAATTCTTCAAAAAGTTGATGGCTTTCGCTTCAAATTTTTGTGCACACTTGAGGCAAAAAACACAACCAAACGTAAACAAACCAAATGTGCGGCGCGGCGTTGTTTCGGGCGCTTTGTGTGCAGCTTGCAGCGTTAAAGATAATGAACACAAATTACATTCCTCGACAATAAACAACACTCACGCCACGCCACGCCATGGCAGCGTCGGCCAGCGCTCGCTGCAAGCATGAAGCGCGCAACTGCCCGAAGTAAACACAGCGCTGCATGTCTCAAGTGAAAATGAATGCGTTCATTGATCTTGGCGTGGCGGCCCCAATGCGCCTGCAATGTCGATGTCGATGCCGATGGCGATGGCGATGGCGTTGGCGATGGTGACGCTTCGATTGCGCTTGCGGCTTTTGGCAGTCGACCGCGCAGTCTGTCGGCTGCTCTTCGCTTTTTATGCGTAATACATGCAATATCTGTGAATGTGTGTGTGTTTGTGTGTCTCGGCGCACATGCTTAAATTTTACACATTCTCCGCATTCTCTTATCGGGCGCTATAAATCTTGATACGCTGTCATGTTCTGTCTAATTAGTAATATGTCAATAAACTTATTGAATTTTCAGCATTGAAAGGGCTTTGGGGGGCGTTCGGGCTGCAAAAGGCGACAATTATTCAAACGCAAACAAACACACCAACCATAAAGATATTTATTTGTGTGCATGTGTGTGTGTGTATGTGTGTGTGAGTAGGAAAACAGTTGCATTTAAATTGAAGTACAAGGAAGGCAGATGACGCCAAAGTCGATGTCAACATTGGCGCTGGCGACAAGTCGAATTGAATCTTGTTAATTCTCACAATCGTATGTGTTCTTTTGATATATTTAGCATGTAAGCTGAACCATTTATGTCAATTTAATATGTACAAAAAAACATACAAATAATTTATAATAATAATAATAATAATAATTTATTTTAATAATTTTTTTTAATAATTAATAATAATTGACTGGCAAATATAGGTATAGGTTGACTGATACAAATATAGGTATACAAATACAAATACATACAAAATATTCGTTGAATTATTTTTGGCATATTTTAGAAAAAAAATACTTTCTTTAAATGATTTCTTTAAATAAATTAAATAATTCAATAAAGCAATTAAAAGTGGGTACTGACTACAACTAAATACCTAATAATAACTCATGAAAAATTTAAAGAATTTTAGTTTTTTTATTATTGAAGTCAATTAATTATAACCAATTGCCTAAAAATATTCTTTGAAATATTTTTGCCATATTTCATAAGATCAGACATTTTCTATTATTTTTTTAACTTGTTTGCGTTAAGTTAATTCAATGAAACAGCTAAAAGTGGGTACTGATTAAAAATAAAAAATATTACTAATTAAAATTATTACTATTACTATTTATTACTAACTAAAATTTAAAAACAATTTTATTATTTATATTATTTATGCCAATTAAATTTAACCAAATGTGTAAAAAAAATTTTAGAAATATTTTTTCTATACTTGATACCAATAAAATGTAAAATTTCAAACAAATTTACTAATATATTTCTTTTTATTTTTTTTATTTTAAATTAATACAATGAAACAACTACAAATGGGTACTAAGTACAACTAAAAAATAATTGATAATCAAAAATTGAAAACAATTTTATAATTTATATTATTTAGGCTAATTAAATTTATCCAAATGAGTATAGAAATTCTTTGAAATATTTTTTCATACTTTATGCCAGTAAAAAGTCGAATTTAAGACAACTTTTATTAATTATATAATTTTATATGATATATTTTTTAGTAGAAATTACAACAGACATTTTTTTGTTTATATCATTTATATAATTTATATCAAATAATATAAATATAATCAAATGCTTAATTCTTCGAAATATTTTGATACCAATAAAATGTAGAAAATAAAAAAAATTTAGAAAATTTTAAATTTGTTTTAAATAATTAAAAATTAATATAAATTGTTTTATTTAAATTATTTATGATAGCTAAATATATACAAATGCTTAAGAAAATCCTTTTAAACATTTTTTCCATACTTGATACCAATAATAGAAAACTTCTATTAATTTTTAAACTAGTTTAAGTAAAAATTAATTCAATGAAGCAACTAAAACTAGCGCCTGATTACAACTAAATACTAATAACTCATAAATAAATAAAACAAAATGTGTTTACTTTATCATTTATGTGAATCAAATATAATAAAATGCAAAAAAAAATTCTTCGAAATATTTGTTCCACACTTGATACCAATCAAAAGTAGGATTTAAGACAACTTCTATTATTTTTTAAGTTGGCTAAATTTAAATTAATTCAATGAAGCAACTAAAAGACAGCATTGATTTCATTAAATTAAGATAAATTTAAAAAAATTCAATTAATAAAATTTAATTAATTTATGCCAATTAAATATATAAAAATGCCTAAAAAATTATTCGAAATATTTTTTCCATACTCGATACTAAGAAAAAATAGAATTTAAAACAACTTTAATCAATTTTTTGTCTTGATTTACATTAAATGAATTCAATGAAACAACTAAAAGTAGCTACTGAGTACAATTAAATAATAATAACTCATAAAGAAATCCAAAATATTTTTTTTTATATGATAATTTATGTCAATTAAATATATCGAAATACTTACAAAAACTCTTCGAAATATTTTTTCTACTCGATACCAATAAAAAACAGAATTTAAGACAACTTCCATTATTATTTTAACTAAGCTAAGTTCAAATTTATTCAATAAAATAACTAAAAGTTGGTACTGATTACAATTAAATTATGATAAAATCATAAAAAAATCAAAACAATTTTACTATCTATATTATTGACGTCAATTAATTATAAAAAAAATTTTAGAAACATTTTTTTGATAGCCATAAAAAAATTTAAAACAACTCCTACGAATTTTTAAACTTTTTTCATTTCAAATTAATTCAATGAAGCAACTAAAAGTAGCTACTGATTACAACCAACAAAAAAACCCATGAAAAATTCAAAACCATTTTATTATTCAAGTTTTTTTTAATGAAATATCTCAAAAAAAATGTTTTAAACATTTTCATTATCATACAGATTCCCACACATTATCAACTTTGGCATTTCCTTACACTGAGGTTGCAAATGAAATCAACCAACAGCGTTTACAACAAAAAAAATCGAGTGATGGCAGCAAATTTTCCAGTTTCTACACTTTTAACATTTTTTGCATTTGATTAAAATTGAATAGTGGCACGTGTGCGCC
The DNA here is from genome assembly GCA_964056695.1 of Melieria picta. Classification (NCBI taxonomy): domain Eukaryota; kingdom Metazoa; phylum Arthropoda; class Insecta; order Diptera; family Ulidiidae; genus Melieria; species Melieria picta. The sequence goes on along the minus strand of OZ057399.1, from coordinate 72,476,296 downwards.
TTGTTGCTTCCGGTCTTACACACACACACACACATACACATACAAACTCTCGCTGCTATACAATCACTTTGGCGCGTTAGTGTTGTTGCGGTTATTGTTGTTGTTGTTGTTGCAGTCGCAGCTGAGCTGCGTCACTTGACAGCTGCCTGCGTGCTGCGGACACAACGAGCAAACGCTTTGCCAAAGTGTGTCTTTTTTACACTGGCTTGCCCCCTCCCCACACTCTACTCATCGCTTTTGCACTCTCACACGCCGTCGGCTTTGACTACCGGAACGCATTAGACAGCAGCCAGCTGACAGCGCTGCGCAACGTTGGTAAAATGCCAACAGCCATATTAGCTGCATCGACCAACAACCACAACAACAACAACAACAACAACAACAGCAGCAGTAGCATCGACAATATAGCCGCGTCAGTATGCTGCTCTCATCATAATCATAATCAGTGGCAGGCATTATTATCCTGTCGCATAATCAAATGCGTCGCAGCCGGCGCGAGTGCTGCTGCGGGGGCGTTGCGGCGAGCGGCGTGAAAAAGCCACACCGCTCAAGTGTGACGCGCCAATATGCCGCAAAAGTGTCAGCGCACCGAGCGCTCGGCACACGCACACTTGGCTGCATGCAAATAAGCACACGGCTGGCGGGCCGTAGCGCCGCATTGTATGCTTTGATTTTTCGCTCTTCCTGCCTTTCATAGCCACTGTCGACTCTAAAAGCAAACAACAAACGCCATTGAAGGCAAAATGTGTGTGTGTGTGTGAGTGGGGGGAGGAGGTTTGTTGCGGCACAAAAGGTGTTGGCAGTAGATTGGCATCAACACTGGTTGGCCTGGTCTTCTCTTCTCTTCTCTCCTCTCGTCAACGCGCCAGTCAGCGCTCCCTAAATTGCTTTACGCTCGTTCGCCAGCACTTGGCTGCTTGCGCTACACCTGCTGGTTGTTGTTGTTGTTGCTATTCTCTGCATATATCTTTTTTTATTATCAGCGCGGTTTTTTGTTGTTGTAATGATTGCTGCTGTGTGCCTTATCAACGCACAACGTTGCGATTAAAAAATCACAAAAGTCGAAGCGTTGTTCAACAAAAAAAAAATATTCCTGTACGTAAAGCTTGGCACAAAAAATTATATGTTAATTTTATACACTCACACACCCACACATGCACATGTATCTACATATTTCAGTATTTGCATGTGTGTGTGCGTTTGTGTGCGTGCGTGTACTTTACATGTTTTACGCATCATTTCCTTTATTATCCTTGCAAACGTGCGCCACGTATGCGATGATTTTGCGTTGTTTCGCTGTTGATTTTTTTTCATCTTCTTCTGCTTCTTCTTCTTCAGCCATAAAGCTTTGCCTTGATATGCTTGCACCTTGTACTCTACGCATTTGTTGCTCACCCTACATGCTGTTTAGCATTTTCTGCTTTGTTGTTGCTGTATTCAGTCTTGGCTCCCTACGCGCCATTGAGGGACTTTACTTGTGTGTTCGCGCTTCCCTTCGGCGAGCGCCCGTTCGCGCTGCACTCGCTGCTAATGGCAGTAATTTATGTGGTTGTTGCTTTTGCTGTTGCTTAATACACTCAGCTATGTGCTTTGTGTGCCTGTGTTCGTTTTACGCTTCTCCTTGCATACTTATTGGCGTTGTAACATATTTTAAATATGCATAAATTGTCAGCAAGCTGCTGCTTCATGCATATCTCTCTCTCTCTCTCCCCATGTTCTCGCTTTCTTATTTTTGCTTTGATTTTTCATTTTAATTTTCAATTTTTTATTGAAGTTTTTGGTTTTCAATTTTTCCCTGCGGTGTTTTGTCCCTTCGATTGTTTGTCCGTTTGGCTTATTAGCATATTTTTTTTTTGTAAATATTTTTTTCACTCAACTGATTATTGACAGCTGCCACAAAAATGTGTTAAATGGCATGCAAAAAATGCCAAAGGAAAAATTTCAATAGACTTCTTAATTTGGTATTTTTGGAATTGAATTGAATTGATAAATGTTTACTTTTATTTCTGGTATAAAAATAAATAACAAGAAGAAGGAAACTTAAAATTTAATAAATTTATAGGTATTTGAACATTTTGAATGAGGCTGAGAAAATTTATTAAAGCATTTTTTTTACTCCACTGATTATTGATAACTGTCAGTAAATGCTTTCCCAATAAGAAATGCCAAAAGAAAATTTCAAAAGAATTTTATATTTGCATTTAATGAAGTTCAGAAGATTTGATTGAAATTTGACGAATAACTTATTGGACGTTCTGTTGTGGAAATTATCAGATCATAGTCAGGTTTGGCCTGCGTAGGTCCTTACTGTGAGTTGCGTATTCGGAATGATTTTTGTGAAGAATGGTCTAAGAATCTCTGAAAATATCGATTCTGAAGAACACTTCACTGACAACTTCCTCCACTAAAGCGAAGATTATTTAAAGGGGATCTGACATTTGCGGCGAAATGGGGCTGTTTATTGGTCGAAAGCGAGAGGCCACGCTGGGTCCTGAGGTGAAGGGGGTGTTCAAGACACTTCTTCATTACTTCAGCAAATCCATAGCTGTTTGTCCAGGAAATACACAGCTCGCACTAGAGGAAAGCTCAGTCCAAACATTCCACAAGGATTGCCGCGTAAATATTTCACTTATTCAGCTTCCCAGGATTCTGGACCGCAATTAAGCGAATCGATGTAGAGCGCCCGTGGATTGCAAGAGGTTAGTTTCTATTCGTTATCGCTGGGCATCCTGCCATCCTATATAAACTGGACACGGATCTAAATGAATCAGAAACTGAATCTTAGTTAAACGGATTAACCGTTTAAAGAAACGTAGAACGTGCGCTGGTTTGAATTTCGTTAGTTTACCTTCCATAATGGTTTTCCTGCTAAAAAAAGAAAGAACCTATATTATATGACTTCGTTCTGAACCTATATGATCCGGAGACTTCGTCATATAGGTAGACAGGTAGAACGACCGCTGGTTTGAGTTTCAAGAGTTCATCTTCCATAATGGTTTTTCTGTCGAAGCAAAATTAATCTGTCTGACCTGATCTTTACCCTAAATGGCCTGAACTCGGGTTTCAGTTAAGCCTATTGACATTTTAAAGAATAGAACAGAACGTTCCCTGGTTTGAGTTCCAAGAGTTCATCTCCCATAATGGTCATCCTGCGTAGTTTCAAGGTGTGTGTTGCATATTCCGAACGATTTCAGTGGAAAAATGTCTAAGGATCTCTTACAATTTTGGTTATATCTTCGACAGGATAATCGTTTAGGTGATATATATCTTGGTCCCTAACCTATATGACCCACAGATTAGGGATCTCATTTAAATGGATAGATATTTTAAGGAGACATAGAACGTCTGCTGGTTTGAGTTCCAACTATTTGTCTTCCCTAAGAGAAGAAGAGCAGAATGAACCTAAGTATATGACTTGATTTTGAACCTATATAACATGAACTCTAGGTTTCAGTTAAAAAAAACGTAGTACGTCCACTGGTTCGAGTTCCAAGTGTTCCTCTTCCATAATGGTCATCCCATTCCTGTATAGTTGTTGCATGTTCGAAACGATCTCTGTGAAGGATTTTCTAAGGATATCTCAAAATGTTGTGTCCAAGTTCCAAGAGTTCCAAGTGTTCCTCTTCCATAATGGTCATCCCCATCCCGAGTAGGTGTTGCATGTTCAGAACGATTTCAGTGAAGGATTTTCTAAGGACATCTTCAAATGTCTTAGTCAAACGATCATATAGGTGATCCGTTCCTAATACTATTTGGCCCGATTATACAAAAGAAATAATATCATGAGTCTTTAACTAACTCAAGGCCCACTTTCACATGAATACATTACTGAGGCAATAATTTTATTGAGACAGTAATTCCACTGAGGCAGTAAAAACTGCTGAGAGTGACATATGTCACTCTGGTCCCGTTCTGCGCATTGCTTTGATATCATCAAATTTTTTCGCATCGCTTCAATCACAGGACATGCCATGCTGCGTTACTGCGCCGACTGGTGCTGCCATCAAATCAGCCATTAAATGCATTTAATTAAATTTGATTTAATTGCATTAGCCGCAAGTACGTCACACTTGATTTGTGTTGCACGCATTATTGTACGCGCATGCGTGTTTGTGTTAGTGTGTGTGTGTGTATGTGTGGGTAGGTGAGTGGCGAGTCTGCGTGTATGTAGACGTCAGCAGCACACGTCGATTGTATGTGCCAGCGTTCAAACGCACACAATGTGTTTACATTCGTGCATCATTCGGCGCAGGCACCAAAAACATTTAATGTGCGCGTGTGCGTGTGTGTGTGTGTGTTTCGATGCTGCGTCCGTTAATCATTTCACTTGGCGATTTGTCAGCAACAAGCATTGCAAATTGTCAGCAACAAAATGAAAATTAATTGTTAACTCAATGATAAATATGTTTAATTTCGCACAACAACAACAACAACAATAACAACAACAATTTGAGGTAACAGTAGAAACACATTAGTGGTGCGCAGAGGGTGCGCGCCTAAAAGGACATGCGGGCGTTTATAAATATTTCATTTGTATGTCTGCATGTGTGTGTGTGTGTGTGTTTATGTGTTCGTGCGTGCATTGTCAGCAATTAGCATCGCACACGCACGCAGATTTTCATGCATTTATCTGCAGTTGTAAGCACCTTTTAGCGCATTAACAACAACAGCAACAACAACAATACTATTTAAGCGTGATTCATTATGCGCGCACACACAAACATCAAACGTGTAATGTTCTTTTGGGCATTTTTCGCCAACGGCAACGCAACACACAAAAAAACATTCATCTTCGTCCAGCTGCGCAAAACGAATTAGTTTGATACTGATTGTTTCCACCTCTCACACAAAACACTGTTCTACCAGTTTGGATATTTGCTTGCCTGGTCCCTAACACCCGCAACTGCAGGAGTGAACAAAATTTCCACCCCGAAAACTATGCATTGGTTGTTGTTTTTGTGTTTGAGATTTGTATTGTCTCCGCAATGGTTTTATGCATTTTACATGTTCAAATGCATTCAACAATATCAGATCAGCAGATCAGCCACGCTTCACAATTTCTACCAGTAACAATGAAAAGGACAAGAGACTTGAAATAATCATACGAAAAGATGTCTTTTACTAAAATATATTATTTATTTATTTATTTATTTATTTAAAAAAAAAAAGCCAATGAACATACAGAACTTACTGACTATAGGAAAAAAATAAAATAAAAATATCACACAAATGAGGAAAAGAGCTTCAACTTAACCTATTCAATAACAAATTTAACAATGTTCCTTTGGGAAGCGATACATCGAGGTCGGTGACACTATTCAGTTCCACGAGGGCTCTAGCCAGAGGCGCATTCCCAGCATAGTTTGACCTGAAAAAGCTGATGTGGAAAGTCTCTACCTGCCGTAGGTTACGTACTGGAACATTAAAAGCCACTTTACTCAAAAGGGTCGGGCAATCTATAGACCCGTTTAATAACCCAATAATGAAGGAGCATGCAAGATAGGTTCGCGTAGAGTTTAGACTCAATAAGTTTATAAGGCGGCAGCGGGAAATATACGACGGCAACGGTTCAGTAAAGTTCAGCGACCTTAGGGCGAACCGTATAAAAACCTTTTGGATGCGCTCAATGCGATTAATGTGAGTCACTTGATATGTCGAAAAACACACCCAAATCTTTGATTTCTTGGACTGACTGCAACAGTGAACCTGACAGGGAGTAGGAAAAGTGCAAAGGACTGTGTTTCCTAGAAAAAGTTACATGAAAACACTTACTAATGTTTAAGAAAAGGTGATTTCTCGTAATGATTTTAGAAATAATATCAATTGACATTCTGTTTATAACTGAAAGGCCTCTCTGGTAGTTTTAGGGCACTTTAAATCATACAAATTCGCAAAACCAATATGATGATTCAAAGAAAACTTGAGCTTACTGAAGCCTTAATTCTCTTACTCTCAGCTACTGTCCAAGGAACTAAAGGATAGACTAGATAGATAGACAGATAGATCTCTAAGTTCATAGATAGATAGATTTCTAAGTTCATAGATAGATCTCTAAGTTCAGTGCTTCAGAGTACCTTAAGGGTATTAAGCTACTCTGAATCAACGAAAGCCTTAACCCATTAAAACCTGACCCCAGAAAGGCTTGTGCGATTTTCATAAAATTTTACACAATCTTATTAATTGACCTAATCAAGAAAAAAAATCAAGCAAAACCTTCATATCATGTTTTTTTTTTTGTCATGTTTTTCGCAAACATTACACAAATAAACAAAATCAAACATTTGCGGAAAATAAAATGTGCCAATAAAATATCAGCTGCTTGGATTTTGACATTTGCACGCGTTGCGTTGTATGAAAATTGGCAGTGTTTAGGCCCAACGTTGCATTCGCGCAACAAAAAACGTAAAGCATATTTTTTGTTTAAAAAATAAAAAAAAAAATGTTCAAAACTTATTTTTAAATAGTTTAGCATTGCTAAATGCAGCCCACTAAGGGATTTTGATAGGTTTGAAGAATAAGTATTTTTGATTGAATTTCAAAAATTCCCCAAAAAAAACCTTTGACTTTGGATCGAAAAAAACGTATGAATATTTAAATAATTTTGAAATTTGAGTATGGCAGAATCTAAAACGATCAATTCTAATCCAATTCTACCCATTTTCAAGTCTTTTGTCTTTATGAATTACTTAATATAGCGAAATTCCCAAACGTTGCGCAAACGCAACGCTCAGGGCTTAATGGGTTAAACCAACGCATATATTTATACCCGAACAAACCTTTACGGTGACTCGAAGAAAACATACACTTTTCTTCTAGTTGTAGGTTAGGTTCGGTTAGGCAGAAAAGGATGTATGCGACACGAACCACACTTCCACTCGGAGTCTCAAAATGGCTCATTGTAAATCTCTTCTTAAATCGCTCTGGTGCTAACCAATCAGCCTCAATCCGAGGCAAAACAGTTCGACAGTCTAAATAAAAGAGAACAGATTCGATGTTTTAACTTTCGCATGGATAGCCAGGTCTTTCTGGAATCTTGAGCCCAGGCTAAGAGTCGGGGTTCCTGCAGAGTCGAGCAGTGGCACAGAAAGTTCTGTATCGTTTCTACTTCTTCTTTATCTCCGCATCTTCTACAGACAACTCTGGACGAGAGGCGCCATTTGAAAAGCATTTATCCAATGGTGGAGTGTCCAGTGATGACTCCAATGAATTTCCTAGTTGAGTTTCAACTCAGGGACAAGAAAATCCATGCGTTCGTTAGGTCGATACATTGAACTCTGAAGTCTCTTACCAGCAGCAACTAATCAAGCAATCAATGTATAAAATAATCACCGAAACAAGGCAACCATACATCTGAACGTATCCTCCAAGTGTTCGTTGAGTATTTAGAAATGACGAAACCCAACCACTAATCACAAAACTTATATTATGACAAATTGACAAAAAGGTCAAATAATCACATTTGCTGTACGAAACTCAAATTTCGCATATGCCTCTATACAGTTTTCTGCAATCATTGCGATGCTTTGATATTCCCTGTTACATGAAAAACCCATCCATACCTGTAGGTATCTACCGTAGATACTGGATATGGGATCAGAATACAACAGTACTATCTCTGCCACTGCTCGGTCTTCTTGAAGGACCGAGGCTCCAAATTACTGTGTCGAAGTTCTTACCTGACCAAACAATAGCATTAGAGGTTTAGTTACCGCATTCGCTTAACTTTATTAAGAAGGGGAAGTGGTTTGACTAAGTCCAAGACAGAACCTCCTTCATGAAAGGATTCACTATGGACCAAAATTTTCTTCAAGTACAAGTACGAATACCATCTCATGTATCGTTCCTAACCCAGTCTAACTTATCTACTCAGCTTCATGAGGAATTTGACCCCAATGACGTCGTTTGACTCTCCAGTTGGGCTCCATACCCACTTTATAAACGAACTCATAAAGGACAAAAACTACTTCCCAGTGGAAGTGACTTCCTATTGTCATTAGTTCTCTTACCAACCAGATCTGACCTTATTGTGACGATCTTCATTAGCAAATACCCAGTAATCCAACACATAACTGCATTGATATTCTTCTTTGAATTGTATGTGTAGTTCCTCTACTTAAGATCCCTCACTCGGATCCATATTATAAGAATTTCCAATAACATCAAAAGCTTGCAAATTCCTGCAATTCAAACGCATTAAATCACAATCGAAGCAACTAATTTGCTCTTCCAAAAAAAAAAACAACAACCAACTTATCACCCAATCTTCACTGCATGCAAAATTAATTTATGCTAAATTTATGAGTAAATTTACACATTAAGTGACAATTTGCCAACGCCAAACTAAAATGGCCCCCCAACAAAAGCGCAAAGCATTGAAATGCTCATTTCGAAAATAAAACACCTCAAAAAAAAAAACAAACGCAAAATTGAAATGAAAGAGCGGCAGCCAATCGGTCGCTCGCTGACAATTTGCATTGAAATAAAAATTAATTGAATTTTTATGCTTTCTAGTTCAGTTTTACTTCATTTTTATCTTTGCCTATGCGCTGACGAAAAGACGTGTGCCGTCTTTGCCGAATGAATGTAAATTTCGGTAAATGTTCAAATTTAAATTCAAAAATCGCGCGCTCACGCTCATGCCGCGACAATCGGCCGTCTCTCAACACTGCGCCAGATAACTGCGACACGGCCGCTCGTCCTGTTGCTTCAGTCGTGCGACAACACAACGCTGCGTCTGGCCGTGCGAACATCGGCCATGCCGGTCACGTAGCGCGCCATGTAATCGAATCCAAAGTATGCAAGATTTAATCTAAGCTCAATAAGCGTAAAGACTGGCGACATTGACAAAGTTCCCCTGCCGCAGCGCTCACTTCGACGTTCGAGCTGGACGCCGTAGTGGCAATTGGCGTCTCGGCGACTATTCGTTCGCTTTCAAGAGGCGCACCGCGACAGGTGAAGATGCTCGACGTTTCGACAGAGTGTAAAGTGAAAAGTGTGTTGTTGTGGAAATTAGTAGATGGACCGTTGTTGTTGTTGTTGTTGTTGTTGTTGAAGGAGTCGGCAATAATTGTGCTAAAATCTGCATTCGTATTGCGTTCTTGCTGTCCAGTAAATGTTAGGAATGGGTGAACTGGGTGAACATGAGAAAAGTTTGTTGGTTGAAGAAAGGATATAAGAATAACAAAAAGAAAAGGTCAGTTGAAGTGCAAAGAGATGAGAAATTGTGGTATACTGAAAAAGAACTAAATAGAAAAATGTAGAAAAAAGAAAAGGATCAACCAATTCATGAAAAGGAAAATGAGTAGAAACAACTATTGGTGGAACTACAAAAGGACGGAAAAGGAATTAGAGAAAAGAGAAAACAGGGGGAAATTCAAGAACAATTAAAAATCGACTGACGAAGAAAGAAATGAAACGGAACGGAACGAAACGAAACGGAACGGAAGAAACGGAAGCAAAAGGAAAAGAATATACGAATGTAATATGGTAAGGAACAGAGAGAACGACAGATTGACCGAAAGACATGAAGACAGATAAATAGATAGACATACATACAAATAACAGATTGGTTGAAAGATGAACAGATAAAGGATATTTAAATAGGCAGATTGAGAGATTGACAGATAGAGAAATAGAGAGTTAGACAGATACACAAATAAATAAACAAATAGATAGACGTAAGGGTAGATCAATATATAGATTGGCATATAGATAGATGGACAAATTGACAGATAGATAGATAGATAAATAGTTAGTCCGATACATAAGTTGTCAGATATGAAGATAGACAGATTGAGAGACTGAGTGATGGAGAGAGAGATAAATAGAGAAAACTGACTGATATTTTGATAGACAAATTGAAGTCTAGACAGATAAATGGGGAAATAGACAGATTTGTAGATAGACAGAGAAATAGAAAAATAGACGAAAGGGCAGATGGATAGACAGAAAGATAGGCAGAAAGACAGATAAAGGGACAGACAGATGGATAGATGGACAGATAGACAGATATACAGATAGATAGATATGAAGACAGGAAGATAGAGAGACCGAGAGATAGAGAGACAGAGAAATATAAAAAGTCAGATAGACAGAGAAATAGAGAAGTAGATGAATGGATATATGGTCCAAAGGGCAGATGGACAGAGAAATAGAGAGATAGAGGGACAAGCAAATAGACAGATAGGCAGATGAACAGATATACGGATTGTGAGATAAACAGGCTGACAGATAGACAGATTGAGAGACTGAAAATAGAGAGAGAGCAGATGGATAAAGATTAACACAGATGGATGGACAGATAGACAGATTGAGAGATTGAGAGGTAGACGGATAAATAAAGAGATATGCCAATACTCAGATGGACAGAGAAATATAGAGATTGACAGATAGACAGATGGACAGACAGGCAGAGAGACAGAGAAATTTAGAGACAAAGACACAGACATAGACAGAAATACAGGTAAACAGATATGTAGACAGACAAACAGGTGGAGAGACTGAGAGATAAAAAGACAGAGAAATAGAAAAATAAATAGAGAAATGGAGAGATAGACGAATAGATAGATAGACCGATGGACAGATAGACAGAGAAATGGAAAGATAGATGGACAAGCAAACAGACAGATAGGAAGATGAACAGATAGTCAGATAAACAGACAGAAAAAAGACAGATAGATAAATTGAGAGACTGAGAGATAGAGAGACAGATAATTAGAGACATAGACAGATAAACAGATATTTATATACACGGAATAAAATTCAAATAGACAGATAGAAAGAGAAATGGAGAGATAGACAAATAGATGGATAGACAGGCAGAAGGAATAGTAAATATAGCGGTAGGGAGACAAACAAATAGACAGATGAATGGAAGGACAGATGGAAAAACAGACAGATATACAAATAAACAGATACTTAGATCGCCAGATTGAAAGACAGAGAGAGAGATAAATAAAGAGATACATGGACAGATTAACAGATACAGAGATAGTCAGATGGACACATAGACAAATAGATATACAAATAGACGGATATATCAATAGACAGATCGAGAGATTGAGAGATAAACATAGAAACAGACAGATAACCTAACAGTCAGATAGACAGATACATGGACACACTGATTGAGATAATGAGAGATGAAGAGAAAGAAAGATTGAGACATTGAGAGATAGGGAGACTATGTATACACTATGATCAATAAGTACCGGGACTGTGTCAAAAAAACAAAATTGTTTTATTCTTCTGGTAAATTTATTTTATCCCCTTCAAAATAAGCCCCATCTGAAGCAATACACATATGCCAACGCTTAATCCAATCGTCCATGCACTTCTGGTAAGCCGAAGCAGGTATGGCCTTCAGCTCTCGCGTCGCATTTTCTTTTATGACCTCTATGGACTCAAATCTCTTTCCACGAAGCGGTAACTTGAGTCGGGAGAACAGGAAAAAGTCACATGGTGCCATATCTGGAGAATAGGGAGCCTGATCGATGACATTCACACTGTGTTTGTTCAAATAATCGCGAATAATGTGTGCTTTGTGAGACGGCGCATTCAAGTCTTGAGGAACAAGCCGTGCGGCGACGCGTTTCATGCGCAAAATATCGACAACAATGTGTTGTGCGCTTCCATAAGAGATGTTAAGATCGTTAGAAATCTCTCTGAGGCTCACATGACGATTTTCAAGCACGATTTTCTTCGCAATTTCAACATTTTCGTCGGTATTCGATGTTGAAGGACATCCAGAACGAGAAAAGTCTTCGACCACTTCACGACCACTTTTGAACATTTTATACCACTCGAACGCTCTGGTTCTTGATAGAGCAGACTCCCCAAATGCTTTCTGCAACATTTTAAGCGCATTGGCACAAGAAATTTCGTTCTTAAGACAAAATTTCAAACAAATACGTTGATCAACAAAATTATCCATTGTAAAATGCGACGAAGTACAAAAAGTTGACTGACGCTAACAGCTGCCAAACAAAAACTAATGATGCAATCCTGCTCAAAATTTGACACAGATGTCAGTTAAGGTCCTACCGACTTAAAAAAAATTTTTTTACCTGCATCGGGCAACGGCGGAAAATTTAAAATACACGGTCCCGGTACTTATTGATCATAGTGTATATAAAGCCAGGAAAGTAAAACCAGTAAAGAAAGAATATTCAAAAGAATAAACTACAACAAATTAAGGGGAGAAAAAGCAAAAAGAAGAAGGAAGCAGAGGATTTGACGAGAATAACGAAAGAATGAAGGCAAAGTAAGAAAATGGGAAATAAATTGTCGGGACTTATAACGCAAAAGCAAGAAACATAAAATAAGATCAGTTCATCGAGCCTAAGCCATATGCGAAAAAAACCAATGGTTTGAAATTGCATTAGCTGACAAAAACAAGGACCCAGGACTAATGCTTCCTGTGGACTGAACAAATAAAAAAAGTGGGCAGTGATGAGCCCAATCGATTACGTTCTAAATCATTTCAGTCACCTCGGTATCACTTGGCGTAAAATTTCTCAACAAATTTGCCAAAGTAATTAATTTCCAATCAGCGTCTTCATCGTTTCCATTTCAATTATACTTCTAGCACTCATACACACAGCCACTTACATATACACACAGTTCGGTGCGGTGCCTCAGCAAAGATGGTCACACTGCAGATACTCGTTTCGATGATAACAATTACGAGTTAAGTTTGAAAATTAATTTAAAACAATTACAAAAAGAGAAATCTTTAGTGAAAATAGTCGCAAGCCACTATCGAGGCAAGCAAGTGGGTAAAGTTTTTTTTTGGTTTTCTGCTGCATACTTTTCGGTGCTGGGGGCGACTAAGTGTTGCCAGCAAATTGGCGCATAAACTTGGCACAATGAGTGGAGAGGGTGAGAGCGGTACGTGCACGGAAAATGGAGTCCCACATGAATGGCGATCAAGGTGACTGCGACTGACAGCGCAGCGCGACGACGATGTGCGGAACACAGTGCGCCGCTGCCGTTGAAGAGGAAAATTAAACGAAAATTTTCGTTGGGCAAATATTGTTGCAGTGATTCGGCGGCAGTGGCTGTGAAAAGAAACTGCAAAACTACACACCAAAAAAATGAAAAAAAAACGACAGGAAAAATTGCAACGAGAAAAGAAAATGAAAATGAAATGACGGCAAGGAAAAGGAAACGCAATGTAATAAGCGGCAACGGCGGCAGCAAGTGTGCAACTTTTCAGCGGGATTTTCACCCATTTTGTGCACACGTTGACCCAAATTGCACGTTTGCCGCCAACGCTGTGCTTTTTGATTTTATTTTGCTGTTTATTTGGTTCTTTTAGTTTTGATTTTCCCCACTATGCTGAGTTGATTTTTTTTCACTGCTCTTATTGGCAACTAGCACAAGGCGTTCACGAGCTGCGAAGTAAGCGGCACTGAGGACGACTGGACGCTGATGCTGCTGCGAGGCCTGGCGAGATGGTAGTGGGGCGTTTGTCATGGTTGCCAGTTTGCTAGGGAACCAACGCTGTGTATGTTGCTGTGTGTGTGTGTGTGTGTGTGGCTGCGCATAGAATCATCAACGCGCATTTTAGCTGGAAAATCAAATCAATTAGCTGAAAATCAATTATTCCTTACGCTGGCGCATGCTCTGCTCCAAAGGACGAAGGAGCAGCATCAAATGGCAACAAGTGCGCCACATTAGGAGGCTCCCCAGCCAGCACAATCTCAAGTGTTACGATTCGAGCTTTCGTCATGAATTGAAAGCGAGAGGACGGCAAGAGGGCAGTGCGGTCGTTGTCCTTCTATACGTTTGAATCAACGCTCTGTCACTCTTCATCTTCTTCTATCCCTTGCTAATAACGTTTTATGTTACACACTGAAGATCTGCATAGGAATTTTGTGATGCAACTTTGAGAAAACTAAGAGGAGAAAACTTCTTTGATTCTTTTGAAATTGATTGGTTCGAAAGACAAAAGAAAATGAGTGCTTCCTATGAATGTAGCTCAACAATCTTTAGTGTATTTAACAAGACAAACAAAACAAAAGATGATGGTATGGGCAGAGAGAAAGAGAGAGCAGTGGTATAGTCAAAATATCGAGTTATGTTCAGATGGTGGCGGCAAGAACGGACTCTAAGTAAGCGAAGAAGCAACTTTGTAGAATCTCCATTGAGACCAGTTTGATCATCAGTTAGCCATATTGGATAAGATAGTTGGATAGATTCTGGTGGCCACTCCTGTATGAGATATACAAAGGCCCGTTGTGATACCAAAAATTCCACTCGTTTAGAATATGTATGCAACACTGTTTAGGTGTTTAGTAGAACACAATTTAATATCTTTTAAACTTGAGCTGACTGCAGTGTTCATAGCCTATGAACGTTGACTGATTCTTTCAGAAGCTCGGCCTGTGTTTTTTTTTGTCCACAAAGAAGCATGGAAATTCGATTGATAAAAAGATTGGGAGAGTTGATTTAGAAGAAACAAGAATTTGGAAAAAATGGGTTTTGAAAAGATGAATAAAAAGATTGGGAGACTTGGTTTTAAAGAAACAATTTGCAGGTCAGAACCCCCCCCCCCCCATGGCCTATAATTATTTAAAATTTGCAATCACTATGCATGGTATATACGTTCCCACATTAGCAAAAGGTCTTTTTACCTTTAAGGGGGTCCTCTAGTACAAATGGTGTTTTTAAAAGCTTTTTTTGGGATTTTTTTTTCAGAAACTACAAATGGTAATGAGATAATTCTTCGTATATTTATTCTTTACATATTGAATTATAAAAAAAAAAAATTTTCCACGTGCTACACGAACACTGTTGGGGTCCGCCAGCTGAGTACCGGCCATGTTTTTTTTGGAAGGGTGCGTTTGCGCCATCCTAACTTTGTCCCTGTTCGTCTGAAATGTAATCCAAAAATTGTCTCTTAAAAAGCATTACTCCAATTAAGGGATGACCTATAATGAACCCGATCTGATCAAAATTGGACCCGCGGCATCGTTTTAACTTTTTTTTTCGAAATTCGCCCTTTTTTGCTCTAAAAACTCCCCCCAAAAATCGGCTAGTCAATGGAGCGCAATCTCCGTAGGTTAACCCGTAGAGCAAAAAGTTTTGAATACAACAAAACAAGAATCAAGTGAATCGGCCAATTAGTTTCGACGGAATCATGGCGCGATGGTCAAAAAATGTGTTTTCGAGAAAAACGCGTTTAAAGTTTTAAAACCGTGTACGTGACGTAGTGAACGAGACGTATTTGAGGCTCTGTATCTCAGAGACGTTTACGAATTTGACAAAATCCGTTCGTATACTTTTTCTATGATAGTTATACTATACAAATATGAAATAAAAAAAATCGATTTTTTCAAAATTTAAAACTAGAGGACCCCCTTAAACATTTCAAAGAATAATCAAAAAATGTTTGTAATACCGATATGGTTTTTTTAAATAGTCCCCTTCAGGCTCAGTACAGCTATTTGCATGATCTAAAAGCATGTCTAATGAGTGTTTTAGATCGTCGGCTGGAATGTCCTACAGGATGTCAGTACAAACCTTTTGGATGGCTTCTACGTCATCAAAACGCGTTTGTTTAATCGGTAAATGCATTTGTTTCTAAGGTGAAAGTCGCAAGATGCCGCATCAGGTTAAAACGAGGAGTGGGTGATGGTTAAATTCGTCTTTTAGTCAAAAAATCAGTCACAAGTGTCTATCGTTGAGATGCCGTCTTTCGATAGCCAAATATTCAGTTGAAATGTGATACTTTTATGTTATTAAAATGCTTAACCTTCGCCTTACCAAAGAGTAAATAAGTAAATAATAAATAATTTTTTGCCATACCTAAGTATTTAGTATCGTCTCTGGTGATAGTCCCGTTTTCGAAAAAAAGGCCTAACTTTAACGATTCATTTTGCGACTAAGGAAAATACTAAAACATTTCTTTCCAGAGGGTTTATTGAACACATACTGAGGTATCTATTTTTTTTATTTTATTGTGAGTTTTATTCAAAATGGTGGCGAAAGCACCTGGGATCACCCGTGTGGGTATTCGGTATGCAAAATAACAAAAATAACAACAAAACATGAATAATATTTTCAAAAAAATATTTCTTTATGTTATTGAAAACTACTTTCGAATTTGTTCAGTAAGTCGAAATCATAACTACATTAGATAAATACTCTGACAGATATTGAACATGAATATTAAAAAGATCACCCGGCTGGGTATGCCAGGTATGCGCCTATGAAACCGGTAACGACATCTAGCGGTAAATAGCCGAATATTTATAAACTTCGGCACCGTACCAAATGTCATGTTTACTTCTTCTGTCATATGTCAACAATATTCAGTTCACAATTTGTCAAGTTTCATCCAACAACGCATTGTTTGACGCTCCGGAAAATGTCGGATTACGTGCCTACAAATTACGATTTGCGGACACAGTTAATTTTGTGTTACCATTTGAAGAAAAACGCTTCTGAATCGCATCGAATGCTTGTGGAAGCTTACGGCGAGCATGCTCTTGGTCGCACACAGTGTAACGAGTGGTTCAATAAATTTAAAAGTGGTGATTTTGCTGTGAGAAACGAGGAGCGTGGCCGGCCACCAAAAAAGTTTGAAGACGCCGAATTGCAAGCATTGCTCGATGAAGATGATGGCCAAACGCAAGAACAGCTCGCAGAACAATTGGGTGTTGACCGTCGGACCGTCGGAAAACGTTTAAAAGCAATGGGAAAAATTTTAAAGGTCGGTAGATGGGTGCCACATGAACTGACTGAAAGGCAGCAAGAAAACCGAAAAACCACTTGTGAAATGCTGCTCGCCCGGTGCAAAAGAAAGTCGTTTTTGCATCGAATCGTAACTGGTGATGAAAAGTGGGTCTATTTCAAGAATCCCAAACGAAAAAGATCGTATGTTAACCGCGGCGAAAGTGCGCAATCGACCGCAAGGCCAGATCGCTTCGGAAAGAAGGCCATGCTATGTGTTTTCTGGGACCAGCGTGGTGTCATATGGTATGACCTTCTAAAACCTGGTGAAACGGTTAACGGTGAACGTTACCAACAACAATTGGCCGATTTGAACCGTGCTATACGCCAAAAACGCCCAGAATATGAAGCCAGGCAACACAAAGTGATTTTCCTCGATGACAACGCACCACCACACCGCACTAGAGCCACCAAAGAATTGGTTGCATCGTACAACTGGGAAACGTGTTTTTTCAAAAATAATTACCGGTTTCATAGGCGCATACCTGGTAAGGACAGCGAAGGTTAAATACAATTTCAAGTAGATTTTGGCTGATTTTTTTATGGAATCTACGGTGGTCGCGGGTTTCAGTTGGCTAACACGTTGGTCATCATTTATGTCCTGACAATCGTTTTTAAATCGCGTGTACCACTCATGAAGTCTGCCACGGGATAAACGATCATCACCATAAGCTTAGTTCATCAATTTAAATTTTTAAAGTCTTACCAACTTTAAAGCAAAACTTAATATTTGCGCTTTGCAAATTAGTATCAAATTTTTGTACCAGTGACAAAAACATACTTTTACTTCGGACGCAATAACTTCGCTTACAGTGAACCAAATTTAATGAAACTTCCAATGCACTGGGTGGCACCACCACAAAATGCCCTCTTTGAAAATTTCAGTTTACTTTAAAAAGCATGTAATACTAAATTGGTCAACATTTTTTTTAAAACCCCCCGCCCCCCCTCCCCCCCCATGACCAAGTTCTGGCTACGCCCCTGCTTGAAGACCACCTGATATGACCAAGCCAGAGCATAAAAACTTACTTACTTAACTGGCCATAACAACCCGTTACCGGGTTACCCTGCTTTCTGCATTTAGTCGCATGAAAGGATGATAGTTCTCAACTTAGATCTTTCACCAGAGACATCTTTCACTTAGATCTTTCTCCCCTTTTTTTGTTTTTTGAGCTCTATGTAGAATGTAGTGGCTGCCTCTGTATGGGACACACTTAGGCCTCCATATGGGCCCGTTGTGATACCACAAATTCCACGGCGGTTTTGGCAGTTTTCCTTTCACACTTGGAGGTTTTGCCATTGCCTGTCAAGAGCGCACTTGTGAGACTCTTGTAATTCTCATCTGCTTCATGTGGATAGCGATAGAAGTAGACGAGTGTTTCACCAGCCCGAGCTAGGAATCGAACCTAGGGCCTCTGGTATGAAAAGGCGGCGCGCTACTCACTAAACTATTGAGGCAGGCATTCGACCTCCAACTACCTCATCGAACACCTTTTTCGTCGGAGTTTCATTGTCCATACGGGAGATATGGCAATACCAAGATAAACTTAAAAGCTGGAACAAATTGCCTCAGACTAAGGTGATCCCTTAGATAAGACTTCCGCTGAAGTTGCGCGTTAGTTGACTTGATTTGAATCTTTCGTACGAAAGCTTGGCAAAGATGTCTTATTCTTGGATCCGTTTTTACTTCGTTTTCGTTACTTCGTCTTCGCTTCTGATCACAGATCAACATTGCTTATTTAGATTGGTATACTGGTTTTTGTTTACTTTGGGATTGTGTATAGTTTATTTCGGTTGTTATAGCTTTGTCCTAAGTTAGGTCTCTTAAACTGCCAGTCACTGGTTTTTATTTTAAACTTCCAAAATGTCTGTTTGTCTCAAACATTTTGTGGGGCTCAAAAATTGTGTATGGAATCCCCCAAAATGAAATCATCTGTGCTCCACTGTTGATCCTTTTTATGCACAGCCAGAAATTGGATAATTTTTTTTATGACTACTGTGACAGTTGCTTGTCAGTCAGTTGATGTCGATGAAGACGTTATCTGCATACTTTGAATGGTGATTTAACCCTTTCGGTTATTCTATGCCATATGGCATAGTCTCTTTTCAGTGCCTGTTTTAGGTCAAAAAACTTGTGAATACTATATTTTTATATATTTTGTATTTTTTTCTTAAGTCTTTTTATACCAAATAATGGAAAAAATATTTTGATTAGTGTGCCCAGTAAATTGTAAGGGTTCA
This sequence comes from Melieria picta, assembly GCA_964056695.1. Lineage (NCBI taxonomy): Eukaryota > Metazoa > Arthropoda > Insecta > Diptera > Ulidiidae > Melieria > Melieria picta. The sequence continues at coordinate 72,457,318 of OZ057399.1, read as the reverse complement.
GAAAGTGAGCGTTCCTATCGAGCTGCGTATTTTACAAAAAAAGATCACTTCGTACTTTTATTTATTCTATTACAAAAATAAATTTATTTCATAGCTTTATGTAAGTAATCTAGTAGGTAATTATTGCTTTAGTAAGTGTAAAAAAAGTTAGATCCCAAATATAGTTCACCAAGGCTGTACGATTTTATTTATTTCTTACTATGCCATATGGCATAGATTTTACCCAACGGAAATAAACTTTTTGATTTGATTGAATAGCGGCAGTGGCTGCACGCTTCAAAACTATTAAGTTATTATTGGCGGGGAATGTGCACGAATGTGCGACCTAAAAGATCTATAGTGCCCCCTTCTTGGCCTTCACAGTTCGTCCGTGAGTCCAGTATCCAAGAGGAATCTTAGTACATTTCCTAAGCCTCTGGAAACTTAGTCCGAACCTGGTATAATAAAATCACCCAGATGCTTTTTTCGTTTGTATATTAGTGCAGGGCATATGCCTAGTATGTGTATTGCAGTTTCATTATTCTGCAAACAGAACCTACAGAGTTCGTTCACCCTGATACCTAGTTTGGTTAGATGACAGTTCAGTCTACAATGCCCTGTCAATATACCTGTGATAATCCTTAGATTATTCTTTGAGAGACTCATACATTCCTCGAACCTTTTCTTGTTGGAAGAGCCAATAACCATCTTGGAATGTTCAAGGCCTGGTTGATTTTCCCAGTATTAATTCCGGATGGTTATCTCGTCGGATGGATAGTGCTCCTTTGCCTAGACCACACGAATAGACGCCCCCTTCGTGCAAGTTTGTCGGCCTGCTCATTCCCATCAATACCGGCGTGACCCGGAACCCAGAGGACCCATACCTGATTGTAACGGCCAAGTTCGTTCAGCTTCTCAAGGCATTCCGACATCAGTTTGGAGGATACCTGCTAGGATCTTAATACCTTGATTGCCGCTTGGCTGTCTGACAGGATCGCGATCTTCCGGTTCCGGTATTTGCTCACCAGATTGAAGTGAGCGCACCTTTCAATGGCGTATACTTCCGCCTGGCAAATGGTGGTCTGCTTTCCTGTAGGTTCCGAGTATCTAATCCCAGGTCCATACACCCCGATTCCGGTACCTTCCTCCGTTAGGGAGCCATCTGTGTACCAGGAAATCATGTACTGATCTATCAGATATGTCTCTGATATACCTACCCAGCTTATTTTATTAGTAAGTTCTGTTTTAAATCAAATAAATAAATCTTAATAATTAAAAATAATAATTTTTTTTTCCTTTAAGTACGTTCTATTCCATATGGCATGATGCCCAAAAACTACTTTTTCGAACAATATTTAAAAAAATTACCTTTGATTATTCATTATGTAGGCTTAAACAGTGATAAAATGGAAAAGAATGATTTTTAAAGTCTAAAACAAAAAAGAAGTACCGAAAGGGTTAATTGTTGGTAGATACTACCAGAGGAGACACGAAAAGGGCATTGTGTATCATGTTTCTGTGTCTTGAAAGGAGACTCTAATACACTTTCTGTATTACTGTTCTGCCTTTGCTCGAAAAGGACTCTATTTCCTTTAGCAGATACTAAAGGAGATTGAGAGAGATAGAAATAGATAGATCCTTGTCGATCTCACTAACTTCTAACAGACCAACATCGGACTTGACTCGGTTAGGCGGGAGCTTGAATCCTTAGTATTAACTAAGTGGATATATATCCATTAGTATGAAGTATTCGCATCGACTAAAACCATATCAGGTTCGATGAATTGCCGTATTGGAACACAAAATGTGTCCTTTTTTGCAGTGATTTGGTTAATGGTTAGTCTTAAATGGTTTCTACCTGGAACTAATGCCCACTGACCTTTTTGGTGTTGCTTAAAAATATCCATGAAAATTAAAATTAAAAATGAAAAATTACTTTGATAGACTGCAAACAAAAACAAACTCAGAAAACCATAAAGTTTAAACAAAAGAAAGATCAAAAATCAACTTTACGCTGCAGTTGCCCAACGCTTCATCCATTCATCCCTCACTCTTTCTTGTGTTCTATGCCTCCCAATAAGTCCACATCCTCTTTCTAACTATCTCGATTTTTCATCCTTACTTTCAGGCTTATACAGATTTCTCCCCTCGATTGTGTCCATTCTTGAGGCAAGCATTGAACAAATCCTTCGCATCATCCACTTAATGAACTATGCCTCAGCTGGTTTTTTTTCTTTACATTACATTATCCTTTTTTTTAATTTTTTTAACGCATAAATTCGTTGTTAGGTTTTCTGCTGGTAACGGTAAAAATTATTGCACGTGTCTTCATAACATTAAATAAAAAACTCACCCACCCATTCTCCAACTTACGCACAACCAACGCTCGATGTGATGGGGAGTGATGTATGCACACCGGAAAGCATAAAGCATGGAATATGAATGTAAAACGAAGCACGCTGAAATTTGTAATTAAAGCAAAAAATGAAAAATCACTTTTTCATCAATTAGCGTTGGCAAGCAGCTGATGCTAACAAGAAAAACAAAAAAAAAAAAACAACCAACCATGGCTTTCTTATGATTTGTAAATACGTAAAATTGGAAATTTTCAACTATGGCCCCCTGCCGCTGCCGCCGCTACTGTGGCCTTTTACTGCACGGCGGAAATTATAATTTCATTTTTGAAATATGATCTTTCTATTATTGCTGGGTTTTTAGTGCAACGTTTTGCTTTTGTTGTTGTTGCTGTTGCTGTTATTGCTACGAGCAGTCGCGTGCTGTGTGCGTGCGCGCAGTGCGTGTGCGCCACCGCTCGACACTCCCCTGTGGCTTAGCCGAGTTTGCCAATTTTCGCTGCTGTGTTTGACTGCTCCGGCAGTAGCCTCAGCATGTGTGTGTATATGTGCGTGTGTGTGTGTGTGCGTTTATGCTTTGGCAATTGGCGTTGCTGCTGTTATTATTAAATTAAACATTTGCTTTAGGGCTTTCGCTGGGCAGTGGACTGTACATTATCTATGGCTATGAATTGCGCCTCATTCTATAATTTAATTATATTTGAAATTTTGCATATTTACCACTGCACACGGCACGGATTTTTCTTGTCATTTCATTACGCCCACTGTTCATAATTAATTAGAATTTAATGGTGTGCGGCCGCACCAGTGACCAGTTGTTGCTATGATGAATTGCCTCTCAGATGCTGGTCGGAGATGTGGACTGACAAAGTGTCTAGACCAGTGATGGCCATTCTGCTTCTCGCGAGTAGCAACAAGGCTGACGTTGCTTTATATTCGTAAACGTGCAGTTCTTTCTGGACATTTTCCAATCGTTCTTCTAACTTCGGACTTTATGACTGGCCTAGTGTCAGTACGGCAAAGCGAACTAATTAGACAGAAGCGCCCGTAGCTCAGCCGTTAAGTTTTTTTGGTGTAAAAAAATTTTTAAATAATGAAATAAAATATCTAAAATTTAATTTAATAATGCAATAAAATAAAAAATGAATTCTTATAATTTTATTTGCAAAATGTTCTCATTAATCAAAAAAGCAACCGTTCCATAATCTTCCTCCTGACTGTTATTTTTTTATTTTCTAATTTTTTATTTAATTAAATTCATTATATTGATAATAATTAAATCTTTAAAGCGCATTTAAATAGTGAAGTAAAAAATCTAAAAATTAATAAAACAACGCAATAATAAAATAAAAAATTAATTCTTATAATTTTATTTGCAAAATGTTCTCATTAATCAAAAAGTAATCGTTCCATAATCTTCTTCTTGACTGTTATTTTTTTATTTTCTAATTTTTTATTTAATTAAATTCATTATTTTGATAACAATTAAATCTTCAAAGCGCATATAAATAATGAAGTAAAAAATCTCAAATTTAATTAAATAATGCAATAATAAAATAAAAAATGAATTCTTATAATTTTATTTGCAAATGTTCTCATTAATCAAAAAAGCAACCGTTCCATAATCTTCTTCTTGACTGTTATTTTTTTTATTTCCTAATTTTTTATTTAATTAAATTCATTACTTTGATAACAATTAAATTTTCAAAGCGCATTTAGAAAATGAAGTAAAAAATCTAAAAATTAATTAAACAACGCAATAATAAAATAAAAAATTAATTCTTAAAATTTCATTTGCAAAATGTTCAAATGTTCATTAATCAAAAAATTAACCGTTCCATAATCTTCTGCTTGACAGTTATTTTTTTATTTTCTAATTTTTTATTTCATTAAATTCATTATTTTCATAAAAGTTAAATCTTCAAAGCGCATTTAAATAATGGAATAAAAAATCTAAAAATTAATTAAACAACTCAATAATAAAATAAAAAATATGTTTTTCTGATTTTATTTGAAAAAGGTTCTCATTAATCAAGAAAGTATCCGTTCCATAATCCTATGCTCTGTTTTTTTTTTAAATTTTCTATTTTTATTTTAATTAAATTCTTTATTTTGATTAGAATTTTATCTTCAATTTACATCCAAAACATTAAAAAAAAATCTCAAAACAAATAAAATAATGCAATACTGAAATAAGAACTAATTATTTCTGATTTTATTTGCAAAATGATTTCATTCCATAAAATAGTAATCGTTCCATAATCTTCCGTGTGACTGTTATTTTTTAAATTTTATTTTTTTTAATTCTCTGTTTTGATACAAATTAAATCTTATATAATTAAAAATTCAAAAATTAATAAAATAATGCAATACTGAAATACTGAAATAAGAACGATTTTTATTTGCAAAAATGTCTCATTCCTAAAAAAGTATTCGTAAATCGTCTGTTTGATGGTTACTCGTTTACTTCATTTTCTATTTAATTTAATTCTTTATTTTTATACAAACTAAATCTTTAAAGCGCATTAAAATAATCAAAAAAAAATCTAAAAATTAATAACACAATAATAATAAAAAATTTTAAAAGAATTTACATTTTTTCTGGTTTTTTTTGCAAAAAAATATCCTTTTTTTATTTTTTTAGTTATTAATTTTTTATCTAACTTAATTCTGTTTTTTGTTAAAAATGAAATCTTCCAAGCGCATTTAAGTAATGAAATTTAAAAATCTAAAATTAAAAAAAAATAATGCAATATTAAAAAAAAATTATTTGTTTTGATTTTATTTGCAAAAGGTTCTCATTCCTTTAAATATTTATTTAATATTATTTAAATAATTAATATTATATAATTATTATAATTTATTTATTTATGATATTTTATTTTTTTAGTTTTTAATTTTTTAATTTATTATTCAATTTTTTTATTATTTTGATCAAAACTTGATTTTTAAAAGCTCATTTAACCCTAGTGTGTGTGCTGAAAAAACACCATTACCCGTGTGATGAGGTACCAGGAACCCCAGTACAAATTGTATGAAAAATTCTAACTGTTTGTTCGCAATGTACGAACTTGTGCCATTTTTGCTTAGTTTTAAAGCTCTCAGTAATAAAAAGGATATTTTATGCTTCGATAAAAAAGTGATTTGGGTACCCGGGTACCCCATCACACACATAAGGGTTAAAAAGCGAAAAAAAAATGATCAATTATAAACTTATAAAAACATAGAATATTTTTTCAACTATCTCCCACTCCTCACCTTCTGATTCTGCACTGTAAATTCAAAAACCATCAATAAGCGCAACCACAATCGAAAAAAATAAGGAACAACGAAATTTATTTCCCACGCATGCGAATCGCCGCAACAACCATTACAACAACAATTTCATTATTATTATGATTCAACAGCAGCGGCGGCGGCGGCAACGGCAGCTAAAATTGAAATTACATTTCCCGGTGGAGAGTACAAGACACAGCCGCAAAAATTCGTTGTGTGGAAAATTTTCCCAGCATTTGTGGCAGATAAATAAAAACGAATCGTCACAACAACAACAACAATATAATTGCATACAAATTTGAAGAGCAATTGCAGGCCATACGCAACGTACACGTACACATTAGGGACACGCAGGACATCATTGTGCTGCGCTACATCCGGCAGCGCATCAGACGTGTGCGTGTTCGTGAAGTGGCCGCTCGCCATACACACACACAATCGTTTGACTACGAATGGGGTGCAGAATTGCACGTACACGCGCTCAATTGTTATTTCATTTTATTGTTATTATTGTTGTTGGAGACTTTTTGTATTTCATTTTATTTGCGCTATCAATTGCGCAAAACTGATTGAGACATTTAAAAGGCACACATTGCACTATGAAGGCATACAGTCTGTACTAATGGGATTGAAAGTAGCTTGGAGAGTTTACTGTTGGGAAATTTTAGAGAAGGGGAAAATATTAAAAAATGCGTTTTGGGTTTTTCCAAGGGAGTGAGATGAGAATTGGGCACATGAGAAAAAAACTAACTTCATTTTAGAGGCGCTTTTGAACAAAATAACTGGCTTCATGGTTTCTAGAGAACTAAAGTCCTTCATGCTCCTGGGAATCCTGATAACAAATAAGCTGAATAATCAAACATGAACCTATATGACTGCGATAGAGATATAGGGTGTTTTTTTTAGAGGTTTGTTTTTCGAATAGAGATAAAACTGGCATTTTGTGGTCAAATCTGGCAACTCTAATGTCATTTATGTTCAGTTTGGTTTGCCATTTCATCATGAACAGGTTGACAAAAGAACAACGCTTGCAAATCGTGCAAATTTATTTCGAAAATAATGGTTCAGTTCGCGAAGTTTACCGCAAGCTCCGTCCATTTTATGGTCGACATAATCGTCCATCAGAGCAATTAATTCGGTTAACCATGGGTCGTTTTCGCACTACGTTTACTCTATGTGATAATACGCATCCGCAGAGACGTCGAACAGTGCGCACCGAAGAAACAATTGCCGCTGTAGAGCAAAATGTTGAAGAGGACCCGAATGAATCGATTCGCCACCGTGCACAGCAATTGGAGCTTTGTCCATCAACTTTATGGAAGATTTTGCGCAACATGAATGTGGATGAGTTGTGGTTCCAACAAGACGGCGCTACATGCCACACAGCGCACGGCACAATCGATTTATTGAAGGAAACATTCGATGAGCGCATAATTTCGCGGAATGGACCTGTCAATTGGCCACCAAGATCGTGTGATTTGACACCATTGGACTATTTTCTTTGGGGATATGTGAAGTCGCTCGTCTACGCCAACAAACCAGAAACGTTAGGGGACTTGGAAGCCAACATTCGTGGCGTTATTGCCGACATACGGCCCCAAATGCTCGAAAAAGTGGTTGAAAATTGGACCTGTAGAATTGGCTTTATTCGAGCCAGCCGCGGCGGCCACATGCCCGAAATCATATTTAAACATTAATGGCATAAAATTATCCTTCCAATAAAGCCAAATTGATGGACATTAAAACGATTTTCTTGTGTTTTATTTCAATTCGAAGTTCTATACCTCTAAAAAAAACACCCTATAGTTCAGATAGTTTATTGCTCGTATGTAAACATTTTCATGAGCGTTTTTGAAGCGCTAAGACAGGTTGTATATTTCGGTTAAAAAATTTCAAAAAATAAATAAATAAATAAATTAGGAGGTTGGCTTCTGCAAAGCTGTGAGTGGATCTCTTTAAAATTTCTTTTCTACTTAATTCAAAGTATACTTCATCGTTTGCAATGATCTTTCCGCATTTTTTAGGCATTATACGGATTTTGGGTTGAAAAGATTTCTGGTCTCTTGTGTTGGTTCAATGAGTGAACTACTTGGAATTTACAGCTTCTGCAAGCCTATGAATGGATCTGTTGATAATTTTTTTTCTATTTTATTCGAAGTATTCTTCATTGTTTGCTACAATCTTTTCTCATCTTTCAGGCAACATGCGAAATTTGTGTTGAAAAGATTCCTGGTCTTTTGTGTCGATCCAAGAATCGGTCCAATGTTTGTATTTTTCGAAAAATGCCAAGTGCTGCTAAACCAGAAAAGGAGCCATGAACCGGAACAAGTAGAAGATAGAATGAGCAAGTCAGGTGAATGGGCCGGGTGGAGTAGGAAATCCATTTGAAACGCCCCTAAAGTTTCCTTCCTTCTTTTAAATATCTGACAGTAAGGTGTTAGATGCATCAGCGAAGTAGTCGAGATCTTCGAAGCAAAAAAATTACACTTTTAGAGGTAGAGAAGATACAGAAGTTTGTGACTTAGAAATGTCTTTGGGTTACTAGACTAACTTAGCCACATTCTTCGACCAATAAAATTTGCTCAAATAGTAACTTAATTTTTCGAATATTTATTGAAAATACAAAATATCTCGAGCAACGTTTACTTGGCTAAAATTCGGCTCCCTAAAAGTTTAACATGCATTGAAAACTGTGGGGACAGTTCTAACGTTAAAATTGATTCTGGTCCTGGCAAAGCTCTTGGTTCCAATATATAGGTTTGAGACAAGAATTTCAAGGCAAAGTAGCCCACCGGTTTCCCCAATAACCAACAGCGGCCTTAGCACATCTTCCAATAGTAGAACTTATCTCAAAAACTTTACATTGAACTTTAAGTATAACTTTGTAAAGGAAAGTTCCTTGGTTCCAGGACACGTTTGAGTCGAGACCCTCAATTCCATCAATAACCAACATGTGCCTGGATTAACCTTTAAATAGTAAAATTTATCACAGACTCCATCCACATTGACCTTTTGGTATAGCAAACATGACTTTGAAACGAGATCTCCAAGCTGCAGCAGCTCACTGGTTTCAATGTCCTACCAGCTTTCTCTTCCCCAATATTCAAATAATGCTTCCTTTGAACAGCAAATGTCACAATTGTGACACATGATACCCGAAAAATTCAAAAACAAAAACTTAAAACCATCAAAAACTCCGAAAAAAAATTATAATAGAAAAAGGTAAGAAAACAAAGTCCGGAAGCGTCCAATTGCCTTTTTCTTTGCTGTAGAATGCGCGCACTGCGCTGCGTAAATGAGGAAAAATGACATTATGCCACGACAAAAGAAGGCAGCAACTTCAACGGCAACTGTCAAACGAAAACGCAATGCGCCAAGAAGTGAGGTTAATTTGAAACATAAGGAGTAGAAATTTCATTTTCTGGCAGGACGACAACGCTTCCGACAAAGCAGCAACAGCAGCACAAAAGTCAATTACATAATCACATTAGCCGCTGTGCTGGAGGTTTAAAATTGCAACAACAAAATATAGAAATTGAGACAAAAGAAAAAGACATATTTTACAAAAGTGAATTTTCCCCAATGCGGAACAAATGAACGCCGCAAAGGACGCGCCAAGACAGTTTGGGACAAGTGCGGCCAGACAAGACACGAGCTGACACATGCAGGCAACAACAACAACAACAACAAAATGGGAAAATTTGAAACAAAAACCATGAACAACAATAACAAGAACAACAATAACAATACTTAAGTAGTCAAGCCATGTCGGCAACATGACTTAGAAGCATACAAAATTTGAGGTTAGGTAGCGGCAGCAAGTTGCAGGTGAAGGAGCAATTTTCGGGTGTGAAAAATGTGCTATAAATTTTAACTAACTTATGAGTATTTTTTGTATTTATTTCTTTAATGTAGTGGGCAATAGTTTTTGTTTTTGCTTTCATTAATGCTTATTTTTGCCTTTGACTCATCACATAACCTCAATTGCAATGTGTGCCATATTTTGTTTTATATATAAATGGTTTATTTTGTATGGCATTGGAATGAAGGAAAGCAGCTAAGAAAATAAAATATGTATGTAAATAAGTGAGAATTTTAATTTTAAAAAATGTTTAGATTTTTTAAGCAAAAATTTACCATATAAAAATTAACATTTAAAATGGTAAAAAGTTTAGTTCTATTTATTAGAATTAGCCATCAAATAAATAATAAATAATTTTTTTATATCAAATTTCAACTCACACACACTCAAACCTGGCCTGCAACATTAACACTTGGGCCACCATGATTGTTACTGTGTTATTGTTGTTGTTGTTGTTTGTCGTTATTGCCATTGCTGCCGTCTGGCGCGCCCTCGACCCATAGTAATCTTTCATTAATGGAGACTAATGGTGACGTTTTCTCAATGTTACGCTGTCGTTGTCGTTTCTTTTTTGTTTTCTGTCGTTGCAGTTTGCTGGCTGCCGTTTTTTGAAAATTTATGACCCAAACGCGCTCAATGGGTGTCGGCGGGTACCTCAATTTTGGTTGCGGTTGCTTAGAAAATTGTCGGCTAATTTCGTTTCTTTTCATTTCCTCATCCCTTTTCCCCACGCTGTGGCATTTCTTCGTTACTGTTTTCTTGTGTGCCGCGTTGAAGTTCTTTGAATTGTGTGCTGCCCGTTTTGTGGGTAACAACATGGAATTGTCGTTAATGGTTGGCCACCTGCGGTGTGTGGAATGGGCGGCGTATTTTTGCCTTTGTGCCGAAGCGAGTAACAGGTGTTGGCGACTACGAATGGTCTCAAATGGATTGAAGTCTTTGCTGACGTTTCTTCATAGATGTGTGGTGGATTTGACTAGAAAATAAAATATTAATAAATTGAAAAAAAGAACCTAAGTATCTTTCAAAATGCGCTGCCACTGCAGCACTCATAAATCGTTGCTCTTTGTAGGTTATGAAGCCGCAAGTCTCAACCTTATGGAGGTAAGAGTCGCCTCCAAACACACCCTTCGCTTACACACCCCATGAACACCTCCCACAAGCAGGTAAATACACATATGTAGGTCGTATATGTATATGTCATAAGGCGCCCTGCCATATGAGCCACCCCCCCCCCCCCCTCCCTTACCAACAACTGTTCACTCTCACGTCCATTTATTTTGCCATATCGTGACGATTTTGTGTCGCTACGTGACGCCACATATAAAATTTGCATCAAAATGACTTTGATTACAAATTTGGCAACAACAACAACAACAAAAAACAGTAGCAATAACAATGCTGTGGTCGCAACAGCGGGAGCTGCGGTTTTATGAGGATCTGAAAGTTGTTTTCCCTCCTTCCAGCTTTGGCTTTGTTTGTTTTGGTTTTTTATTTTTGTTTGTAGCTGCGGTCTTTGCCATTTTTCCAACATTTTTCATACTTCTACTGTAATTTTTTTTTCAATTTTTTATGTTTTTCCAACAACAACAAAGTCATTTAAAAAATATCCGATTCGTTCGTGCGCGCTTTTGATGTTTCTATTTATGCGCATATTTGCCACGCCATCTGGTATTTATGGCAAATTAATTTTAATCGCGTGTGACAAAAGTGTCACATGTCACAAAAGATCGATTTATAACGCAGAGTGGTTTTTTTGAAGATTTTTTTTAATATAATAGTAAATTATGTATGGATGTGTATATTAGAATGTAATTTTTTGTTATTCCTTTGAATATTTAAAAGATCAAAGAGAGTTTACCAAATAAAGGACATAAGTACTGTGGGAGAGTGTCCTAAAATAAACAATTGATTTCAGTTCATAAATTTATTTATTCATTCCGACATGGTGTGACTTGAGACTGTCCGATTAATCGGCCACATTCGGCCATTAAAATCACATTCGGCCAAAATAAAGGCCGAAAATAAACAATTGATTTCAGTTCATAAATTTATTCATTCATTCCGACGTAGTTTGACTAGAGACCAACCGATTAATCGGCTAAATTCGGCCAAAATACAGGCCAAAGTCCGAATTTTTCACAGAAAGTGAATACATATTGCTCGATATGATAAGGCAAGAGTAGCGATAGGAAAAGTGCTAATCGTCAAAATTGTTGTGCTTAATTATACTTTCACGAAAATCAGTTTGTGCTGCCCAACACAGGCACAGTTCGTATCGCTGGATTGTGTCAATATAAAAAACACAACTGAAAATCTTTGGTTCAGTTAACATCAGCAGTTTATTCAAAATTTCACATAATTTATTTCACTTCACTTCATCTGTATCACCCTCTCGCTTGCCCAAACCCAAAACTGACTGGCAGCACCATTTTCGGCCCTCTATATTTTTTTACCGGAGCCTAAATCATTCTCGAAACATCCGGCATCCCCTACAATCGTTCATGCAATAGTGTCCGAAATTGACATGATGCCTAAAAGTATGCAAAAACAACACTGAACGAACATTTTTTGCTTTACATTGCATACTTCTAGGACTTGAAGCTTGATTATTCAACTTCGGCTTCGGTTTTAACCAAATGTCCGTCTTGTAGCCGATTAATCGGCCTCTACTTCGGCCAAAATGTCACCTTCGGCCGGGCTGTAGGTGTGACGCTACACACCGGTTTCGTCAGTGCTGGCAGCATTGTTGCGCTCATTGTAGCGTAACAACAAATTCGTCTGCTTCCACATAAACGCTGCTATAAAATTTCGTCCAATTTACGATGCTCCAACACTCACAAATATAAACAAAAACCATTTTTTCGTTTTTCCCACCTAACAACAAAAACGAGCATTACTCGCTTAATTATCAGAATTATGGAAATTCACCAAAGTTGTCGCACTTCTAGCAAAACGAAAGTAAGAGCCAAAGTTTCATGGAAATAAATATATACCAAAATATATACATGCATACATATAGTATACATATACATATGCCATAGTGTGAGTACGAAAATTTAGACTGGATTTGCCTTGGATATCATTTGCCGCACTTGCCGCCTCGAACATATAAAATTCTATATTTGGCTGTGAAGGTGCGAGCAGTACATTGTTGTTGTTGTTGTTGAGTTAGTCCATGGATGTATGTGTGTGTGTGCCTGCGGTGAAGCTATGAAAACGTCGAAATTATGTTACACCGAACGGGTGAAAGTTTTCGACGCGGCACATATAAAACCGTTGCCTTTCAGCGTCGACAACGCACACACACGTCTGCGTTGGTTTTTATGGGTCTTCCAAAAATAAAAATCCAAAACACAACAAAACGCCGAAAAATAGGCCAGGCGCCATTTTAATGAGGCTAATCAAATATTTGACATTAATTTCGTTCGCATACAGCGCCTTGCCTCGCCTTGGCAAGTGTCAGCCACTCAGTTAGTCAGCCGGGCAACGGGCAAAAGTGGCGCCAAATGACTGGTTAAACATTCAAATTATATTGTATACCATAGCTTCTTGTGTGTGTGTACGTACGCGCAATGGCGACGCTGCATACTCGCAGGCGTAATTCATATCAATTTCCCTTGATAACTTTCGCCTAACGTTAGCCCAGAGTCATTAAAATTATTACCAACAATGTTTTTCCGTACAAAGTTGTGGTCGATTAAGTTGGCGTGAGAGCAAAAAATAATGCATTGTCAGCATAGGAAAATCCTAAAAATATTTTAGGTTACTACTAACAGAATCACATAATGCCAAGAGAAAATTTTATATACATTTATGGATCATTTTTGTTATAAGAATTTGTTGGAATTTACGAAGAAAGATACTATTTTATTGTACCTTATTTTGGTTACTGATAACTGAATAGTTTTTGTAGAGCTAAACCAAATTTTAACTTCAGAGGAGAAAAAACATTTTCAGTTAGGAGTAACTGAAAGTCATAATATTGAGTTGAACATTTATTTCATTTATATTTTATAACTTTTTAAAAATTTACAATTTCAGTTGTTAGTTGAAAATGGATTTTTTTATATCTTACAAAGAATTATAATTTAAAATTCAAGTTACTGCCAACAGAATTTTACAAAAAAATATGTTGAAAATAACGATACTGGTGAATGGTATTAAAAAATCAAATAACTAAATTTTTGAATGCTTTGAATGACAAGTTTTTTACCCACAAAACTATTGTAGCTTGCTTTAGTAGCCTCAAAATTTAGTTAATTTTCAGCACTGACAAATATTGGTTACTGCTAACCGAAACTTGTAATATTTGTGTAATAGTGCGTAATACCAGCAAAATTTGCTCAACGAAAGCCGAGCACAAAATATTACGTACATATATACATTGAATTTTAAATACTGAACATTTGAAGTAGGAAATGAAACTTAAGTTAGTGCTAACCGAACAGCATAAAGCTTATAAAAATTTAACAAAATACATAAGATCTGTTACCTAACCAAAACTTATACTTTGAAGAAGTAAGTTGTTTAAATTCAATTAGAAAAATTCGGTTACTGCTAACTGAAAATTGTTACCAATTTTTTAGAAATTTTAATATATTATTACTATTTTGTTTTAAAAAACATTCAATAAATAAAATTCGGTTTCTGCTAACTAAATAGCATTCTACATTTTTAAAAATTTTTTTATAAATTTTATTATTATTATTTTTTTTAATTTATGCAAGTAAGAAAGTTTTGAAAAATATTCAATAAAATAAAATTCGGTTACTGCTTACTGAATAGCATTCTACATTTTTACAAAATTTTTAGAAATTTTATTATTATTATTTTTTTTAATATATGCAAGTAAGAAAGTTTCGAAGAACATTCAATAAAATAAAATTCTGTTACTGCTAACTGCATTCTAAATTTTTACTTTTTTTTATTTTTGCAAATTTTATTATTATTTTTTTTTAATTTATGCAAGTAAGAAAGTTTCAAGGAACATTCAATAAAATATATCAACCAACTTACCTATAACGAATCTTTAACTTTGAAGAAGTAAATCGTTTAAATGAAATTGCAACATTTTGGTTACTGCTAACCAAATAGCATAAGAAAGCTTTAAGCACATTTTAAGTAAATCAACTTCAAAAAAAAGAACTGAATTATTTCAATTTTAATAAATCGGGACCACCCTAATACAAACGTACATATTATATTTGTATGTGTGTGCGAGCAGCTTTAACGATTCTGATTCGATTTTATTTCATTTTCGTCTATCATTAATTTATTCGATTATGCTGTGCTAAAGAAATAACAGCAACACACCAATAACAACAACAACAACACTGTCTCACACAGCCACAACAATGCGAAACTGAAGACGAAAACAGAAAAGGTAAAACAGCTGAATGAAAGTTTGTGTGTGTGTGTGTGTGGCGACTGCTACCATCAGACACTGGTCGCACATTCCTGGCGCTGCACAACGGCCTCGGTGGCATCACTGCGTGTCCTCCACATTTTGTTGTATGTGTGTGTGTGGTTTTTTCTTTTCATTTTCTGCGCATTTATGCTTTGCCAGCGAATAATGGTCCCACAGTGATGAAGCCGACGTGTTCTGTGGTTGTTGCTCGCTGTGAGCGTTACATTTGCTTTTGTTGTTATTGTTGTTGTTATAAGCAATGATGACGCTCAATGGTCACGATGTATTTCAATGTCCTTTTAAATGAATATTTGTCGACGTGCGTGCAAATACTTAATTAATATACGCACATACACACACATACGTGAACCCATGAATACAAATATTCACACACACAAACATACACTGCTACATATAAACACACATATGCAGATAAACATGTATATGAATGTACATAGCCACATATTATATAGAAAAAGTATAAATATTCACACTTCTGTGAAAATATACATACACACATACATACACACGTTGACGTGTAACGTTAAACGGAAAGAACTAGCGGTGTTCATAGAACTGAACAAATTTATTAATCATGCAAAATGAGTCAAATATGAAAGCAAATTTTTTTTATAAAGTTGTTTTAATTATAAAAAATTGTGTTGATTGAAAAAAAATTTCTAATTAAAAGGTAAAAATTTGATCATTATCGCAAATTGTCTGTCTTGTTATAAACTAGATGTATGTATTTCAGCAAAAAATGTGAACCACGCTAATATTTATTTGTAAATTGATAACCCGCATGTGAATTCTGCAGCTTGCTGTCTCATGCTTTACATATTTGTTTTCTGTTTTTATTTTGCAACGCTTATGATAAATGGATCACTGTACACACACACACACATACATATGTAGGTGGTTGTATAGGTATGTAATCTGACAAGTGCCTCTTTTAATTAAATAATACATTTACTATTTAATTTTAAATATTTGCACTCATATTTTTTTCAATGTGTTAGTAAAGTGCATTAATAAAGTTGCTAAAAAGCTCGATATGAAAGATTTATTTACCGCTGTTGATTCGAACAAAATAAATACGAAGTAGGAATTACTGCCTTCATATGGTGGGTTGGAGTAGCAGTTTAAAGTGGCACATTTAGGATAAAGCTGAAACATTTAGATGCCTTCAGATAAGGTTTAATTGAAGTTTAAGTAAAGGAAATAACCTAAGTCAGCAATATTGAGCTCTGAAATGTTGTAGAACTTGCACAACCAGTCACTGATTTCAATCTTTTATACTACTGTGTCCAAAAAATAAGGTGACATTGTATTTATTTTGAAAATTCTTTATGTATTCTTCCAAATCAATTTCATGCCCTCCCGATGCAATGCACTTATGCCAACGGATTTTCCAATCTTCGAAACACTGATTGTAGTCGTTTTCCGAGATGGCCTTCAGTTCCGTCTTCGCTGCGGCTTGAATCTCCTCTATCGTATCAAAACGGTGTCCACGGAGCGGTCTTTTGAGCTTGCTGAACAGCCAGAAGTCGCACGGCACCAGATCAGGTGAATACGGTGGTTGCGGAACGATATGGGTTGAGTTTTTGGCGAAATGATCACGAATTACGAGTGCAGTATGGGATGGTGCATTATCGTGGTGTAAAAACCAAGAATTATCTTTCCACAATTCCGGCCTTTTTAGGCGGATAGCGTTACGCAAACGACGCATAACGTTCAAATAATATTCCTTGTTGACTGTTGACTAAAAAAAAAATAATTCTCCAAATCCTTCGACGCGCGCAGTTCAAATACAAATTCACCTTATTTTTTGGACACAGTAATAGGTCAGTATGGTTGATAAGGAAAAGGAACCTCAGTGTGCGAAACTGTACCTATTTTAATCTTTTAAGGGTCACTATTGTCCCTTAAGTACGAGGACCTCAGTATGCGTAACCTGCTCCCTTCTTTTTGTTAGTGAGGCTATCATGAAAGGTCGAGAAACAGAGATCAAGGTCGACATATTAAATATTTATAGGTTAATATGTTTGATATATTAAGGACCTCAGTATGCGCAGTCTGTTCCCTTCTCTATGTTAGTGATGTCGCCAATGTTAAATATTTATAAGTTTGAATGGTTCATAAGGAATGGGGAGCTCAGTATACAAAGTCCACTTCGTTTTCTATGGTAGGGATGTGAGTCTACTTTCTTGTTTATGTTGGGGATACTGAATAAGGACCTCAGTATGCGTAGTTTGTTCCGTTCTTTATGTTCTTTACGTCATAAAAGGTCTAGAAACAGAGACCAAGATCGATAAATATTTATAAGTGTGGTCTATAAGGAATTAGTATGTGGAAGTCTATCTTCTTCTTGACGCTAGTGATGCTATCATGAAAGATCAAAGGTCAGGAACCAAAATCTTTGATGTTAATCATTTACAGGTTCATATGGTCCATAAAGAATAAGTCTCTCAGTATGCAAAATCTACTTTGTTCTATCTTGAAAGATCAAAAAACAGGAACCAAACTCGCCAATATTAATCATTTATAGGTTCATATGGTTCATAAAGAATGATGACTTCAGTATACAAAGTCTACTACGTTCTCTATGATTAAGATGCGAGTCTGTTTCTTGTTTATGTTAGTGATTCCATCATGAAAGATCAAGAATAAAGCAATAAAATTTTATTCAGTAGGGACCATAAGGATGAGGACCTTGGTATTTGTTCTCTCTTCAGAGTTAGAGTTACTTAGTTGTTCATTAGTTACTTCGAGTATGTCAACTATTAACAAACTTAAGTTCGCCGAACTTCGAACTAAGTTTTGTACTACTCAAAGATTTCTGTTCATTGGTATAAACTGAAAACACAGTCTAGAAACTCCGATTGCAAATAATCTTATAATGTATTCTAAAAATGTGGACTAAGGAGTGCGTCGAATAAAATTGTCCGTTACAAAATGATGAAATCTTTTGAACCAGTACACAGTGATTCGACTCCATACAACCGCGGGACAAAATTAGAAGGAGTGGTCCGTTCTTCATAAAATTTGGTATACTAGTTAATCATGGTCTGCTGAAGTGAAATCTCCATTTTGTTTTTTCTTAAACTTTTGTAATTTGGCAATGTCTGAGACTTAAATTTGCAAATTTCGTCATTTTTGGAGAGCTATAGCAACGAGTGTTTTGTCTAGATTTTTCAGATTTTACATTTCGTCGGTAACATCAACATTGATAATTCCAAAGAGTAACAGAAATTGTCTCAGGACCCTCTGGTTTTGCAATAAAAATGATAATAATAGACGTATGTTTTGCATTTTTGCAGTTTTCTCAATTTTTCATGCTGATTGCATACTTTTAGGGATAAATTAAATAAATTTTGTCGAAAAATAGGTGTTTAGACCACTTTTCAAATTGGATTATTTTCTGAAATCGGAAGATATCGGAGGATATAATTACATTATCCGACAAAGAAAGAATGCTTCTTAAAATAAAAAAAAATCCAGGAACATACTTTCACATACTTTTTAGATATTTCCCTCTAAGTTTTGCTAATTTTCAGATTTTTAATTTTGAAAAATATTTGAACTTAAAAGTGAAGTAAAAGCTTGAGCTTTGTAAATTTTGAGAAAACGTTAAAAGCGAAAATGGCCACATTATTTCTTAATCTATATTGAAAGTTTTAGCAACTTCTTTGTAACCATCTATTTAAAAAATTTTTTTACTCAATCGACTAAACAATAGAAAATATGTGTTTACAAATTTTTGTGAAAAAAGTTCCGACTTTGAGCAGCTCTTGCAATTGCACTAATTATTTTTTCGCACAGATATTTTGGGGTTTTCTTAGTTGGAGTTTACCTTTCAAATGACATCAAAATTGTTAAATTCTGAGACTATAAATTTTTTGAATTTTGTCTATGGAACGAATCACTGTGCAGTAGTCCGATTTTTATGAATTAAAGTATTTTTGTTCAAACATTGTTTACAGATTTCAAAACCAAAGTAAGAAACCAGATATTATGTTTTTTTAATAAAAAGTTTTAATTTTTCACGAACCTCGTCCATTAACGTTTTTATGGTAGTGTCCGATACCCTCATAGCTGATCAAAACCACTTTCTCTTAAAGTCTTGAAGGTCTTTGGCGACTTTCTTGGTTACCTTCATCTTCCTTTTTAATAAAGCCCAGTATCTCTCGATCGGCCTTAGTTCTGGACAGTTAAGTGGATTGGCTTCTCTAGGTACCAAAATCACTTTATTGCGTTGGAACCACTCTAAAGCCGTTTTGCTGTAGTGCCATGAAGCGAGGTCAGGCCAAAAAAACGTGGACACTTCATGTTAGCTTAAAAAAGGGAGCAATCTCATTTGCAAACATTCCTTCACATATATTTCGCTTTTGATTGTACCCGATGTAACGTATGAGCTACTCCTTTTGCCACAACTGCAGATAGCCTACCAAACAAGGAATTTATGTGGGAATTTGTCACTTTTTTGGACTTGAATTTTTCAGGAACATTTCCTCGAGAATCGACTGTATAAAATTCCGGCCCAGGTAGCTGGGAAAATGCCGCTAAAACATAAGTTTCGTCATCCATTATGCAGCACTCGAATTTCTTCACAAAATCTTGCGCCAGCTGTTGTTTTGCGGTTTCATTCTTGACGGCGTTTCGGTCTGGAACTTTTTGCACCTTCTACGTCTTCAGCCCCACTTCCTTCTTAGTTCTGCGCACGAAATATTCTGAGCAGTCAGCCGCCAGTCAGTCCTCGCCAATTTCCTTCCCCAAATGTTTGGATCCTTCTTCAGAATGGTCACAACATTCTTCGCCTTTTCATGATCATGTGGCCCCTTATTTTTACCAGAACCTTTCTTCCGACCAATACACAGGTCCTCCTTAAAGCGATCCTACCTCTTTGGCAATTTTTTTAAAAGACCACTGAGGTTGCTTTTGAAAAATTGTAATGATGTTTTTTCGCACTTCCACTTCGCTTGCCATTTTCGCGGTAAATAAATTTTTATTGAGTCTAACGGACGCATTATATTTTCTGACATTTAATTCAAAGCTACTAAGATACAAATTTTTTTAATTGAAATTTTCAATAGCACTGTAGGGGAAAAAATGTAACGGACAATTTTATTCGACGCAGTCCTTACTTACTTACAGTCGAGCTACAATTCGATTTATAGGTAGCAAACAAGGCAAGTCGCATTGAAGAGAAAGTATGGTTTGGTTAAGGTGACAAGTTCGTCACTTTCCCTTGAGAAAAAATATATTAATTTGAATTCACACATTTCACGAAATTCATCAAATTTCATTTGATGTCCCATCTAAAAATATTTAAAATATATTTAGGCAAAAGATTCCTATGTTTCTCCACCACATTACAATTGCGCAGCATTAGACCATTTGATGAATTTGCCGAAAAAAAATAAAATCTTGCATACTTTTAGAAATTCTCGATTTTACTGATTCGTCTGGGCGCGGCCAAGCATTGCCGACACCACACCTAACCCACACAATCGACAAGTTCATTGGTGTTGCCAGCCAAATCGTCCTCCAACTTACACGCCGCTATGTGCACATTTACTCTTGTTGTTGTTGTATATGCAAAATTGGTATTTTACATACACTACACGAACGAAACAATTGAAGTCGAGAGATTTTCGAAATTTTTTCATTGCATTTCGTTAGAAAATGAAATGTAGCGCGCACATTTGGAATGTTTTCGGGTTATTTCAATTGAAATTGCTTAGTACAGACGCGCGCAAGTACACGCACACACACATACACATGCACACGTTTATGTGTAGAGTTGTGTGTACAACTGAATTGTGGGGCTATGGGGGCTATGCAAAGTAACGTCTGTTTGTTTGTTTGTTTGACAGAGGGGAAGGTCGTGGTTGGCGAATTTTGGAGGTTGTGGGTGGGGAATGATTTAAGGCATCGCTTGGGTGCAATTGCACCAATGCCATTCGCCAATGCGCCTGGAATGCTATGAATTTTGTAATATACTCAAAACTTTTCAATACAGCAGACGCACTTACTGACACACACATATATAATTACGTACATATTTGCAATTTACCACTAGGTACAAGTGCTCAGTAGGAAAGTTTGGCGAACATGTCTGAAGCTGTTGGAAATTTGGTGGTGACAGAAACATTGAGCAGTAAGATTTTGAATTGAATTTGAACTGAATTAGAAATTTAGTTAATTTTTTTTTCATATATTGAAGGACACTTTAGGGGATCTTTACATGGAGTGAAAGACGGTTTTTATCAGGTAATAAACAGTTAGAAAGCAATATGGTGATCAGTTGCGATAAAAGAAGGTGATCCATAGGTGACGGCGAAATTAAAATTAAATATATACGAGTAAAAAAAAATATATATAAAATATAAAATTTAATATATTTATAGAATGCAACTAAAGTATTTATCACATAGTCAGCTTGTTATTTTTAAGTGCAAAAATGGTTCTATAAATACGATTTCAGCATCCTTAATCATATTGAAATTATCCATATCCTATAGAGAGAAGTATTAAATTTTGTATATCTTAAACTAATAAAGT
Organism: Melieria picta; assembly: GCA_964056695.1. NCBI lineage: Eukaryota > Metazoa > Arthropoda > Insecta > Diptera > Ulidiidae > Melieria > Melieria picta. The sequence goes on along the minus strand of OZ057399.1, from coordinate 72,435,873 downwards.
TAGAAAGACGAAATTCAAGGATGTAGTAGCGAACAAAGTAGTCCTTAAGATATATTTATTCAAAAAAAAATTATTGGAAATTTGCAAGGATATTCAAGGATAAAGTTTTAAAAGGACATTTTCAATAGCTCTTCATCCTTTTGCACCAAAACATTAAATTTTCTAAGATTCTAAGGATTTTTCTCTTTCATTTGATACCCATATTGTTATTCTGCAATGCGCTCAAGTTTTAAAATAATTTTTTTAAATAAACATGTCCTTGAAATTTCAAAGTCCTTTAAAAAAAAATCCTGACGTCAGAGAGAAAAACTGAAAACGCAGTTTTACTACATTTGGCCCCTAGTTTTGCGAGTATATCGATTTTTTTGTGTGTTTTGAAATTTTTTGATTTTTGTCGCACGGTGTAATGGGCCAGTTTCGTTCGTTCGTAAAGTTCGTAGTTGAAAGACGAAGTGGAAGAATATGAATTCTGAAGAAACTACTGAGTCATTAACTCCATAGGAAGTGATTGAAGAACTGCAATTCCACAAGGTATACGAAAATAAAATGCTTTTTAGTTGGTCTCAGATGGTGGCCACCATTTGAAAATCAGATTGGGTGAAGTCGAAGAAAATTAAAAAATCATTTCATCATTTTATATTCATTTCATTTTCATATTCTTTGGTGAAGCATAGTGACGATCACATGAAAAGAAGTAATATCTCTAGTACTGCTTTGATATGTCTAAACTTTAAACACACTTTTTAGATAACTTTTTAAGGAAATTTCATCACTACACAATCAAAGAAGGAATTTCATCACTACACAATCAAAGAAGAAGAAGTAATGTAATGACGCTGGTAGACTCGTATCAGGTCTTTTGTTATTAAGATTGTTTTTTGGTGTATTTGAAGGGATCTCTGCAAAAACTGCCAGACTCCGTTCGGATTCGGCTTTAAACTGTAGGTTCGTTCTTCCCCTATCCACCCTTCTCCATCCGCTTGCAATGTATGCTGCAAGATATGTCGGAATAAACACATTTCAAAAACGGCTGAAATAAATATATGGTATCTCAATGGCCCTCACAATATACCACCGAGTGTGTCTCTTACAGAGGCAGCCACCATAACCTAACCTAACCTGATGAATATTTGGAGGAATATTGAGGTGATTCCGAGAATCAGATGAAAAGTCATTGTCAGATTCGACCGAGAATTTCAGAGTAAATGAGCTCAAAAAATGTCTGCGCTGTCTATACGCAGAGACGAGAAACGGCCCGAGTTGCAAGTATTCGCCAGGATCAGTTAAGTACTCATGGAGTTTCAAAGGTTCCACATGCCATTGAAAGTACTATTATACCACCAACAACATACATTCAACATATATTAACAACTTGAAAGTAGAGTAGGAGATGACTCTTGTTCAAGGGTAATACAACAAATTAGTAGCAGCGATCTCTCTATCAATGAGGATTCTCGTACTGTCTGTGCTTTTGTTATGTGGCAGACTTTAAAAGATGAATTAAGATGCACTAAAAAACGTTCTAATAACTTCTTAAAACTATAACCTCCTAATACACTTATTAACAATATTGTATTCTCAGGGAACTAGTTTCCTGGGACGAGACCTAAGAAGAAGATGAAGACTATATTTTAAGGACCAATTCAAAAGCAGTTCTTATATCGCTTTGTAATTCAAAATAATGAAACCACAAGTAAGGCAGAGAAATGTGCAGATAGTTCAAAATGTATCATTAAATTCGTTTCCTTTCGGAGCTGATAAGGTCTACAGTTATAGTTCACAGTATACCATTAGATTAGATTTCTTTACGAGCTGATAAGGTCTTCCAAGAAATCCATTTAACTTCGTATACCGAAACCTTTTTTTTAACAATCCAATCGCCTTAATGAGAAATTCTATTAAATTTACAAATAGCAATTTTGATCCTTGTGAAAACTAATTCCCCAAGACAGGTGAATGGCCAATGTTAGTAGCCCTGTCTCATCGTTTTCATTGGTTGTGACGTTCAGTGGTGCCACAAAACCGTTGGTCCCTATTGGTTTTTTCTCATCATTCTGCTCGCCTATCTGCAACATTAGCGAATGAACTTTTATTGCCCGCCTACCGACTTGTTAACCGTCATTCCAAGACATACCATATGGCGAACTGACAAACGTGCAATTAACGTAATTAATATTTTCCACTTGCAAACTGTCAAAAGTGACATTTGACGTGCAATATGCTGATGAATGCGTGTCAATGACATACATAAATACTACGAGCATGTCAGTCATGTCGCTGTCTATAGTCATGGCAGCCATAGTCGTCATATGAAAAACATTCCTTCATAGCTACGGACTTACATATATATATACATTGAGATATATACACACACATACACACACAACGACCGTTGGCCTTTATTTGTTTGGCCTCTGGTTTGCTGTTTTGTGGGCGTCTACTACACAGTTGTTGTTGTTGTTGTTGCCATTTCATATATCTATAATTATTAACTGTTGTAGAATGTGGGCGTGCCGCAAGCACTTATGAATGCCTTCTTTGCTATACAAACGTGAGTGTGGTACCAACTGTTAGTTGTTGGATTTCGGTAGGTGGCAACATTGGCCATAGCTATTTAATTTGTTATTTACATTGTTAATCGTTATAAATGCGGCTAATGGCTGTAAATGAAATCTCACAATACACTTCTATATAAATGTATTGTTGTTGTTTTTTATGCACAAATCCAAACTATGGAGGCGGAAACGACCCAATAATGGCAAATGTTAACTTTCGGCAACAATTTCGTGTGTTTGCATGAGAACGAACAACCATACCATAAATACTTATGAATGTATAGGGTGAGCAACAAAAAATGGCAAATTCTATCAAAATGGTTTGAGAACTAACATAAAATAAACGCATAATTGGTGTAAGCTAACCAGAAGTTTGGTCAAAGTGTGCATTAGGTGAAACTTAGCTTTTTCACAGTTACGGAATACATTGTAGAAGCAGAATTATTTAGCGCAAAAAGGTAGAAATATATACCTATTACAGGGTCTGAATGTGTCTGATACCAAGCTTAGTTTTTGTTAACTGGAAATTAACTACCAAGTATCAAGCTTTGGATAAACTTAAATGTCAGAGTAGAAGAATGGTCAATACTGCTCTAAGCTAACCACAAACTAACCGGTACTGGCTTGTTACTTATAGATAGTTTCTAAGTTAATATAGTGTTTAGTTAATATAGATGACCTTGGGTATCTTTTTTGGATCGAAGATCTTAGTAGAACCTTAATCTCTCTGGAAGGATCTTAAGAATCTTTAAGTTGAAGTCTCAACCCTCTAAAAAAGGATCCAAACATGCCGCTCAGTTAGTCCTGTACTCACTTCGAAGGGATCGGATCTCAAAAAGGGAGAGTCTCAAGGATCTCAAGGTTTAAAAGAATACTAGAAAAGAATCTAGATATATCGCTCAGTTAGTCCTGCTACGGTCTTTCAACAGGTATGAATCTTGTAGGGAGAGCCTAAAGAATCTTTAAGTTGAAGCTGTTACCCTTAACCCTCGTTCAGTAAGTACAGCTACTGTCTTAGAAGGGGTCGGATTTCAAATAGCGAGAATCTTAACTCTCACAGAGTCACAACCCTCTACGAAAGAATACAAACATATCGCTCAGTTAGTTCTGCTACGGTCTTTCAACAGGCTTGCATCTTCGGTAGGGAGAGCCTTAAGAAACTTTAAGTTGAAGTCATTACCCTTAACATTCGTTCAGTAAGTTCTGCTTCTGTCTTTCAAAAGGTCGGATCTCAAATAGGGAGAGTCTTAAAAAATTTGAAGTTGAAGTGATTAGCTAGACGCAACCCTCTAGAAAAGGATCCAAGTATACCGCCCATTTAACTCTACTACGGTCTTTCAACAGGGCTGGATCTCAAATAAGGAGAGTCTTTAAGTTTAAAAGAAAGCTAGAAAAAGATTCAGACATATTGCTCAGTTAGTCTTCCTACAGTCTATCAACAGGCTTGGATCTTCGGTAGGGAGAGCCTTCGGAATCTTTAAGTTGAAGTTATTAGCAACGTACAACCCTTTACGAAAGGATAGTTCTGCTACCGTCTTCCAAGGGGTCGGATCTCAAGTAGAGAGATTCTTAAAAATCTTAAAGTTTAATGGTAAACTAGAAAATAATCCACACATATCGCTCAGTTAGTCCTCGGTCTTTCAGCAGGGCTGGATTTCAAATAGGGAGAGTATTAAGAATCTTTAAGTTGAAGTTCCAAGGAGTTGGATCGCAAGCTGTGCCAAGACTTCTTCTTCTTTTTCTATAATATCGGCAGATCTTTAATAGTCATTCTTACATAACTCGACTTAAACTCTAATTGACCCTAACCCATTGAATAGTAAACTCAAGGACCCTGCTTAGCAAACTACACATTTTTCGCATCATTTATTAATGCCATTTTTTTTTGCGCCAGTGAATTCTCAACTACCACTTTTCCGTGTTGTTGTTGTTATTGTTGCTACTGTTACAATTGTTATATTATAATTTAGTGTGTTGTTTTTGTTTTCGTTACTACATTTTTGTTTGCCATTATTTCTACTCGCATTTAATCACGTGAGACGTAATAATTTGCCTTTAACTGCTTTTTGCCGTTTTGCAAAAAAAAATGTGAAATGTAAAAAAAATTTAAAAAGGAAAAAATCCCACAAAATGGAGACAAACAGCGAAAAGTACAGAAATAAAGCATACAAAAAACTTGTAATAATGTTGTATTTGTAGCAGACAGCACTAGTCCCCCCACACTGCCAGCAAACAAAAACGCGCCACTGAATGCACTGGCCAGCAGTCTAAACAGTGTACGCCTCCACCCCCTTCGCTTAACTGGCCGCCTTCGCTGATTACACAGCCAGCGGCCGCCAGTGCACTGGACTGGGCTGGACTTATGGTTTTTGTGGCATAAACACGCGCGCACGCTCATTTTTCATTTATAAATTTATTATTAAGCAAGTGGCGCGCGCGCGCGCCCGACGGCAGCAGGGAGCAGCACACACACACATACACTCATACAAGCACACATATTAAACAATACATAGAGCGGCGACCAAAGGAAACGTCAAATGCTGGCGGCTGTGGTCGCTGTGTGCGGCAGCCTTGTCGTCGCAGTAGTCGACGGTTGAAGGCGCGCAGCGGCAGCGTTGAGCGGTCAGCCGACAAGGCAAACTAAGAAATGTTGTGCCGAGCGCAAAAAGAGGCGTTCGCTGTAATAGTACACACAGTAGCAAATACAAAAACAACAAAAAAAATATAGGTATAGTAGTAGCGCAAGGGGCATGTGTGTGTGTTAGTACGCCTCAAAGTATGTGTTGAATTTTTTATGATGTATATTTGTGTTGTTGCTGTTATTGTTGCTTCGACTGTTATAATTTTAGAAATTAGTGTTGGTTGGCTTTTCAGGTCTGCCCCGAGGCGCCAGGACTATGTGTACTTAGGTATAGGGAATCAAAAGGGGCGTGAATGGTATGAAAAAGAAGACAAATTTTAAATTATTTATAGGTTAGGTTAGTTTGGGTTATACTGGCTGCCAGTAGGGACATGCATAGATCATATTTGGTCCTTAAGTATGCCAATAAAAGTTTCGTTTAGATGTGATTGAAGTAGTGATTTGTTAGGTTGTTCTTCGAATAAGAGGTCTGATGCTTTGCTTGGTGATCCATACGAGTCCTGAAAAGGTCAGCGCTCCTAAATAAGTGAGACGAGTTCTAGAGATATTCGGTAGGTGGCACAGTAGGAGTTTCAGGGTTTTCCCGATGTCCAAGCCTTCGAAAAAGAGGTTTAACGCTTTGCTTGGGTATCCATACGAGTCCTAAAAAGGTCGGCACTCCTATGGGAACAAATGCAGTATGCGAACCCTCATGAAAAAAAACTGAAAATTGGGCCATATAGTTAGAACGTATTTTTGTCAATCTAACAAACTAAAAATTTTGTCGGGAAAACGCCCACAAAAGGCGTGGCTCGGGGTCAAAGATCAAAGTTTTTATCAAAAAAACTCAATTAACCTCCAACTGATTTACACGATATGGGTATCAAACGAAAGGTCTTTTTCATAGGTACCTTTCTATTGTACTAATGTACAACATTAGATACAAAAAATGCACTAATAAAAAGTTTTAAAAAAAAAAATTTTATAAAAATTTATTTCACAGGCTACAATATGGTAACAAACTTATTGCACCTTTATTATGAATTTTTTAAGAAAAAAAATCCGTTTTTAAAAAATTTGTATAAAATTTTTTTTTGCTTAAAACTTTTAATTAGTGCATAGTGCACGCCTTCAAAAATAAAAAAATTAAAGAAAATATTAAATTTTCCATCCCCTTCAAGTCATGCGTCCATCTATTCATCAAGAACCAACACAATGCTCTCAGCAACAACCTCAGAGTCTTTGTCCGTCCCTATGCTGTAGCGTTCAAAAAAGCCCTTCAATACCAGTTGTATACTTTTTCACTATTTTTTTTCTGTTTACTATTTAATGTTTTTAATTTTTTGTTAATATTTTTTTGTTTTACTTGTGTTTTACTTGTGTTCAGTTTATTTGTGCGTGTCCTGCGCAATGTCCTTTTTATTCATAACTGTGCATATTTACATATTTGGTTCCGCATGAAAGTTGCTGTTAATTTTATTTACACACATATACATTCACATATACATACACATACATATGTACATATAAGATGTGTTTGCATGTCGCCTTCCTTTCAAGCCATCGTTTGACTAGCTAGCAAAAGCACAAGGACGACTAAAGGATAATTACAGTAGGCATAAGGGGATTTTGGCGCATTTGTCATATTTTTTTTCACATTATTTTCAGTCAGTGGTCAGTGTTGTATGGCTGTCTACTGTTAGACAGTGTATGCATTGTTGTTGTTGTTTTTATTATTGTTGTGGTCATACTTTAAGTGTTTGAGAGAGCTATGGTGACTTAAACAAATTTCTAGCTTTATTTTTAAGCTGACAAATTGTTTCATTAACTGAAAGTTGAAAATTTCAGTTGAGTTGAATGGATATGAGAACTCGAACTGAAAGTTGAGTTGCATGGAAATGAAAGTTGGGTACAATAAGCATAGTTTTGAGCTCTACAACCGATGTGTTATAGAGAGTAACTTTCAAAGATAACAACAAATCATCAGTTAACATTAAAAAATTTACTTTAGTCAAGAAACAGCAGGTAATCAATACACATTAAACTTTCATTTAATTTCAGTGAAAATGATGAACAATGCGGTATAACGAAGCCACTGGTGAAGAGGGAAGCTGTGTTTTTTTATAAGATCGAATAGAAAAAGCGCTATCGTCCTTTGGTGTAAGGAACTACGACAGAAGACGTGAGTACAGACGACAGAATAGACATGTCTGGTGTGAAGTTTTCGGGTAGACTGCATGAAACTCGCATTTCGGTGATAGATTGTTGTTCTTACTTAAGTAAGTGGATTCGAATCGCAATTTTATTAAGAAGATCTTCAAAGACAAGTCCGACAGATTCTTCTCTGAAGGCAATAGAAAGAGAATAGATTCTTTAAAAAGATCGAATAGAAGAAACACTATCATCTCTTGCTGGGATTAACTTGAAACAACGTAACACACACGTCTCGATAGAAGGACTCGGTGAGACTGTATTCCGGTGATAGATTGTTATGGTAAGTCAAGCAAGTAGATTAGAAGTTCAATGTTACTAAGTATATCTCTAACCATAAGAACCTACAGATTCTTCCCTGAAAGAGACAGACACGTTTTCCCTATCTTTAAGTAAAACTGAAAGTTTCAATTAGTTCTTCAATTTTTTCAGCACTTTCTATACCAATTAAAAAAAATATACAAAATTGTGCAAAAACCACATAAACAATGTTTCGTATACTAAGTTTCTATATCACTAATATCAGCACAGATATTCATTTACTTACATACTTACTCGTATGTGTTTGTAAATTTACACAAATACCCAAAAAGCATATTTAGTTGCTATTCCCATAATTAAAGCGCAAATCAGTTTCACTGCTTACAGTGCAAAAAAACAAAACTTAAATAAATAATCATACAATTATCCAAACTGCCACGCCCCCCAACAATAGACCGAACAAAAGTGTAATTACAAATAAAGCGATCAATTAAATGCGTCCGCATATGTGGCGGGAAGTGAGTGTAATTTCCGAAAAATGTTTTCTAGCAATAAAATGCAAATTTGGCAAAAAAACATGCACTCACATACACATACCTACACATACACACTTTGAAAGTGGAATGCATTAAAATAACAACACTACTGGTAATTATTACAAAGGCCTATTTGAAAGTGTTCGAATGGCAGACTGAGGGAATCTGGTATTTTGGTGTTTTCGGTTGCGGTGTACAGTGGGCATAAGCATGAAAATTGTGCACAGAATTTTGTATGAGAATTGTTTAAAATCAATTTAGGGATCTAAATTGCAGTTCGAAAGGTTTTCGATTCAAGTTTGAGGTGCACTTGGACAGTTGTAGGCATCAACTTGTGTGTGTAGGTGTGTCGGTATTAAAGCGATTTTTTTATAATTTTAATGCCTCAATTTTGCATAAATTTATTGCTCTAGCAGTTCTAACTGCGCCACTGTGCATTGCATTTTACTGCAAATTAAGCAAATTTTCACACAGAGACACACACACACGCACACTCGCACACAGTCGATACATTGTCGAGGTCACCAGTTGGTATAGCAATTTTCTCTTTTTTTTTTGTGAGGATTTTTTTTTTGTTTTTGTTTGGGCAGCTATTTAAACGCAAAATTAACTTGCAATAAATGCATGCGGCAACAACAACAATCAACCACAAACCAACAAATATAAAATATATGTATATAGCAAATAACATTGTCGCACACGCAAAACCACCCTGTGCCCCCTTGCATGAATGTAACAACAAAAATTAAATAAATTTATCGTGTTAAACAAAATAATTAATTTGCCCAACAACCCAAAATGTTGCAAATGTAATAAATAATTTGCCTACATGTGGTTGTTGCTGTTGTAGAGGCAATGTTGTTGTTGTTGATGTTTGCGTTGAACTTTTAAGCCTCCATATGTTGCAAAGCGCACGTGAAAATTACGAAAATTGTGCATGAAATCAATGTGTAATTACATTTTGAAAGGAAGCATTTAGTCGCTAAGCTTCAGAAAGGGGAATTTTTTGTATTGGGATTTTCAGAAATAAATCTGTAAAATATTAGGAAAATTATATCATGTACTCAAACTCAACATGGAGTTCTTAGTCGGAGTGGAGTGGATAGTCAGATCCTTTGATATAAAGGGTCCATCATGAGGTCTACTTTGGAAATTCTAAGAATCTGTTAGGCTGGTGGACAAGGGTCTAACAGTATCCTTGAAGATTTTCCAACTTCTGCTTACTTCTAACTGCTGATATCTGACCTACAAATTTTCCTTCTGAAGCATCGCTCTGGCTTTCGTCAGTTTGAACGCAATAAGAGGCTTTTCTTGGTATGTAACACTTTCCAACTTCTACTTATTGCTGATATCTGACCTATTTATTCACTGATTTATTTTTGAAGCACTATTCCGTCGTTTGTCAGATGGAACATAATCAGAGACCAAATAGTTCCCAAAAGATTCCATCTGGCTCTACAGGAAACTCAACAAATATCGAAGGACAGGCGAATCAAATAAAATAAAATAAAATAAAATAAAATAAAATAAAAAAAATAAAATAAATTAAATTAAAATAAATTAAAATAAATTCAAATAAATTCAAATAAATTCAAATAAAATAAAATAAAATAAAATAAAATAAAATAAAATAAAATAAAATAAAATAAAATAAAATAAAATACAATAAAATAAAGTAAAGTAAAATAAAACAAAACAAAATAAAATAAAATAAAATCAGATAAAATCAAATCAAATCAAATTAAATCAAATCAAATCAAAGGGTTTCAAAAAGGACCCAAATTGTCCAAAGGGCTCAAATATCTCCGAGTGGAAGACTAATAACCTACCCTTCTATATCCTAACGTTCCAACTTCTGCGCTAAACAAAAAAAATATTCATTAAGCAGTCCTCATGGTTTTCTTTTAACTTGAGTACAGTTTAGGTTTTATAATCTGAAAATAGTTTGTTTCAAGATTCTAAAATAAATATTTCCATTTTCTAATAATTTTGTAGCTCTCATTGAATTTCGCTGTATTCGAGTTGTTGCTTTCGCTCATTGATTTTGTTTTCTCCAACTTTTCTGAACTCTTTAAGACCCTTTCTGACTCTATTTCTGAATCATTCTGTCGTAAATTTTGGACTTGGTAAACTAATTGTATAATAAGTCATACACTGAACAATAATTTTTCAACAACTTTCTGGCAATATTTCCAGCTTTTCTCTACTACCACTAGCAACGATTTAGACGCATTGAGTATTCGTATTTATTTTTTCAATTATATCGTAAATATTTGTCAAATGCCGCTTAGCCAAGTCAAATATTTGTTCACTGTCCGAATACCTGCTGGAAAAATTCAAAAGAAAACCAAAAATATAAAAAAACAGTGCACTGCTTAATGCCAACTGGCAACTTCCTGGCCAACACTTGAAGCCACTTTCCACTTTCCGCTTTCGTGCAATTGTTGTTTGCCGCCACTTTCACTGCTACCGCCGACTGCAGCGTCCCCCCCGCGCAAACTGCCAGTCGTTCGTATAGCCGAACGTGCCGAAGCAGCAATGCGCTCAACGTGTGCCCGCGCGCCCATGGCCGGTGATCCTTCAATTTATGCTTCCGCACAATGCTAATTCCTCATACGCCTGGCAACGCGAGCGGACAACGTCACTGGCACAAGTCAATTTATCTGTCATGCATCACAAATACTTTACTCACGCACACACACACAGATATACTCCAGCGAAAGTAAAGCAGCAGCGGCGGCATTACGATGCGTTGGAGGAGACGAGAGCGGAGCATTCGAAACGTGACATGAATTGCGCTTAAGTGATTTTAATGGTTCACGTGTGTGCGCGCGCGCGCGCCAACAACACCAATAAAAATATGTATGTATGTAGGTGGCGGGAGGCGCACAAGGCGGAAAAAGCAACAGCAGCGGCAGCAAAAAAACAAAAACGCCAAGAACAAAAGCCAACAAGCCGCCGCCGCCAACGTGTCTCGTCCACAAGTGGTCGATTGCGCCTGTTCAGCATTCGATGCGCGATGCGTTGCCTTGAAATGGAGCGCGCGGCTAAAATGTGTTTTTTGTGTGGGGGGGCGGCAAAGGGGGAGGGGAGTGGCGGGTTTCAGCCGACAGCTTAATAAACCGCACCGGCCAGCGGTCGCGAGTGATTTGAATTTTTGTTTGGTTTAGACTAGAGCGTCTATTTAGCTGTTTGTGCGCTTCCGATTGATTTTGTGCAAATTTCGTGTCCTGCTGTTGGTGTTGTTGTTGTTTTTCTTCTGTAGGTGTTTTTCTGTGATGTTGTTATGGTTGGTGGGCCATACTGAAGTGTGCTCTAGCCAATTTGCTAATGCAAAATCAAAAAGACTTTGAACAGGAAGGAGAAAGTGAAATTGAAGGAGACGAATTACAAAGAGAGAAAGAGAAGAGTTTCTGTCTCATACAGAGTGGTTGTGGAATAATCTATGTGCTTAGGTTTTCTTTTATATTTATGACATTGAGAAGCTCAGAAGTATGGAGTGCTTCCATAAAATTCTCTCTTTGGATCATTTTAAGTTATTAAAGGAGTTGAGTAATACTTAAGCTATAAGTTTCCTATCGTGCGGTTATGGATTAGTCTATTTGTTTCAGTTATCTTCTAGACTTATGACATTGTAAAGTTCAATTCAGGTGTCTGGAGTGCTTCCATCAAATCTTCATTTTCTTGATGCATCTTTTGATCCTTCCAGAATATTGTATGAGTTAAGTAATATTTAAACTATAAGTTTCCTAGTCTATCTGTTTCAGTTCTCTTCTATAATTATGACAGTGAGAACTTCAATTCAGGTGTTTGGTGTCCTCATCTTCTTAATGTACCTTTTGATCCTTCCAGACTATTGAATGAGCTAAGTAATACTACTTTAGTTCTCTTCTGGACTTATGACATTGAGTAGTTAAATTTAGCTGTCACTAGTGCTTTCTTCGAAACCTCAACTTCTTGATCTCTCTTTTGATCCTTCCAGAATATTGAATGAGCTAAGTAATACTAAAACTATTGGTTTCATTTTCTATCTGTTTTCGTTCTCTTCTGGACTTATGAGATTGTAAAGTTCAACTCAGGTGTTATCAGTGCTTTCTTCAAATCCTCATTTTCTTGATGTCTCTTTTGTTCCTTCCAGGATATCGAATGAGCTAAGTAGTACTTAAACTATAAGTTTCCTACTCTATCTGTTTCAGTTCTCTTCTAGACTTATGAGATTGTAAAGTTCAACTCAGGTGTTATCAGTGCTTTCTTCAAATCCTCATTTTCTTGATGTCTCTTTTCTTCCTTCCAGGATATCGAATGAGCTAGGTAGTACTTAAATTATAAGTTTCCTACTCTATCTGTTTCAGTTCTCTTCTAGACTTATGACATTGTAAAGTTCTAGTCAGGTGTCATCAATGCTTTCTTCGAAACCTCAACTTCTTGATCTCTCTTTTGATCCTTCCAGAATATTGAATGAGCTAAGTAATACTTAAACTATAAGTTTCGTACTCTATCTGTTTCAGTTCTCTTCTATACTTATGACATTGTAAAGTTCTACTCAGGTGTCACCTCAACTTCTTGATCTCTCTTTTGATCCTTCCAGAATATCGAATGAGCTAAGTAGTACTTAAACTATAAGTTTCCTAGTCTATCTGTTTCAGTTCTCTTCTAGACTTATGACATTGTGAACTTCAACTCAGGTGTCTGAAGTAATTCCATCAGATTCTCTTCTCGTTGATCTCTGTTGGGATCCTTCCACGATATGGAATGAACTAAATAATACTTAAACTCCAAGTTCCCTATGGTGCAGATATGGAATAACTAGTCTAGTTGCTTCTCTTCTAGACTTATGACATTGTGAAGTTCAACTTAGTGTTACCAGTTCTTCCTTCAAAACCTGTTTTGATCCTTCCAGGATATCGAATGAGCTAAGTATTTAGAACTTAAACTATAATTAAGTCCGCTATGAGGTTATGGAATAGTCTAAATATTTCAGTTCTCTTCTAAACTTATGTCAATTTGAAGTTCAACTCAGGTGTTACCAGTACTTCCTTCAAAACCTCATCTTCTTCATTTCTCTTTTGATCCTTTCACAACATCAAATGTGTTGAGTAATACTTAACCCTTTCCGGTCAATTTCCACATTTCTTGAGATAAAAATTTGTCCTTCAAAATATTGACTCTTATTGAACATTTTAGCAATAAAGTACAAAAAAATTCAAAAAAATAATTTTGGTTGAGAATTACAGCTTCATCAAATTTGTACGATATATCGTACAATGGTTCGCAAAGGAGTAAAAATTCATGAATTTTTCGTTTCGGTTTTTTTAGTTTTATGAACAATTCATTGATTTTTTTTGATAGGAAACATAAATAATAACAACAAAAAATCAAAACGTGATTTCATTTTGATCGAAAGTTATATAAATTATATATATAAACAATTGATCCACATTTATTCGGCCTTATATAACCGTTGTTGTTGTTGCAAAGCCCTTTTCTTCTCAATAAAACACAGAATCAATTGAAATTCGTGCAGTTTTACAGAAAGATACTGAATATAGCCTTTCCTTTTATCGTAGTGGGAGTGGCAAGTACGCATGTCTAACCTTACATAACCCGTGTCTGCCCAGCAAAACACAAAATCGTCTAGTAATTCTTATTTTTAATCAAAAATTGCCGAATAGTCGAATTTCATTAGCCACGTGGCTTACAGATGGGCGTGGCAGGCATACAAATGCAAAAAATCTGTTACCAAACCTATAACTTAAAAAAAATGCAAACATAACTTGCGGCCTTTGCTTTCCATTTGTACGATATATCGTACAAAGCTTTGCAACCCTTGTGGTCATTTGTACGATATCGTACAATTTTTTTAAAGACTCGGGAAAAATATTTAGACGCAAAAAATGTTAAATTTAGTAAGTTCTATAAATCAACTGAGATTCAAACTTTGAAATTGTTTCGCTTTTTGGTACCAAAAAGAATTACATATTTAAAAATTCCTACGCAGAAGTGCCGTCATTTGCTGGTTTTTCAAATTCTTGCAAAAAGCTGCTTACAAAACGCACTCATACTGTGTTGCCACGGCTATTATGATTTATATTTTTAAACAGAATAATATAACACAGCCTACTTAATGAAAATTAAAAAGATGTTCCATAAAAAGTGCATTCGCTGTCAAATAAAAAATCTTCGAAAAAATTGTACGATATATCGTTCAAATTTCCGGAAAGGGTTAAACGACAAGTTATAGTACAAAGCATTGAAGCAGTACAAAACTTTTGTTTAAAATATCAACAAAGCCGAACTATGGGAAGTAATCGAAGCTTCGATTAGAACTTCCATAGCTTTTGATACATCAACTTTGTCAACATTTTAAGCCCAAATTGTCGCTTTTCGAAATCATTGATGACCTTAGTTAGTTCAACATATTCAACATATGTGCCTACAAATACATATGTTTCCAATTTTTTTCACTCCCTTCCCCCCCTAAAGCACTTAATCCAACATATTTATGGGCTTCACCCTCGTTCACCTCAATTGTTTCGGCCAACACATTGGCGTATTCCCATAGGCGCTGCGATGCGGTGCGGTGCGCACAGCTCTAATGCTAAAAAATGAATTTCGTAAATTACACAACGTGCTCAAAAATCGATCGGGGTGATTAATGGAAGCGTTACCACCTTCCAGCCATGTACAGTCGTGCGTTCCCAGCATGGACGGCTTAATGGCGCATCGACTTTTACCAAAATGCGTCCAACATGTGTGAGAAATTTCACGCTTTTTCTCAACAACCACGGCAGATTTTTTCACGCAAGTCTATGAGAGAGAGAAAATCTACAACAAACCAAAAAAAAATTTCTTGCGTAGTGAGCACTCGGTGGGTTGTCCTCGTGCATAGTTGGGTAGTCATTGTGGTAGCGCTGACTTAAGCTGACATATCGCTGTTGGTGTCGCTGATGCTTGTTATGATTTGTTGGTATTACGCGTAATGCGCAGTAGCGATGTCCAATGGGAATGAAAATGATTTGAGCGAAGTGATGAAAAAAACCGAGAAAGGGATTTGGATATCCTTTGGAACAATTTAGAGAAGAAAACTATAAGAATTAATCATTGAATTTACGGATTTAAGAGTTATGAAGTTTGCTGAAATATGAGTGTAAATCAAAGGAAATTGCTGTAGATTTCAGAACTGAGTGTCAGCAACGTTTACTGAGAGAAATACATAGGTCAGAACTTAATAAATCCATATACAGTTATATCCTTTCTTTTCATTATCCCCCTTGTTGCTGTTCCTCACTGTTGTTATTGCGTGGTATATATTTTTTTAATTCAAATCAAACCATTCAAACCATTGTTTTTAGCACATTTCAGTGTAAATTTACTCCTGTCATATTAATTTCTTACTCCACTCAATTTTGTATTGTTGGTTTTTTGTTGTTGTTGTTGTTGTTGGTATTATTTTTGTCGTGGTTTTACGACGCATTGCCCGCACTCGAGCATCGGATTACGCACATGGGTCGCTTGGCTTCAATTACACCACACCACACCACGCCGCAGCACTTCAGCGCTTTAACCACCACCACCGCCGCCGCCGTCGTTGGCTCAACGCTAATGCGCTTCGGTTATTTTTAGGAGTTGCCAGCTTACTTGCCACATCCTGCCCGCTGCACGTGTTACGCGCGCGCTACCATGCAGCGTTTCGTTTTTCTATTTCATTACTCATCGCATTGCTTTTGAGTTTTCGCTTTTACAGTTGAATGGTTTTTGAAAATTTTTATTAATGACAACACTTGCACACAGGATTCATTGGACCTAACCTTAAAGCAAACACTGGCTTTACGCATCAACCTTTGCTGCCACCCCTTGCCAAATTAATACGAATTCGGTGTTGCAATGGAAATGAATGCAATGAGTGCGCTGCATCGTTAGAGGAGATTTATTAAAAAGAAAATAATAAATAAATGCAACGGATATGCTGTCCCAGGTGTGCAAGGAACTCGTGCAATTGGGATCATCTCTTTCGGCTTCTGACAGATACAAAACAAACAAGATTTATCCTAAAGTTGCACAAAACTTGGATGTATTGATTTGTTTTCTATGAAACCATAAGTTGGCAGCAATTTGTGATACAAAAATTAAACAAGCATCAGATTTTTTTTGGTACAAAAAAATGGCATGAATGAAGTTTCTGAAGCAAGAACGGATTTTGTTTATTTTGATGTATTTTTATTGATTCATTTTCGGCAACCTTAAAGCAGACTGCAATTGTGATCTAACAGATCCTTTACATCCTTTTAATTTTAAGAATTATTAGAATTTATTGCAGAGCGCCATTTGAAGCCTAAGTAGCTAACAACAGCCAACTTCAATGCAAAAAACATATTTGCTCCCATTTTATGTTCCCAACGGCCAACAGCTGCCTTTGTCCGTAAATCTAAATTAAGCAAAATTTAATGAGTGTAAAAAAATGCTTTCATTTTTTTGTTGTCATTACTAAGAAATAAATTCCCCAATGAAGCACATTAAGTAACATTGTAAACAGCAGATAAGAAAAATTATACACGCCAAGACAATAAAACTGGATAGAACAACCTGCCTGACATTGGCAGCGCCTTTGCCGTGAGCAGTCGCCCAAATGTGCCGTCAGTCATTTGCGTGCTGCAAAGGACATTCGCGTTTGAGTGTCATAAATCCACAAATTAAAATCACCCGTTCCACTGCATTGCCGAAGACTTCGTCATGTGCCACTACCAGCCGGTGCCAAATGCAATTCGACAACGAAGGGCAACCGAATGCGTTCTAGATTGCAAGAAATGGGAGCAGGAAGCGTGGCAGACATTGTGGCGTACAAACACACACATGTATTAGTGTGTGTGTGTGTGCCAACGTCAATTAATATTTTTGAAGCATTAAAATTGGAATTTTATTATGGCACAATTGCAACAACAACAATCCCAGCAACACATTCTCAACTGCAACACAAAAGGGCGCTGCATTGCATGCACCGAAGGAGTCAGAACTGCAACACGCCGAGACCGGAGGAGCGTCGGTGCAATCTATTTAAATGGCATTTGGCGCAACACTTCGGCTAATTAACGCGCCACCATAAGCAGCGCGCCTCGATTGAGCGAGGCAACCGATTGAGTGGGGCCCAGTTGTCGGGTGGCGGGACGCTGTGTCGTTGTGTAAATCATTTGATGTTGGTCACGGTGCTGGCAATGCAGACTGGCGCGACAGGCCGTAAATGCAATTGTACTTTGTTTTTGTTGTTGTTTTTATTGTTCATTCTGTTTGACATTGAGCGTTGTTCTTGTGTATTGGGGTCGATTTCGTGGTGCAATTGTTGATCCTATGCGGAGCAGAAATTTCATTGGCGTTGAATTTTGTCGGTGTTGCGTGTTGGTTGTTAATACTTTCTTTTGTTGTTGTTAATTATTTTATGGTTTCATATTCTGATATTGTTTGCTGTTTGTGTTGCTCAGCTTTTGCTCATCTGGTCTGGTATTGTTGGATCTCATCTCGACTAGTTTAATCCCCTCTTGTCTTATTT
This sequence comes from Melieria picta, assembly GCA_964056695.1. Taxonomy (NCBI): domain Eukaryota; kingdom Metazoa; phylum Arthropoda; class Insecta; order Diptera; family Ulidiidae; genus Melieria; species Melieria picta. The sequence goes on along the minus strand of OZ057399.1, from coordinate 72,418,149 downwards.
CGTCTGGACTCGTCTGACTTATCGATTCTTATATCAAATTTCTGGTCTCATCCCGTCTGATCTTAACTTAACTGACCTCTTCTCGTCTGGTGTTACAACACCTCATCTCATTTCGTCTGGTCTTGTCTGACTCATCGACTTATAAGGTCTGGTCTCATCCTTAATGGTGTTAACTTTACTGATCTCTGATCTCTTCTCTGATCTTCACTTGACCGATCTCCTGTCCTCTAGAGTTACAACATCTGGTCTCAACTTGTCTGGTGTTAACTTGCCCTATCTTCTTTCGACTGATCGCAACTCTTCTAGTTTCCAGTATCTCAGTTGCCCCCTCTAGGCACTTGGTCTTATAAATTCTACCTACATCCCTCTGGTTTTATCACGTCTGGTCTTTTCTCGTCTAGTGTCATCTTGTCTGGTATCATTGCGCCTAGTATCATCTCGTCTGTTGTCAAAACACCTAGTTTCATCTGGTCTGATCTGATCTGGTTTCGTCTAGACCCACTTCGTCTGGTCTCATAAAGTCTCACTCCAGCTGGTCTCATCAATTCTGGTCTCATTCGTCTGTTCTTGTTTATGGTTTCTACTCTCCTTGTCCAGTATCACCTGGTTCCCCTTCTGTCTCGTTTCGTCTGATCTGATCTTTTTTCATATTGGCTTGTTTTTTCCATCCCATTTCCATTCCCATTGCTAGTTTTATCTTTAAACACCCATCTAGCCTTATTTCGGCTAGTTGGGTGAGTTATAATATCTGGTCCAACTTGTCTGGATTAACTTGCCTTATTTTCTCTCGACTGATCTCAACTTTTCTAGTCTCCAGTATCTCAGTTGTCTCCTCTAGACACTTGATCTCATAAATTCTGCACCCCTCTAGTCTCTATTTCGCCTCTCATCTCCCGTATACTTTGTTTTAATTTCATCTTCAGTCTCATCCGATCTGAATTTTATTTTAATTTCTAGTCCCGCCTTCGGACCCAAGTTAAGTCTTACTTATACTATCAACTCTGGCATAATCTACACTCCTATCTGTAGTCTTATCTTTATTCTGATATCTATCCGAACTCATCTATAGTGTTATCTCTAGGCCCGATTAGTTAGTTTAATCTAAAATTTTTGCTTATTCTTCTCAGATGGGTACATTTATGTCGTCTCTTGTCTAATTTCGTATGCCATCTCTGATCTTATATAATCTAATCTGTAGTTTCACATCTAGTTTCGTTTTCAGATTCATTTTTAATTCCCTTTCAAGACTCAACTCTGGGTTTATATGTATTCTTGTCTCTATTTCTATCTCTATTCCCATTTCTAATCTCATCTCTATTATCTATTATCTCTCTGGTCCGGTCTGGTCTCTATATCTATTTCTATTTCTATTCACATCTCTTATCTCATCTCTATTATCTATTCTACTCTATTTAGTCTATTACACCTCTGGCAGCATGACTCATCTTATCTCTCGTCCTATCTTTAATCCCTTGTCTGTTCCCGTCTTTAAACTAATCTTTAGTCTCATATCTAATGCCAAATACGATGTCATCTATAGTCTTATTAGTAATCTCATATCTACAGCCAAATCTAATTTCATCTATGGTCTTATTTCTAATCTCATCTCTAGTTTTAGTTTCATCTGCAGTACCAAATCTAGTCCCCATTCTAGCCATATATCTAGATTTATCCCTAGTTCCATCCCTCATCTCTGGTCTCATTTTTAACTGATCTCTCGCACCATATCTTCTTCCTTCTTCATATTAAAAATCACTTCCATTCCATTAAAACTCATTTTTAAACTCATCTCTCGTACCATCTCTACTTCCTTTCTCATGTCTAAAATCATTTCCAGTCCCCATCTGGTTTCATCTATATTTTCATCTTAAATTTCATCTCTAGTCTCATCTCTAATCACATTTCTAGGTTCAATTTTTGTGTTATCTTCAGACTCATATCGAGTACCATTTCTATTCCCATCTCTTTCCGTATTTTTAGTCTCCTCTCTAGTTTCCTCTCTAGTATAATTTCAATTTTCAGACTCATATCGAGTAGCAATTCTAGTCCCATCTCTTCTAATCTCTACTCTCCTCTTTAGTCACCCCTCTAGTCTCCTCTCTAGTTTCCTCTCTAGTATAATTTGTGGACCCAACTCTAGTCTCGTCTTGTCGCGTCTCGCCTGCTCTCCTTTTTTATTAGCAATATTCACTACATTTTTGAGCATTTTACTTCTTTTTCTGTCCTACTTTCTGCTTCTCTTTGAATCCACATCTCATCTGTCTTTATCATCTTCTTTTATCTGATCTTCATTCTTTACTATATTTCTAGTCGTTGTCCATTATTTTCGCATTCCAGCTACCTTCCACTATTTGACTATTTATCTTCTCCCTCCAAACTTTGTCCAACCACTCATCATCACCCGGCGTCGTCCTCGTGTCATCCTCTTCGCTAACCACATTCCCCATTTCGTGGCCCCTTCATTACTTTCGGGGGAAAAACGCATTAAAGAAACGCCATAATTTGGCACTTTTTGACACGTTGCAATGCATGCCGCGCGTGTTGCATGTTGCTTGCGTGCGTGTGTGTGTGTGTGTTGCGCAATTACACGCTGCCGCCAGCCGCATTCATTTCGAGCACAAGGCAGATCAGCGGCGCTCCAGCAGCGCGCCGGCCGCAACAATGCGTCGTACTCATCAACGTTATCGTCAAAGCGAGCACCAACAGCAACACTAATCTGCAATGGCAACAACCACAACAACAGCATCAGCACCAGCACAACGCACGGACGACGGTAGGTGGAAGGGAAGGTAAATGCAAACAGATGTTGAAAATCAGGAGCGCATTAAAAAATAATAATAATAATAATATAATATAATATTCCCACTATAAATAAATTTTATAGTGGGAATAGGCTTTGGGGTAGACAGGTTCGCTTAAGTCTGGTTGGTTGGTATGATTGCAAGCGGTTGGTGCATTGACACAAACGTTCGGTGCCACGTTGCATGCGTCAGCAATTTAATTGGCTTCAATTCTTAATTGCAGTAATAAATAGGACAAAGACCAGACCTATTTTTTTATAATTCTTTTTCATTTTCTCTCAATCTCTGTAATAGAATCTAGGTAGGGTTACCTACTTATTTATTTGTGCTCGCTAAAGTATTTGCAAAGTTTTCAAGTATCAGGTGTAGCTCAAAACTTGTTGGACAGCAGGACAAGGGATCAGCAGGGCAAAGCTTACATATCTTCGGTCTTTTTTCCTCTTTTCTACTTTCTCACAGTAATAAATTTAAGATTATTCTTCTCATTTATTTGTGCTCGCCAAAGAATTCGCAAAGTTTTCAAGTGTCAGGTGTAGCTCAAAACTTGTTGGACAACAGGACAAGGGATCAGTAGGAAAAATACGACATTTTTTCAGTCTCTCTTCTTTCTCCAGACTTTTTTACTCTCTCGTAGTAAAAGATTACCTTCTCATTAATTTCTGCTCGACAAAGAATTCGCAAAGTTTGCAGGTCTCAGGTGTACCACAAAATTTATTGGTCAACAAGACAAGGATCTAATTTTTTGGTCTCTCTTCCTCTACCTCTTTCTCGCTGTTTGCTTTCTCTCTCTCTGATAGAATTTACGTTAAGTTGCCGATTTATTTATTTCTGTTCTATGTGTAAAAACATTCGAAGAATTCGCATGTTTACATAACTTTTTGAACCATATGTTTTTTGTCTTTCAGACTCTCTATCTTTCTAATAGAATCTAGGGACACTTACCTTACTAATTTATTTGTGCGTTCCAATAGCATGTGCGGAATTCACAGGTGTACCAGAAACACACATGGAAAAAAAAATAAAATTTGTGGTCTGCTCTTCAGCAAAAATCGAATTGCATTTATTAAGAGGTCGAATTTGTTTAGCTCATAAGAACTTTTCATGAATTTCTCTACCTTTTTATGATACAAAAGCATTCCCAATAGGTGTTCTAAGCCTTCACAAGAGATTCTATGTGAAAGTCGAAGAGCAACGATCATGTTTATCATGGGAAGATCATATCTCTGCTGACAGGATCAAATTGAAGAAGCATTTTCGATCCTTGTTTTGACCGAATGGAGACGGTACACAGTGTTATGGGCCCAGGTGAAACGTATTAACCCATTCGAGACGACGCTTTTTTTCGAACACGGTCCCCAGGAGCGAAATTTGTTTTTCTTTGTATTGTTCATTTTCATTCATTTCAGATAATTTTTAGATTTTTTGGTACACAGTAAAACCAATGCCAAATTTTGTTTTCCTGTGCTTTACAGATTTCATTAGTTCCAGAAAAATCTTATTTCGACTACTAGTTCACTCAGAATAACTGATAATTGCACATTACTGTTATTGCACACACGGTGTGCAGGCTGTCTTATAGCCTGTGCAATCGGTCTCGAATGGGTTAAAGCAGATCGGCACTCGGTGACGGTCTGTAATGGACAGCTAAGAAAGTTATAGTCCTTCAGTTCAAAGTGTGGACTGTTCTACACACTTTTGTCTTATTCTGCTCTTTTGAAAATTTAGACTTGGTCTACAATTAATCAAGAAATCTGTTTGTACGTAATTAAATATAAAATAATCTATTTTCAGTATTACACATTGCTCTCTATGCTTACACCTATATGTACATACATACTTATTGTATATATTTTCCTATGAAGGCTCCAACGTTAAATGAAGATTTCAATATTTGCGCTGCAAATTGAACTAGTTGGGAAATATTTATTTAAATTTACATATGATGACAATAATTATATGTACATGAGCACTTATTTATTGTACATATGTATGTATTTGTATTTATAGTTGAATGCATTCAAAGTAGTGTCCGACCGAATATTCGGTTTCGGTTTCGGTTTCGGCCCAAATAAGTGGTTTCGGTTTCAGTTTCGGCCAAAAAATGGCCGAAAAGCCGAAACCGAAACTTTCTAGACAATTTTTTTACATTTTATTGTGTAGCAGATATATAGTGAAAGGAGGAGTAATTTGGATGCCCCCAATGTAAATAAACTTTTTTTTTGCATATAATATTAAATTATTTAATTTTACATATTAGCGAGTAAGGTATGAAAGAGTGATTTTTTCATGTTTATGTTTTTTAAAAATGAATAAATTGTTTTTATTAATAAGTATTTATTTATGTTATGTTTGTTTGTTCTTTATTTACTTAAAGTAATGTTTGTTTGTTGAAAAAAAATGCTTGATATGGTGATTTTTATTTTAACTAGAAAGTTTCGGTTTCGGTTCGGTTTCGGCCGAATATTAAAAAAAACCGAAACTCGGTTTCGGTTTCGGCCAAAAAAAGCGGTTTCGGTCGGACACTAATTCAAAGCCATATTATGTAAATACAGTAATTTTTGCTTTGAAGTGCCAATGATTTGCCAATTCGAATGTCCAACTTATGGTTACACCTTTAATTTGCTAGGCATTGAAAACTTGAATTAACTTGAATTAGGTTATGGTTGGAGAAGGTTATGTGAAGGTGAGCGAGTTATACTCGTAAATTGGGAAAATCTATATTTAAACATTTTGAATAAGCTAAATTTTTTCACTAAAACAGAGATTTTATGGATATCTTAAGGACTTAAGCATCTCTGATAGGCGTAATTGATTGATTGGATGGAACAGCCAAAAATTGTATTTTTGTTTAGTCTAGAATGAGGACGAAATACAGAACAAAGACGCCTAAGACGTAACTTCATCAATAAAAGAATTAGATATAGGCGTCAGGCGAATATGGAACTGAAGTCCCATATATCAGCAAACAGTATATAATGTGTTTTGTTATTAAGTTTCTTGACCCAATGTCTTATTTTTTCCTAAGAACTGAATACAAATAACTAGTGTCCGACCGAATATTCGGTTTCGGTTTCGGCCCAAATAAATGGTTTCGGTTTCAGTTTCGGCCAAAAAATGGCCGAACGGCCGAAATCGAAACTTTCTAGAATATTTGTTTACATTTTATTATGTAGAAGATATATAGTGAAAGGAGGAGTAATTCAGATGAAACCAATGTTAATAACCTTTTTTTTAGCATATAATATCAAATTATTTTATTTTGAATATTAGCGAGTAAGGTACAAAAGGGTGATTTTTTCACGTTTATGTTTTTAAAAAATGAATAAATTGTTTTTATTGATAATTATTTATTTATTTATGTTATGTGTGTTCTTTATTTGCTTAAAGTAAAATTCGTTTGTTGAAAAAAATGCTTGATATGGTGATTTTTATTTCAACTAGAATGTTTCGGTTTCGGCCCAAAAAAGATGTTTCGGTCGGACACTACAAATAACCCACAAGATAACACAATGAGCGTGAAACCCTACAGACTAAAGAAGGACTTATTTCAACTAGTTTACAACTGGTTAGAACTAAACTTAACTACATATTTTATGCATAGCATGAATATCTACTTTTTATATAACTAACCTTCAACTCAATTCAATGAAAGTAAAACCTGATAAAGTAAACGCGAACTCATTAAAATCTAAGATATAACTGGTTAGAACTAACCTAAACTATGTTCCATACGTATAGCATGAGTACCCTTTCTTATATAACTAATCCTGTATATTTTATTGAATACACAATGATTGTAAAATCCTACAGACTTAAGGAGAACTTATTCAGAACGAAGCTACAACTGGTTAGAACTAACCTAAACCATCATCCATACGTAAAGTATCCTTAGTAGTCACTACTCAGTGCTCAATCTCGATTTCATAAATTTTATGCTCACATGTGGCATTTCATATCATATTTGAATTTGACCGACCAATTGTTTTGACGTCTATCGTACAGTGACAGATAATGTTTGGATAGTCTGTGGCCTAATAGGCTGTGGCATACTTTGAGGCGAAAAATGTCAACAATTAATAGACAACAAACAGCAACACAAGCAACTAACTGCAATCATGTCAAAGGTGGATGCAAATTGACTATAACAACAGCTAGAAATACTAACAACAACAACAACAACAACGAATGAGTGGATAAATGGATGAACATTGCGGGCGGCGTAGGGAGGCAAAGCTTGCATATTTGTATATATGTATGTATGAAGTGGAGAGTGTGGGAAAACAAGAGAAATGCATTAAAACCAAAACAGTTGGAAGATGTTGCAGCATGTTGCGGCAAACGTAGACCAGGTGAAAAAAGAGAAAGAAGCAGCAACAGCAGAAAAACCATTACTCTAAACATGCGTAGTTGTATGCAAATAGAAACACACACACACACGCACACACTTCTATCGACTTCTGCATTGTGTGCGAGCGCGCAACGGCGCTGCACAAAGGGTCGGACTGGCTCGTTAGGCGAACTCAAGTGGCAAACCGAGTAGTGAATGTTAAATACACACACACACAGACTGACAGGCAGGCAGTCGGGTAGGCAAGCGACTGATAAACTGTCAAATTGATTCAATTTAACGCATGATAAGCGTCGCAACAGGCTCAGCAACACGACTCAGGACGCCGCGGTGGCAGCAACAACAGCAGCAGCAGTCGACTACAAGTGACGCACCGAATTGCCGGTAACTGCTGTTTGCTGTTGCAGCAAATTTTCTCAATAAATATGTATTTGCATGCGGTGTGATGTATGTATGTGTGTGAGTGTGTGTTAGTGTGTGACAGCAAGTCTCAATTGAATTACGCAGTGATAATTGAGATTGTCAGCGCTTCAATGGGTTCGGCTTAGATAGCTGATAGGTAGATACGCAGATTGTGCACAGAGCGAGACAAACCAAACGCAAAGAGTATTTGAATTTTTATATGTGAATTTTAATATTTTTAATATTTGAATTTTAATATTTTTAATATTTTAGTTTTAATATTTTATCAAGCGACACTTTGAAGCGCTTACCTTGTGCTGATTTTTATTGATAGATTGAAAAATCTTTTATTAGTGATGGCCAGTCATTGGTTTGTGCCAATGAATAAAGAGTTCGAATCATGGCTAAACTTTCGGCTTCAACGGCTTCAGTTCAACTTTCCTCGGCGCCTCGGCTCAACTAACGAAAAAGGCAGAGAACCTTTCTCAGTCCAACACTGAAATGTCCAGCCTATCTAATCTTCCTTAAAGGCCCAGATAGAGCCATTTTGACTCTCATGTTTTCTGCTGAATTGTTTTGTTTTATTGGTTTGCGCCTTAGACCACAAGTCAGTGAATAAAGTATTCCAATTTTGGCTCAACTAATGAAAAAGGCAATCTTCCTTTAATGCCCAGATGGAGTAATTTTGACTGCCATATGTTACTTTTTTTGTTTTACTGAGTTTCAAATAGCAAACATGACTTAACACACATAGAATTACAATTATAAAATTAACCTTTTGAAACTTGTGTGAGTGGCTCATTGGTTTCTGACCATAAGTCAGTGAGTAAAGAGTTTGAATCTCATTTCAAGTGACGATAAAAGGCAGATAACTTTTCTCCGCTTATCCCGGTTAATCCAATCTTCCTTTAATGCTCAGATGGAGTCATTTTTACTCCTATATTTTCTAGGTTTTTTTTTTTTTAAGAGTTTCAAATAGCGAATATGACTAATTAAATATGCAATTACAATTATAAAATTGAACTTTTGAAACTTTTGTGAGTGGCTCGTTGGTTTCTAATCATAAGTCAGTGAATAAAGAGTTCGAATCTCGTTTCAAGTGATGTTAAAGGCAAATAAATCTTAGAGCAGAATACTCGGCCAATCCTTCCTTTAACCCGAATGTGCCAGAATTATTTTTATTTTTAATTTTGCAATACAATTTTTGAGCGATTTAATATGAAGTAAGTATAATTGAATATTTTTTTTTTAGTGCAGGATTATGTATTGTAACCATATGGTCACGCTGGGTACTATCGAGTTAAAGCTCAGATGAAGTTAATATATATGTATATGTATATGTGTATGTATAACAGTCAATATTTTTTCCTAAAATGTTGTTTCATTGATTTTTAAATAGCGATTATGAATGAATACCTGGAATCGTAATTGATATAATAATGAAATGATAAATAATGAAATGTAATTGAAATGCATAAACTCACTTACCTTTTGTGGAGCTGATCTTCCAGCTGTTCCTTCTGGACGTTTACCAGTCATACTTCCCACTAAGGACCTTACGATCATGGTTGCCACTCAGCTAAAATTTTATTTTACCAAAATGTTCCTAAAAAAGGTTCAAAATAGTCACGGAAGGACCATTTTATGTTTTCGAAAAAAGTTTTTAACACAACAACAAAACATAACTTTGATATGGAAATTTGTATCGATTGTCTTCAGTCAGTTTTTTTTTGCTAACTCACTTTTGTATAAAAAGGGAATAAATTACACAAAAACTCGCCCAGATATATAAAAAGACCCACTTTTGGGCCAAATGGAACAAAAGTGGTAACTGTTCTCACGATAGTAAACAAATTTTCACCATACAATTAAATTAAATAAAATCAAATATAAATTTTATTTATTATATTTTGTATTTTATTTATTTTATTTTATTTTATTTTATTTTATTTTATTTTTTTATTTTATTTTATTTTGTTTTATTTTATTTTATTTTATTTTATTTTATTTTATTTTATTTTATTTTATTTTATTTTATTTTATTTTATTTTATTTTATTTTATTTTATTTTATTTCATTTCATTTCATTTCATTTTATTTTATTTTATTTTATTTTATTTTATTTTATTTTATTTTATTTTATTTTATTTTATTTTGTTTTATTTTATTTTATTTTATTTTATTTTATTTTATTTTATTTTATTTTATTTTATTTATTTTATTTATTTTACTTATTTTATTTATTTTATTTATTTATTTTATTTATTTTATTTATTGTATTTATTTTATTTTTTTTTCTTTTATTTTATTTTATTTTTTTATTTTATTTTATTTTATTTTATTTTATTTTATTTTATTGTATTTATTTATTCAAACTCACCTTTTCAGTTTAAGTTAGTGTTGGAAAATCAAACTCAACATGGAAGTTTTCTTTTGTAAGCAAAAAATTAAAGAAAGACCATTCAATAATTGCACCAAACAGCCCAGAAATGAACTCTCTCTATCATGAAATCTTTGCTGATACGCAAATTCAAAAAGAAATATCATTCAAAAATCTCACTGAATGACCCCAAAAAAGATAATTTTCTGTTATGTGATCCTTGCTGATACCAAAAATCAACCTAAAATCCCTTGACTTGTAATCCAATGCACAACTGCTAAACGCCATTTTTGTTTTTATTTTCAACAGAATAAAAGTTCCCCTTGTATTACTTCAGCTTCATTTAATTTAAGCAACTTTAGTGCGGCTTTAATAATTAGAGAGGAGCACACAATGTACGCAACAGGAATCTACTGAAAAGGCGTAAATCAATATTTGCATTGTTCTATGCTCAATGCTCCTTCCTGCGCTACACACGCAACCCTACCGGTTTTACACAACTCAACTCAACATTCAACTATCAATTTCAATTTCATAGCAATATTGCATCAAATTTGAACTGACTGCCAACTCGTTTGTGAATCCCCCACAGAGAATTTCCGGCCCTTCGGGATACTTTATGGTCGCACAACTTTATTAGGTAACGTAGCGCTCGGTGCAGTCGCGAGCGACAGTTGCGCAGCCTCAGTGCGCAGCTTGACACAAATTTGACGACGGCTTAAACGATTAAATCACACACACACAGATGTTCCTGTGTGTGTGTGTGCTGGCGTTGCTAGCTACCATTACCTACCCCATAATTCAGGCTTTACCTATAAACTCGCAGCTCGCGCATGCATTTAGCGTCCTTTGCCCTCCCGCTTTCCGCACTGAAACTGCAGCGAGGTGTACGAGTATCGCCCGTTTTTGGTTCAGCGCACTTTTTGCGGACCCTTCTGTGCGCTCTTCAGGTCTTTTTTTTCTTTGTGTTGATTTTTTTGTTTTTGTCAGCATCGCTAAATTCTTTTTTTTTTTTGCTTTTTAATAAAAGTCATAATCATAAAAATAAACAAACATTTGTGCAAATTGTTATCGCTTTACACACAAACTCAGCGCAAACGCACAGCAAAGCGCGTTACTTCTCTTTCTTCATCTCTCCCTCTCTCTGTTTCACTCTCTGCCTGGCACGTTTGATTTATCTTGTCTATGTTTATAATTTTCATAGTGATTTCCAACAATTCTAACTGTTATGAACATGTGCAGTTATGTTTAAATTTATGTTATTGTTATTGTTGTAGTTGTTGTTGGCATTGTGCGCATACATGCAAAGGATTTGTTACTAATAAGCGGCCCTAATTTAGCGCACGTTGTGTGCACTCAAACTGTGCATGCTTGTTGTTGCATTTTTCCATGCAAATGTGTTGCAACATATACACACATATATAGTTTATGTATGTATGTATATAAATGTATGTTAGTCTCTATTAATTATTAGGATTATTTGCATGTTTTCCGGTCGCCCCCAATGCAACGACCGGAAATTGTTGGTTAAAATGTTTCATGCGGAAATCACTTAAATTAGGTTTAATCCTCTCCCTTCCAAAATGACAAGCATATTTTCAGGCGTTTTTTGCAATGCACCAATTAAAAGTGATTTAATTTTATGAAAAAACAGGTATTAAGTAGAAGTATTTAAGGCCAGCGCCTGGTTTAGAAATTTGAAATTTTTGAAAATTTTTTTTTTCCAGAATATGATAGTTTAATATGTTTGGAATTATGTCCTAAAATATTTTGTCTCTACTCGAACTCCTTCACGTCCACATTCAGGAACAAAGCAACGCGCTCCGCCTACAACTCCTCCGCCTTCGAAACTTTAAACTCGTTTCCTGAAAAGTTAGTGTTTTTCCATCGGTTCACATCATTACTCGTAAACTTATGAATCGAATTTAATAAAAATTGGCGCACACACTCTTCAGATGGGTTCGCGTAAACTGGACCATTTTGAGGCACATCGTTAAACAAATAAAAAAAGTACGCTCATTGTGAGCGTACCCAAAAAGTACCATTTTCCGACTTATGCCACCATTTCCGGAATTTTCATTACTTTTCACTCAATTTATGTTCAGTTTACAGACAAATTAGTTCTTAACAGAATGCCATTCGATTTTTTCAGATCTGACGAGATTTGCGAACTGCACGTTGGGAACCATGCAAAATGAATCCGAACTTCACGCCGCGATACGGCAGCCATTTTGTAACACAGCGGACAAAAAAAATTTTTTTTTACATGTTCAAACAATAAAACATTTATACCAAAAGAGTTTTTGACAACCAATCTACTCCTTAGGTTAGGTTAGGTTAAAGTGGCTGCCTAGGCACGGGACTTGCCGAAAGACACACTTAGGCCGCGAAAAGGGCCCATTGTGATACCACAAAGAGTGAGTGATCTGACTTACTGCAAGTTAGGTGCCCATACGAGCCAATTTGTTTTGTGGATAAAACCCAGCAAGTCCCTAATGTTGACTGATCTGAGGTCATCCAGGTTATCGAAGAAGAAGGAGCCCAGGGCTTTCCACCTTCGCATAGAGAGAGCCGGGCAATGACAGAGAAGGTGACTTATAGTCTCTTCCTCCTCCACATTATGACAGCTACGGCAGAAGTCCCGACTGTCAAGACCTAATCTGTAGGCATGACGACCAAAGGTACAATGTCCCGTAAGGATCGAGACGATCGTATTGATATGTTGTCTACCGAGCGAGACAAGAGTTCTAGTGCGCCCAGGGTTTAGGGTGGGCCAAAGTTGCTTTGTGATTGAGCAAGTACTCTCATCCTGCCATCGCTTGTTGGCTGTGTTGAGGAAAGAAGATCGAATCATAATCATAATCTACTCCTTCCTTGAAAAAAAATAAACAAAAACACACTGTCTAAACCAGGCGCTGGCCTTAAAAAAATTCAATAAATTTCTCTACAAATAATTATTCCACCTAACTTCATAGACACATTAGTACAACAACAACAACAACCAGCACAATGCCACAAATGCCATTTGCCCTGTTTTTGCTGCACATTCGCTGCAACTTTCAATTTTCCACAAATGCACACACCTGAGTCCGCTGTGTGTGTGTGTGTGTGTGTGTGGGTGTGGCGCTTAGCTGCCAGAAGGGTCAAGGTGGCTGCCACTATATCCATTTTTTGTGCCCGTTTGGCCCAGCGTCATATTAATGCCCATTGCACATATATAGAGAACTACAAAGCCATTGGGACTGCAGTCAACTGGCAGCAAGTGCAATAGCAGAGAGAGAGAGAGATTTCAAGGATCATTGACCGCAGCTGACATCTGCTTTCATTCACGCGCACCGCACACAACACACACACACACACACACACACACAGATCCACTCATAGTATCGGTAGCAGCCTTAACACAGTCGAATAAATTGAAATTGATGTGCATGGCAAAAATTGCGCCTGTCAGCCTGTCGATTGTGCCGCCTAATTCCCCTCTCCACCCACAACATCCATGCGAATTGCTGTCCGTGTTGTCACTGTGGCTGCGGCCGCATTCGCTGTCACCGTTGTCACTTCTTTCAATCCTCTCCACCTCCCTCGCTTTTACAATGCACTGTGTTCAGTTTAAACGTGTCGAATTGTTGTTGTAAACGCACTTGACGGAAACATTTATTTTTCACTTTGTGCATTTACACGAAACAGTTGGCAAATATAAATTGCGAACGATCCTGTAGGAATCGCATCTGTGCAAAATGTGAATGGATTAAAATTCTACGAAGTGAAGCAATGCGGCCTTTGTTGTAAATGCAGCAACAACAAGTGGTTTATAGAAGATGCAGCTTACGGAAAATATAAACAAAAAGTTTATTGATCAAAACTGAAGAAACAGCCTTGCGCTATGGTTTAAGCAAGGACGAAATAAGTAAACTGATATTCGAAAATTTGACTTCCCTTCATGTTTCGGAGATAAATAATATACAAAAAATCACAAGTCAAAAATCACAAATTTTCAGGAGAGGTAAAAAAGATTAAAAAAAATATCAGCACTCATGATACAAAAATTTATATATTTTTCAATTTATAAATTTGTTTTTATAAATTTATATATTTTTGTATCATGACAGTATTTTTCGAGTTAACGATTTTTTCAGTTAAACATTTTGAAAGGATCTAGAAATATAGATTGTGAATTGATTTATGGAAAAAAGTCCATTTTCGAATACTTTGAGTTGTGACTCTTTTGCATTTAGTGTGCAATATATAATAAAAAACTGTTAGTTTTTGTTTAACCCAAGAAGGACCTTCCGAAAACTCGCAACAGACTGTAGAATTTTGATATTTATTGATATACGTGACTTTTATTAAAAATTAAAAAAAAATTATTTCAAAATTCAACAATTTTCACAAATAGAAAAAAAATTTTGCAAAATAAAATGGAAAATATTGAAAAAATCTCATTTATTATCTGACTTTATTTGACTTTCATTTACATTGAAAATTTATAAAAATAAATGTTACCAAAGTTTAATTATGACAATTATCACAAATAGAATTTAATTGAGCAAAAGCCAAAAGGAAAAATTTGAAAAAAAATCTCATTTATAATTCTTTATGAAATTTTATCCTTCGACTTGGATAGAAAGAAAAAGGAAAAAATTGAAAACATGTTCAATGCGATCTGGTTCTCTTTTTCTCTTAATTCACATAGCTTGGGAGCATAGGGCCTCAACAAGGCTTTTCCATCTGGAACTGTTGTTTTTGCAGCTGTCTCGCGTCCTTGGGATCTGTTCCACTGGGGGTTTCAGTCAAGCACCATTCTTATGATGCTGGATGGTGGTTTTCTTAGCGTGTAATCTATCCATTGCCATTTTCTTCACTCGACAGATCCCAGAGATCATCGTTTTGGTTTTGTATTTGTTTCTGCAAATGAGTGCCTCGGTGTGATGTCGTACGAAACCAGCCAAGTTATGATCTATAACTTAAATTTCACCTCGACTAAATTTGATGATTCGTAGGAGAAAGTGTGAAGGAAAAAATTTGAAAAAATTCCGTACATGATCTGCAATTCCTAAGTAATGAAAGTCGATTTTTTGTTTTTAATTTTATTTTATGCTTCATTGGAAAAATGGAAAGGAAAGAATTTAAAATATTCCCCATATGATCTGCAACTTCTGATGAAAGTAGCTCCCCTGACTTGTATACAAATTTACCATAAACATTTCTAAAACACCATTCAATGCCTTGTAATAAACAATGGAAAGGACAAATTTTACCAAATTGTCTTTACGATCTGTTATTCCTAATGAAAGTAGCTCTCCAGATTTGTATAAAAATTCACCCTGAATAATGTCCAAAACTACATTTGCTGCTTCGTAGCATCTTCTCAAATTGCTATCCCTTTCCGTCTATTTTTATTGTTGTCATTTATAAAAATAACATACATACATAAATATCTCAATTTCCACAATTATTCAAACAGCTCGAATCGTGCAGCCCAAATTGTTACTGAAAGGGTGTGCAGTTTATTGTTGTTGTTGTTCGTTATATGCAGTTATTTGCTTTTAATTTCACTGATGGCCCAATAAAGTGTTGCCAAATGCATTTGTGCCGCTTTTCAGCACAACACATTATTCACCCTAACCCCACTTTATTTTTATTTTTTGCCAACGTTTGTCTGATTGTTTTGTCATTTGATATGCTCAGTTTTTCATTTGTCACTTTGGCAAATATTATTTCGAATAGCGAACAATTGTTGTCGCTATTAATTTGGTATCGTTTTGACGGCAGGATTCTGTTACAGTTTGAGTGTAAAGAGTAAAGAAACAAAATGGCTGCATAACACATGAAAACTCAGGGGTCGTTTGTCGATATTGAAATAAAAGCCACTTGTGCTTTACAGAAAGAGTTTTTAATTGTTTGTTGTCTTCATTTGTGAATGCAATGCACGAATTGTGAGGAAGAAGTAGAATGAGGCCATCAAAACACAACTTTTAGTGTTATTACCTGGAAATTTACTGAGCTGTGTGCTTATAAAAGTTTTGATTGCCTATAGTTTTTTGCACAGACAACTGAACTCGTCATCAATTTAGCAATTATTGAGTTATCTATGGTTTTTGTTTATTAGATCAATACATAATATATAAGGAAAAAGAAGGACAACGGAACCATCACAAAACAACCATTAGTATTCTTACCTTAAAATTTACTGAGCTCTGTGCTTTTCAGAATGAGCTTTGATATCTTCTTAGGTTTTGTTAAAGAGATCAATACGTCAATTGCTACAGAAGAAAAAGACGAATGGAAACATATAACACAACTATTTGTATTCTCACCTTAAAATTTACTCCCTTGAATCTTTCCCATTAACCCTTAAATGCATGATTTATTCTGACCTCTTGAAAAAAATATATCTTGTAGACTTGTACATTCTAATGCAGGGAGACATAGAAAGAAATAAGTAAGTTAGTGGTATGTTGCAGTTTTACGTCAATATGCATTTAAGGATTAAAACTGACTGTTACCTAAGAGGATCCTTTTACTTTGGGTAGGCTTGAGACTCAATCCCTAGACCCATGGACACAGCTCTAACAAAATGAATGCTTTATGCAAATTCCATTCCCAAGATTCATAAAAAAATGGGTTCAGTCGAAATGGAAACCACCTCAAGTTCAAAATTTTTTCGAAAATGCCTCGACCCATAAAGTTGAGCAGTATGACAGAATTCCACTTTTATAAACACAAACAATTTTCTATACTTTCCGGCTCTGAAGACACACCAGTTCCGTACTTCGAGGTCAAGAATCTAGACGAACCTTTCTAGTGCAGCGAAATGTCGGATGTCTCTCCTCCATTGAAACTTCGAACTGGTTTACTTCAGATTGAATTCTTCGGTTAGCTCCAGAGGAAAACAAGAAGGTATTCACAAGGAAAGGATTTTCTTCCCCACCAAACCTAACCTGAGTTAAAGGCGTTCATAATTTTATAACAAAAACTTACTCTGTTCCCCGTTTTCCTCTTTTTAACGACCCACTTCCCCATTTGTCTCAAATAAAATACACATAATTTTTTTGTTTTAATATTTTTTTTAATAATTTTATAACAAAAACTTACTCTGTTCCCCGTTTTCCTCTCTTGACCCATTCCTCCATTTGTCTCAAATAAAATGCGCATAATTTTTTTGTTTTAATATTTTTTTTATTGAGTCCTTTTGTGTGCCATTGTTGCTGTTGTTTTATTATGTTTTATTTAATTATTTTTTTCAATTGTTTGCACACAATTTTTGTCTGTCTGTCTGCCTATTGTTTGCAAAGATTTGCTTGCGCAGTGTCGTGTTTGCTTAATTTATTAAATATAATATTAAATTTAATTATTAGTATTTGTAATTTATTGTAATTATAATTAGTTGCTTTTCATTTTGTTTATTTACGTTTCTTTGTTTCTTGCGCTAAATCGATTGTTTGTCTGCATTTGCATTCATTTTTTTTTAACAAATAAAAACTGATTTCACTTCTCCATCTTTGCTGCTGTTGTTGTTGCTGTTACTCAATCATTAACTACTAGTGGTAATTATAATTTAAAAATTTAATGCTATCACTTAATCATTAAATAATTATTATTTAATTTATAATCATAATAATTGCAATTAGAATTAATGCTTTAAATGCGTAATCGATTTAAATTAAACTATTCTACCGAAAAACGACAAATGGTGAACGTTCGAGTTATGGCGGTGGTGGGCTGGACAGCGCAATTGAAAAGGAAGTGTTAAGGAAACAAAGAGGAGAGGGCAAAGTCAAGTGGGCGCTAAATGGTGCAAAAGTATGGAGAATTGTAGATTAAAGCTTTCTATACAAAGTATATCGGTAATAGCCGTAGACATATTTCTAATTCATTTATATTATATTTTTTACAGTGTACCGCCCTGAGATTGGGGCCTCAACACACACGTCACTTTCATTTATACAAAATTATTACAAGTATGAACTTAAAGCCTAATTTTTACAAGTCTTGTGATGGTTGATTGGTTGGTTGGTTTGGTTTGGTTTGAGTGGCGAACGGGGCGAGAGAAGGTTCGATTGGGATAAGGATGGAAAATTGTAGGTGTGGGCAAAATTTTGTGTTGAGTAAGAAGAAGCGCGAGCTAAACAATCTTCAACATGCTAAGCGATACCGAGAGCTGCGTGTTGGTATGTGTGGCACAATTAAAAGACAAATTCATGACTTTTTAATTGATAATACAACAAAATAATAGTGTTTCTTGATAAATGACTAACATTAACTCAAAATTTAAAAAATTTAAATTAAAAATTTAGTTCAATTAAAAAGAAATGAATTCGGTAATAATTAATTAATTTTAAAGTATTAATTCGCAATAATTAAATTCAAAGAATAGTTAATTTTTTTAAATTAATATTTTAAAACTAATCAGTTAATTAAAAAGCAGTGCAATATAAATTAAATAATTAAATTTGATTAATTAATGAGTTTTAAAAATTTTTTTTATTTTACTAAAATAAAAAAAAATAAATACGTACGATTCAATTTTTTAAAATTCATTAAAGAATTAAAATTAACAAATTTAAAAAAATTTAAAAATTAATATTTTAAAACTAATCAGTTAATTAAAAAGCAGTGCAAAAAAAATTAATTAATAAAATTTGATTAATTAATGAGTTTTAAAAAATTTTTTTATTTTACTAAAATAAAAAAAATAAATATGTACGATTCAATTTTTCAAAATTAATTAAAGAATTAAAATTAACAAATTTAAAATATATTTTAAAAAAAATAATAAAAAATTAACGCATTAATTTAATGAACAGAATTAATTAGTATAATTTAATTAAATAAATTGAAATTAATTAATAATTATAAATGAATTAATTAAATTGAAATTAATTAATTAGTATACATTAATTAATTAATTTCAATTTATAAATTAATTAATTAAGATTTATTAATTACAAATACATTTTTTAATTTATTAATTAAACCTCAGCAAAATTATTAACAACAAAAATCATTATTTAATTCTATTGTTTAAATTAATGGATTTAATTATTGTTTGATATAAGTCAAATGAATTTTTTATTATCAATTAAAAAGTATGAAATTAATATTAGGTAGTGATTGATTTTCAGTCTATATTTAGTTGAGAAAATAATTAAAAATTCTAACTAACAACTGAAATATTAGAATTGAATATGAATTCGTTTATTGAATGCTGGAAACAACAATTTTTGTTTATTAAAACCATTAAAAACCTTTTTGATATTCTTTAGTTAAAAATTAATAATTAACTGAAAATTAAATCAATCATTAATCAATTGAAAATGCTGATATTTTTTCATGGAAAATAATATTTAACCAAAAATCAATTGCAAATATTAATCTTTATTATTAAAAAATAATAAAATAATAAGTAAAATATAAATAAAATGACTTACTAAAAAACACTTGAACAAATTTCTAACTAATGAATATCATAATTTGAAATTGATTTTTATGCAATTATTAATTTAAATTATAAAAATCAATTTCAAATATTGATATTCATTAGCTCAAAATTAATGACTAAATAACTAAAAAGCAATTCGAGACGCTGATATTAATTAGTTGAAATTTAATAAATAATCAAAAATCAAATCAATTGCAAATATTAATCTTTTTTATTAAAAATCAATATAAAAATATTGAATGTCATTACTAAAAATCAATAATTTACTAAAAATCAATTTAAAATATTAATAATCATTAATTAAATATTAATAATTAACTAAAAGGCAATTTAAAATGTTGATATATTTTCGTTGAAAATAATAACTAACCAAAAATCAATTGCAAGTATTAGTCTTTATTAATAAAATTTAATAACTCACTCAAAAATACTTGAAATAATTGAGTTTTATTAGTTAAAAATTAATAATAAATAAAAATCAATTTAAAACCTTGTTTTTTGTCAGTTAAAAATAAGTTAAAAACAAGTAATTCATCAAAAACGAACTGTAAATATTAATGTTTATGAGTTAAAAATTAATAACCAATTAAAAATCAGATTTGAATATTGAAGTTCTTTAGTCAAATATTAAAACTTAATTAAAAAAATTAAAAATTCAAATTAAATTAAATTAAAAATTAAAAGTAATTAAAAAAAAAACAATTTTAAATATTGTCATTGTCAGCTAATAATCAAAAATCAATTAATAACCAATTTCAAAAACACGGAATTCAAATGTGTGTCATTAATTACTTCAAATGTTGTGTGCCACACTTTTCCTTGCAGACTTCAGCCTTCAAAGCTTCATGCATGTTTTCTGAGAAAAAATCCAACTTTTCTGCGCACTATTTCATTATTTTAGCGGTGTTTTGAAACAATATTTTCTGCTATTTTCAATTATTACAGAGTTTTTTGCTTTACTTTGCTTTTCTTATATTTACGTTGCTCATAACTGTCTGTTAATGGCTTAAACTCGATCTGCATTATTTTATTTTTCAACTGCGGCTATTACAAATTTTTGTTTTTAATGCGCTGCTTTGTTTTTGTATTCAATATTTTAATGTTTTATGCTTTTAAACTAGGAAAAGGAACATATACAGTTTACGTTTTTTGTATTATATAGTCAAGTTTTGTATAAACAGAAAATTTTCTTTTGAAAAACACAAAATTATAACAAAAACTAAGCATATGTATAAAATATTTTTGTTATTTTTTTTTTTAATTTTAATATTTTTTGTTTTCGTTTTTAATCACAAATCATTGATGGAAACGTGGTTTCTAGCGTTTTCGTTTACTACCACTTCTTAGCAATAGATTAGGCGACTCGTCTCTTGGTCCGTTCAATTTCGTGCTATAATTTTTTAGTTTTATATATTCATTTCATTTTCATCGCGGCAAACTGCGGCGGCTTGTGGCATATAGTCAGGATCGGGGGTTGTTGTTGTGGGGATTTTTGTGGGAGTTTTGTGGTACGCGGCGCTGGCGATTGTTTTGCAGCAAGGACACTCTCGAAGGTTTATACAAATACACAGTACACACAGTTCGTTGAAACGATAATGTTTGCTTGAGTGGGCTTTGTGTTGTTGTAATATATATATATAGATACATGCAATGTATATAGAGTTCAGGTTTATACAAGAAATTTACAAATGGAGTCAGTTAGATTTTGGTGTAGAGCGCACTTGCGGCAGTTGCCGCTTTGACAGGACTTGACAGGTGATGATGGGGAAATGTTGCGAGAATTGTTTGGAAATGTTTTTTTTATTTTTTGTATACAAGTACATTTGGCTCTGAATAAATGAAGCTCTAAATTGTTGTGGATGATTGTGGAAGAGTATGTAGATAGAGAATTTTTGGAAACGACCTTTGAATGGTGACAGTTTTTCAATAAATAAATCTTTAGATTGTTTTGCTTGAGTAAGGAAAGGTTGGTGAATTTTTTTGAAATGACCATTGAAACTTGTTGGTTTTATATATTTTTTCAGCATTTGTGGGGGAAACAAAACTTTAATTTGTATACCAAATTTTTTGAAAATTCCTAATTACTTAATTTTTTTTGTGTGAAATTATTTTATTTTCCATTCTTATCTTTGTAGCTCAGTGTCTATGTTCGTGTGTAAAACTTTGAAAAATTCTAAATGCTAACAGTGTTTGTGGGCGTGTGTGTGTGTGTGTTTATTTATTTAGAAACTTACCTGTACTAATGTGAAGTGCTCTTAAACAATTTCGCTCTATATATAAGAATTATTATTATTTTTTTGCTTAGATTTTCGACCTTTTTCTCCATTACTTGTCTAATGCTTAAATTCGGTAGTATTTTATGCCCTTTCAAAATATGTTGTTGTTATTTATTTTTTTTTGCTAAGTTCTACGGTCAGAAAAATGGGCGTCACACAAGGAAATTGGCTTGATTTTGCTTTCACTGCGCTGCAAATATTTTTTTTCGAAAATAGTTTTTATAAAACTTTTCACTATTGAACTAGAAATCATGTTTCGCTCGATCAAACAGTGAACTTGTGATCTTTTTTAAATTCTTTATTTTCTATTTTCTAGATGTAAAGTTATTTATCCATAAAACTCTTCAAACGCAACATGATCTCTGCAACAACAAAGCCTTCAAATATGGCCAAAATCGTATGGCGAAGTGTTTGCGTCATTCCCCGGTGCCGTTCAAGTCTTAAAACTGTTTCCTATTATGCCGTTTCCCAGGGCTTATATCCTGTTTCAATTACTCTTTGTGCTATATACAAGTTGCGTGTTGTTTCAGTGTGTTCATGTGTGTGTGTGTGTGATGGTTTAAAAAATTACTCATCTCGTATGTATGTATGTGTGAATATTTTTGTTGCTCATATTCTTTACGGCTTCGTTGGCATTTTTTTTCCTTTATTTATCCTGTTTGCTTGCGCTCGTTTTGTGTCCTGTTTTGTTGTTTTTTTTGGTTCTTTTCAGTTTCAGTTGTTGTCGCTCCTATTTGCTCGTTCAGTGGGCGGTTGTTACTCTATGTTTGTGGAAAGTGCATTTTACTGTTACTGTACTGTTGCTGTTGTTGCTAATTGCTTGCTTTGTGGTTGTTGTGGTAAATTTTTCGTTTAGTACTACAAATCGGTGTTTTCTGGGTTGCTGTAAATTTTCTCATTTACTTTGTTTCGGGTCATTATTTTGTTTCTTGTGTGAATGTTTTGTTTGTTGATTTTAATAAAGTTAGCTCGATTTTCTAAATCCGTTTCTATTGCTATTTCTTTGTTGTTGTTGTTTTATTGTTTGTGTTTTGCTGTTATATGGCAGTTAGGTTTTTGCTCAGTGCGCATACAAATATGTGGGACATAACTAGTCTTCGATTTTCATATTTCAATTCAATATTTTGTGCTATTGAACCGATTAGCATTCGTTAGGTTTATCCTTATGTAGAGAGAGTGTGAGATAAGCGCTGAAAAGAGAGTAAAAATAACAAAAGTTCTTAAAAAAATACAAAATTTTGGGTGAGTTTTTGAAAAATTAAATGAAATAGAAAATTTTCTTCTAGGTTATGTGTGCGGTACAAATTTAAAAAATTGAAAAAACATATGTTGTTAAATATTATATGAGAAATATATTAAAAAAAACCGTTGGTGATTGTTCCAAAATTTTAACTTTATAAAACAAATTTTTTTAAATAAAAAAAATTTTTTTAAGGTTATGTTCACTTTTGAGTTCTACCTAATTTTTTAAAGTGATATCTATAATATGTCTTAATCTCATCTAAATCAGATGACTATTTCGGAAGTTATTAACTTTTGGTTTTATTTACTATAGTAATTCTGGCACATCGGGGATTAACTATAATGGACTACAACTCTGGGAAATGGAACAATCAAAATTGGATTGATTGTTCATAAATTCAAACTTTATAAAACACACTTTTTTAAAATAATTGTTTTTTAAGTATTATTTATAATAAGTCTCAATCTCATTTTAATCAGATGACTGCTTCGAACTTAACTTGTAACTTTTTTTTATTGATTATATTAGTTCTGGCAGATCGGGGATTAACTACAATGAACTTAAACTCTGGGAAATGGTTACCTATATTAATACTAGTAATAAAAAATATAACAATCAAAATTGGCCTGGGGGCACTTCTCCCTTCTTATCCGGCTATGGCCTTTAAGCTTATAAACAACCTATAGAATCGCTGAGAAATATCTGAGTCTATAAAACAAAGTCGACCACATTTAAGCCCATAAGAAAACATTAAAAAATGTCTGGAAATATCTGTATCAATAGAACAAATTCGCCTAATTTTAATCTCATAAACAAAGCTCTTAAAAATGTCTTGAAATATATCTTACCTAAAAGAATAAATTCGCTTAAACTTAAACTTACAAAAGAAACCTATAGAAATGCTTGAATTAAAAAGCCTTTTCAAAAGCCCAATCTATAGAACAAATTCGCGTAATTGGAAGCCCTTAAAAAAATGCTCCAAAAAGTATAGAGTGATGTAGACAGAAGTGGGCCACCGGTTGGAGTGGGCCACCCGATTTATTTTAAGACTAGTCTATGTCAAACCGCATATATTAGCTATCGTATTTTGATGCGAGGTAACTTTTCATAAGCATTCGGGGGTTATAAACCTGCTCTTTCACTGTCAACAAACAACGTGCTCCGGATTGCGGCGAGAAAGTTTTTACCCTTGCACGCTTTCACGCGATTTGTGATCGAACTTTTACAAGAAATACTCAGGTAAATATGCAATATGTTAGTTGAACATGTAATCTTTGGAATGCAAAGTGATTTTTGCCCATTATTCTCGTTGCGTTTTTGTGGAATGCATACGCAAAAAAAGGGCTTGTAGACAGAAGTGGGCCACTATTTGTAGACAGACATGGGCCACCTGAATAATGCGTTCTTTGCACAGTTAAGTGTTTTTAAATCATGCAAATGTCTTATTTACTCATTTTTCTCATTTCAGTCATTATGCCTCCAAAAAACAAGGAGAAAACCCCCAAAAAAGTAGTCAATTACGAAAAATTGATTACTGCTATAAAGCAAGTACAGATAAATAAAATATCGGAGCGTGTTGCTTGTGCTACTGCCAATGTTAGCAGATCGACATTTCAACGCTACCTAAAACTTGCTGTCGACCGATTTCCGGATATTGCCGCTGTTACCGACGCACAATTGTTGGATCTCCTTCAAGAACGTCCTGCACACGGTGGAAAAACGGTAGATATTTTTCTACATTTCTCTATCTTTTGTCAAGTAAATAATAACTATTGTTAGTTGACAAATTGTTTCTTGATACTTGTTCAATTTTGTAATTGCTCATTTTTTTGTAGCTCATGCTTTTCATACACTACCATATCTGTTGAATTTTTCAATTTTTTACTAATTTTCACATTTCGCTTATTTACAATCAGCTGTGAAAAAAGGCAAAAAAAGGAAGTCCTCGGTTTCTTCAGAAGAGGATATTGATTTCTGCATGATTTGCACTAAATTGATGCCGGCAAAGATGACAAAAAAAAATTCCATCCAGTGCGACATCTGCGACCGACCCTTCCACTTGCAGTGCATCGATATGACTGACCGCGCCGACTTCACGTGCGTCAATTGCGAGTAGGATATGTGCTTTTCTACTGAATAATGTTTTTTTCGCAACAACAAATGTTTTTTTTGCAACAACAAATGTTTTTTCTACTTTATCACTCTTTTTTCCAGACATGAAATAAACATTAACATGAAATTCCATGTTTTTTTCAATTTCTGACCCTCATTTCGCGAAAAGTATTTTGAATTTTGCAAATTTGCCAACAGATTTGTGATCAGCGTCTTTGAAAACCCCTAGAACAAGAATTTGTACCACATCGCAGCATTTTGCAGATAACAAATTGGGTGGCCCACTTCTCTCTACAATTTCGGAAAACTCGGAAAATACACTTTTTTTTTAAATTGAAAATGAAAATACTTTACAACTGAATTTGAAAAATGTGATATGATGGAAAGTTGCGTTTTGGAATAATCTTGCGATTGAAAAAAAAAAATTCATTTTAATTTTAATTTTTCACCATTTTACAACCAATAATAAAAACGTGGCCCATTTCTGTCTACATCACTCTATGGAAATACCTAACTTTATAGAATTAAATCGCCTTTATTTAAGCCAATAAAAAACCTAAACATAAAAATGTGTGGAAATATTTGAGTTTATAGAACAAAGTCGCCTACATCTAGGACCATAAATAAAGCCCATAGAAATTTTTTTACATATCTAACGTTATGGAATAAATTCGCCAAAATTTAAACTTCTAGAAAAACCTATAGAAATATCTGGAAACATCTGACCCCATAACAAAAGTTTGCCTAAATTTAAGCCCAGAAAAAGCTATGAAAATTTCTGAAAAAATCTGACTAAACTCGCTTAAATTTGAGCCCACAAAAAACCATGAAGGTGTCTGGAAATATCTAACCCCATATAACAGTCTCACCTAAATTTAAGCCCATAAGAAAAAAACTAATAGAACTATCTGCAAATATCCGACCCCGTAAAACAAACTCGCCTTAATTGAGGTCCACAAAAAAATCTATAGAAATATGTGGAAATATCTGAACAAAGCCCTTAGAAATGTCTAAAAATATCTGACCTTATAAAATAAATCGAATAAATTCGCCTCAAATTATTTTACTGGAAATATTCCAATTTACCAGAACTGACAACGTTTTGCAACTCACCTCAAATCCATTGGTTTTCATCAATGATACCACAGCCTGTTTTGTTGTTGTTGTTGTTGTATTCTAAAAACATTTGTCGTCGCGTTTGTTGTTGCATTGGTTATTGGCGGTGTTGTGCTTATTGTTGCTGTTGTTGTTGTTGATCTTTCAGTTATCGTTTCGTTTGTGTTGGCGGTTGTTGTTAATTTTGCCATTGTTGCAGACTTTTCTTCCCCCGTCGCAGCAGAAGCAGTAACAGCAGCAATATCGGCAGCTAAAATTTTTGTTGCTGTTGCAGCTTTTGTTGGTGTAATCACAATTGAGTCATCCGACTGTGGTGAACGCTCAAACTCGCCGCGACCGGCAACGCTCTGCATTGGCTGCGCTGGCGCCAATTTCAACACTTTCAACTGATGGCGTTGATAAGCATATTGCGGTTGCAGTTGTTGTTGTTGTTTTTGCTGCTGTTTGGCCGACGGCGGCATGCTGGGAAATTGATAGGGCTGCAGGTGAGCGGCATGCACGGGCGGCGGCGGCTTGCGATGCACCTGACAATTGCTGCCGCTTTTTATGTTCAGCAGCGTTAAACTGTACTTCGGCTTGGCTGCAAGACTCAAGTGTCGCTGTTGTTGTTGCTGTTGCTGCTGCAGATGTTGCAGTTGTTTCTTCGGCATTGTACTGACAGCGCCGGCACGCAGCTGTTTATCTGCAACAGCGGCGCCACCGCGCTCACCAACGCCATCAAGAACAGCTCCAACGGCGCCAACACCGCCACCGCCACTGCCACCGCCGCCACGCAACATCAACGTTTCAAACTAGAGATTGTCCGGATAGCTGCGGAAATTGTAGGTTCTGGCGCGCTGAAATTGCATGGAGTCGGCAATGTTAGCGCCGCCGCCACCGCCGCCACTACTGCTGTACGGATTTAGCATGGGCGCAGTGGACTGCGAGTTCATGGTGCCCAGACCGTCGTCCGCGTAGTTGCTGTGCTCGGCGCCGCCGCCGCCGCCGCCGCTCAGGCCGCTGCTGCTGCCTTTGCTGTTGCAGCTGCTGCTGCCACCGCCGCTGCTGCTGCCCACCGTGCCGCAGCTGCTGCCGCTGCCCTTGATGGGCTTAAATATTGCCGTGGTGGCATAGTACTTCTCCATGGGTGGCGGCGGCACCGAGGGCGGCCTTGGAAAGATGGCGCTCAGCGGCGGCGGCGGTGTGCGGCGCACATTCACATAGCCACCGCCAGCGGCCATTTTTGCGGTGGGCATGTAGTCCTGCATGTGGGGCACGGCGTAACCGCCTTCGGGCACGTCTGTGCACAAGAAATATGAGCAGAAAAAATGCATGTTTACAGGTGAGAAAAGTGCGGTTAAGTTGAACAAATGCGGGGGGTTTGTCGTGGGGAAAGCTGTCCGTGCGGGTGTGGGCTGGTAAAAGAGGTCATACTATGTGTTGGCCATAAAACCGATGCAGTGTTGCCACTTCCCCCTCGCTACTCATTTTCATGCGCCCATTAAGCTGCACACACTTTTCGCTCCCCCCACCCATTTGGCTTCCGGTGTTGTGCTTTGTTGTGTGGCTTCTTTCTTCTAGTGGTGCAAAAAAAACACCACATTTTTCTTGCCCATTTACATCACTTTTACGTCTCCCTTTATCCCTTGACGGCGCTAATTTTGCGCTGCTTTACTGCAAGTCATCTGCCATCTTTTTCCACACCGCACCACACTGGCGGCTTACGTTCGGTTCGTTTTTGTGCAACTTCTGTTCGGTTTGTTGTTGTATTCATTATGGTTGTTGTTGTATTATAAATTACACCACATACCTGTATAGTCCGGCGTCATATTACACTGTAAATCATTTACGGCCGCATAGCCATTCACGCCACTTGTGTACATATTCACATTGAACGGCTCGTGGTAGAGGCTGTTCTTGCCAATGGAGTCATTGTCGTCAACGCTGGCCTAAAAGCATAAAACGAAAAAAATCGATATTTATTCGCAAGTCTATAGTGTTATTATTACTACCGGGGATGGTGCACTGCGACCTAACGTCTCTCTAAGTAAGTAATTTCAAATCATAAAAATTTGCTAGTAATGCTACAAATATTTTCATAATTCTTTCAAGTATTTTCATGGATTAGGTTGACCTTGAAAGTGACAAGGACACAACCCAAAAGCTTATGTTGAACAGCTAAGGAAAGCTTTGTGCCTATCTGGTAGTTTCATGTTGCATTTAAAGCTTCAGTTCGCACCCTTTTTACATGTGGAAATCTTTGCCTCTTTGTAGCTTCAGCCGAAGTAATTGAAGAATCTATAAATCTTGTGGCATACGTTTCATACCGCTACGTGTAGAAACCCATTAAGCCATTCCAATTTATTCCTTTTTTAGGAAGAGGTAGTGCTTTGAGTAGTGGCGCACACAGGATTTCATTTTGGGGTGTTTTGCGTACTTTGCTTTTGAATTTTTGAGCTCAATTCCATTTGGCACCAGCAATTTTTGTATTTTCGCAGAGTTTAAACCCGCAAAACCCCTGTGTGCGCCACTGTCTTTAAATCATTAAGGTCTTTTTGACCAAACTTGAAATAACCTATACTACCTTCGAGATATCTCTTCTTGCTACTTACTTCACCTCTTTTATTAATTTAATATTTGCAAGTAAGTAGGGTTATTACTGGCTAAATGCTAGTTGACTCGTTTCAAGGTGCTCTATAGAACCATTTTTATGAAATTTATTTTAAACAGCAGAACTCAGATTTAAACAACCAAAATGCCAACATTCTCAGCTTAAACACTTCAGGATCCTTTTTGCTAATAGGCACACTTGAAGATCAGAAGCTTTAACATTGAGAGCCAAGTCTTAAGAAGATCAGAAACTTCTTCATCGGCAACTATTTTTATAAAAGTTCAAATCTCAAAAATTTTATCACCGGCAGCTAGTTTGAGGTTCATATACATAAATACTTGTACAATGCTTTTTGTGATTCAATTTAGCTCCTTTCATTGTAAATAATAAATTTTTCAGAGAATCACCTTTCAACTAAAGTCTGTTCTTTAGAATAAATAGAAAATCTATGAAATTTCAAATAAATATGACGGCACTATTTCTATCTTTTCTGATCGATTTTAAGTAATTTTCTAAAGTCGCCTATACAAAAAATCTTTTCTTAGTCGGCCATGGGGTTTAAATTCTTAGTTAAGCCTTTTATTACAAATAATTCATTTTTTAAAGAATTTATTTTTACTTCTGACCGTCATTAAACCAAAGCTTGTTCCTTAGAATATATAGTAAAAATATGAAACCTTCAAAAAATATTATCGGAGTATTTCTATCTGTTATGACCAATTTTCAGGGATTTTTCAAATCTGCCTCCACAAAAAATCTTTGCACAGTCGTTTGAGTACTTTTTAAATATATTTTTGCAAATACTAAACTTTTCAAAGAATTTTTTTTACATCTGATCACCCTTAAAACAAGATCTGTTCTTTATAATATATAGTAAAAATATAAAAGTTTCAAAAAATGTTACCGCATTATTTCTATCTTTTATGCTGCCTAAACAAAAAATCGTTGCTTAACCGAGCATGGGGTTTGAGTACTTTTTTAGGCCTTTTATTGCAAATAATGAATTTTTAAAAACATTTATATTTGTATCTAATCGTATTTAAACCAAAGTCTGTTCTTAAGTGTATATAGTAAAAATATCAAACTTTCAAAAAATATTATCATAATATTTCTATCTGTTATGACCGATTTTTAGCAATTTTTAAAGCCGCCTGTACAAAAAATCTTTGCTTAATCGAGCAAGGCGTTTGAGTACTTTTTGAAGCCTTTTTTTGCAAATAATTAATTTTTCAAAGAATTTATTTTTGCATCTTAATACTTTTAAACTAAAGTCTGATCTTCAGGATATATAATTAAAATATCAAACTTCCAAAAAATATTATCGGATTATTTCTATCTGTTATGACCAATTTTTAAGGATTTTTTAAATTCGCTTATACAAAAAAAAAATTGTTGCTTAGCCGAATAAAGGGTCTAAGTTCCATCTGAGGTCCTTTTCAGATCACATATCACCTCTGGCATATTCAAAATTTTACTCTAAGACACCACACGACCCCAAATACACCCATAATCTCTACTTTGAATCTCTAAAATCCCCACTACTCATTCATCTACTCACCTTAATGCCTCCACCATTGGGTCGATGCTTGTCTGCATGGCCGCCCAGTGTGTTCGGATTGAAACTGTACTGAAAGGCGTCCAGTACGTTGCTGCCGCGCGCCCGTTTCGTGCGCGACACAATGAACAGAATGACGGCCACCAGCAGAATAATGATGCCGGTCAGCACCACAATAACAACGCCAATGGAGAATTTCTCCGATGGTTCCTGATCGATGGGTTTCGGTGCAATTACTGCAATCAAATAATAATAGTAAAATTTTGTATAAAATTTCTACAAAATTGTTGAAACAAGCGTCAAAAGCAGCCGTTCGTATTTTTAGCAAAAATAGTCGAGTTAAATTAAAAATAAATATTTAAAAGGAAAATAATGTGCACAATTAGCGGTGCTGCTGCTTTCGTACAAATGCTGGCAAATTGTTATTGTTTGTTGTTGTTGTTGTACGTTTGTCACTTACATTGCGGCCCATTGTTGTAGCCACGGTCGCCGATGCCGTTGTTGTAGCCCATGTTGCCGTTCGCATTGCCATGATGATAGTCGTTGCTCTGCAGCGGATATTCGCGCGTGTCCTGTGGCATTGTGGCGCGCAGCTCCTGTTCATCTGTGAAATTTCCCACGGCCGGCACTGTTGCCAAAGAGAAGAGCAATAAGTACATTTGTATTTTGTATGTGCATACATAGTTTGGCTGAGTAAATGGCGACCGAGTGCATTAATTGTTTCAAGTGTGCTGCCACCAATTCGAAATTAGCCGCGCAAATAACTACATTTAAATTGTTTTTATTATATACTACTGAGCACTTTTGGTCACAGATCATTGTCAATTTTGTACCAACAACTAGTTGCAATAGTAGGTACACAAAAAAATAGAACAAAAATAAAAATAATCATTAATTGTTATGGGAGCTATTTTGTACTTGAAGTTAGTTTGGCTAAATTTATGCTGGCCGCAATTGCAATAGTGGTATTCATGATATGTGTCCCAATCATAATAAGAATAGGATAACAAATTAATGAATGGAATTTGTAGAGTCAGGCATTCACTGACAAGAGCTCACAAGAACCTACAAAACCAGAAGCCCTGCATCTGAGTGAAGTGCTAAAAAAAACCAAATAGAAAACTCACTCAAATACCCAAATCTACTCTAAAGTTTTGAAATAACAAAAAATCAGTAAATAATTTTTATCTGTTTTCTTCCCAATGAACTATGCAACCCTCTGTCTGCCTAGAAAATCCACTCAAATACTACAAATCCACTCAAACATCTTCGCATATAAAAATATCAGTTTGTAGCGACCAATTTTGTATACATTTGTCAGACCAATATTCAAAATGATTACAAAGACATGGCTCATAATTTGTTTGCCTCCCAAGTGGTCCATACAACTCTGTGCCTTTCTATTAAATCTTCTCAAACGCTTAAAATCTGCTCAAATGTCTTGGAATATCAAAAGATCATTTCGTGGTGAACAATTTTGTTGTTGTTGAGTATAAATTTGCCAGACCAGTGTTCAGAGTGATTAGAAAATCAATGCAAATCATTTTTGATTAGCCCTGAAATGGTCCACACAGCCTTTTATTTGCCTAGAAAATTAACTGAAACGCTCAAAATCCGCTCAAATGTCTTCAAATATCAAAAGATCGTTTCGTTGTAATAAATTTTGTTGTTGTTTGCTATATATTTGACGGACTAGTGTTCAGAATGCTAACAAAATCATTACAAAACATGTTCAGAGTGATAAAAAAGATATTGCAAAATATTTTGTTTACCTTCCAAACGGTCCATGCAACCCTGTATCTGCCTATAAAATCTACGAAAATGCTCAAAATTCTCTCTAACGTTTTGAATTATAAGAATATCAATACGTAGTGACTAATGTTGTTGTTGTTTGCTATATAAGTATTTGACGGATGCTAACAATGCTAACAAAATATTTACAAAACATTCTTTTTATTTCCCAAATGGTTCATAAAACAATTTGCTTGGCTAGGAAATTCACTCAAAATCTCAAAATCCGCACAAATGTCCTGACATGTAAAAAGATCACTTTGTGGTGACTAATTTTGTTGTTGTTGAGCATAAATTTGCCAGACCAGTGTTCCGAGTTATTAAAAAAAATTACATATAATTTTTATTTACCTCCGAAAAGGTCAGTGTAACGCTTTGTTTGCCTAAAAATTCTACTCAATTGTTGAAAATGTACTCGAACGTTTTGAAATATAAGTCGATGTGAAAGTCGGTGGTGACTAATTTAGTTGTTGTTGAGTATAAATTTGCCAGACCAGTGTTCAGAGTCATTCAATAACATTACATATATTTTTTGTTTACCTTTGAAACAGTCA
This sequence comes from Melieria picta, assembly GCA_964056695.1. Classification (NCBI taxonomy): domain Eukaryota; kingdom Metazoa; phylum Arthropoda; class Insecta; order Diptera; family Ulidiidae; genus Melieria; species Melieria picta. The sequence goes on along the minus strand of OZ057399.1, from coordinate 72,385,536 downwards.
GTGCAACCCTTTGTCTACTCAAATTTACTCAAATGCACAAAATCCACTCGAACGTCTTGAAATAAGACCAGTCGGTTGTGACCAATTTTGTTTTGGTTCACCATATATTTGCTAGACCAGTGTTCAGAGTGTTTTTACGAAACGACCTATGCAACCCTGCGTCAAACAAAAGTACGTTCAAAATCCATTTAAGTGCTTTAAATTACCCAAAATAATAGTTTGTGGTAACTAACTTTGTTGTTTACTAAAAATTTGCCAGGACAATGTCCCAGATTGTGAACACCGCCAATACTATGACTGCAACTGCACAATATTATTGCGCCATAATTATTAGTTTCCTACAATGACTTAAAAAACAACCCAACACCTAACCGTAACATCATTTTTGTTCCCCTTCATCTATTCTGTCTGCCATAGCGAATCACTTTGGCTACACTGTCGGTGGTTTTTTGCCGTTGTTCTTCATTCCAGTAAAATTGTATGAGGTTCTTTTGCCGTTTTGCTTAAAAATTCCAATACAGCGTATAGGGTACGATGCCTTCTGGCATGTTTCCTGGAAAATCTTTGCATTTCATGTTCAACGTTAAAGCGTTACGCACTCCATATGTCAGTTGTTGGTTGTCAGCGGCTCGGCCAGCCCAGTCGGACGCATCGACATACCTACAATAATTTCCTGTTTATAATAAAACAATGTGTCAGCTTGTAGTTTTGTTTTGGTGCTGAGGAAGAGTCGAATGTGAAACTGCTGCTGCCAGCAGTTGGCATATTTTTGAGAACCCTCGCACGCACACAAACTGACACGAACGAGATCTGTGTATGCGCAAAATATTGAAAAGATTCGTTTATATGGGATATCAAATTTCGCGGTATACTTATTATACATTCATTATTTTATCAAAGCAGAATTTCAAAATCCAAGAACTTTTAAATCTTAAGAATTTTCCACAAACCTAAAATGAAATTTACCAATAACAAACACTGTTCAACTGTCAGTTGCACTGACGTTGCGTTGCGTGTAAGCAGTTGCAAAGCGCTGATCGCAATCTTCATTCAGTTGCGTGCGTCTGGCAACCGGATGCGGCTATTATTTACATCTCAAATGAAAGTGACCGTCAAAAAGTGCTTAAAAACCACTCACGCTCGTTTAGGCATTAGCCCAACAGCAACAACAACAACAGCCACACTAATGGCCATAACAATGCCGAATCGTTAATTTAATGCCAGTGTCAGCGACGCTGACTTGCCATTTAACTATTAGTTATCTGACAGCTGCGAAGACCCGCCCGACGGTCGGCACAATGAGCGCACACTTTCCTTTGATCCGTTTGTGCTTTTGCGCACTTTTAGGCAAAGGTTCATCTTTCTCTATTTGTCACAAAATTTTCAGCCCAGCGACCCCACTCGCACCACCCACTCACGCCCCATCATCCACGCCGACAACGATACGACAAAGGCAGGTAAAGACGAAGGCGCAGACGAAGACAAAGACAAGACTGGCGGCGTATGTTTCGACGCTGCTTTAGTGCCGCAGCAATTTTTCAAACCCTCTATTTTCCCGGTATTTCTGGCTGCTGAATTTTTGTAAACAAAGGACATCATTGACAAAGGCTATAAACAGGAAAACAAAGAAAAACAAAGCCTAAAGAACCGCGCTGCCTGTGTTGCCACCTTCGGTCGCTGCAGCTCCGCCCGAACAAACCGCAAACACGCGCACGCAGCGCAAACGTAAACGGCGTAATTATGATTTTTGATGCCTACGCGCTGATATGATTTCCGCCTTTGTGCTATCGCTGTGCACCGCATCTGGCCGCCCTGTCCATGTCAGACAGACATGGACCGCCTGACAGCACTGCGCACGCTTCGACGCACGCTTTTGTGCCGCACTCGCCCGACGCGCTGTCGTCCATTTTCATTTTTATGCGCCTTTGTTGTGGCGCGTTATCGCTCTGTGCGTATCGCGCCGTGTGTTTGCCTCTCTCGTTCTCCATAAAACGTTTAAAATAATTAAAATGTTTCGTGCCACATTTAACTCATTCAATAGAAAACGAGCGCAGCAGTCACCACAGCATCGCAGCAATTCGTCCTTTTTACCTCCCGCTACAACAAAAACTGCTTTGACAATTTATTGTGTTTGTTGTTGGTGTTCTGTGTTAATTCGCATTGTGCCAACTTTCAACGCATTGTGCACGTACTGGCCGCTGTTTTTTTTTTGCCCCATTATTCTTTACTTGCCTAACTGCTAATTTGCTTTGGTGTTTGTTGTTGTTATTCAAGAAATTTGTAGCCGCTATGAGCAATGCCGCCGCAGCGTGTAAGCCATTACACAATTGTTATGAAAGATTGAAGTAATGCAATTTTGTGCCATTTAGTCTATGTTTCGTGCAGTCTGTGTGTGTGTGTGTGTGTCCACGTTGCTACAGTTCCTTCTATAATTTTATGTCCAACAGGATATTGAATTGGACAGCCAGATTTGTGGTAGGAGATCCAATTCATACAATTTGGTGGTGTCTAGTCTTTGTTTCGTTCAGTCTTCAGCTGTTGTAACACTGGATCAGTTCCTTCTATATCTTTGCTTCACGGCCCGTTGAAGAAGAAATTCCAAGCCATCTGGTTGCTCCATCCTCTTTGCCCAACAGGCCATTGAATTGGACAGCCAGAGTTGTGGTGGAAGATCCAAGTCATACATTTTTGTGTCGGCTAGTCTTTGTTTCGTTCAGCCTTCAGATGCAACACTGAATTAACTTCTCCCATATCTTTGCTCCACAGATCATTGAAGAAGAAGATCCAAGCCATACAAAGTGTTGGTCAGAGTTGTGGTAGAAGATCCAAGCCATGCAATCCATCCTCTTTGCCTAACAGGCCATTGAATTGGACAGCCAGACTGGTGGTGGAAGATCCAAGTCATACATTTTTGTGTCTGTAGTCTTTATTTCGTTTAGTCTTCAGCTGTTGTATCACTGAATCAGTTTCTTCTATATCTTTGCTCCACGACCGATTGAGGAAGAATATCCAAGCTAAAAAATATGTTGGCCACAGTTGTGGTAGAAGATCCAAGTCATACAATTTTTTGATCCATCCTCTTTGCCCAACAGGCCATTGAATTGGACAGCCACAGTTGTGGTAGGAGATCAAAGTCATATAATTTGGTGGTGTCTATCTTTGTTTCGTCCAGTCTTCAGCTGTTGTAACACTGAATGAATTTCTCCCATATCTTTGCTCCACAGATCATTGAAGAAGAAGATCCAAGCCATACAAAGTGTTGGTCAGAGTTGTGGTAGAAGATCCAAGCCATGCAATTTTTTGATCCATCCTCTTTGCCTAACAGGCCATTGAATTGGACAGCCAGACTTGCTGTAGTCTTTATTTCGTTCAGTCTTCAGCTGATGTACCACTCAGAGTTTCAGAATCAGTTTCTCTATATCTTTGCTTCACAGCCCTTTAAAGAAGAAGATCCAAGCCATACAAAATGTTGGCCAGAGTTTTGGTGGAAGATCCCAATCATACAATTTGTGCCATCTAGTCTTTATTTCGTTCAGTCTTCAGCTGTTGTAGCACTGAATCAGTTCCAGCTATATCTTTGCTTCACAGATAGTTGAAGAAGAAGATCCATGCCTTACAAAATGTTGGTCAGAGTTGTGGTAGAAGATCCAAGTCATAAAATTTTTTGTCATCTAATCTTTATTTCGTTCAGCCTTCAGCTATTGTAACACTGAATCAGTTCCTCCATATCTTTACTCCACTGCCCATTGAATTGGATAATTGGCAAATTTGTATTAGAAGATCCAAGCTAAATAATTTGTAGTTTCATTCTATGCAGCCCTTTCATTCCAGTCTAAAGAGTATTATTAATTTTCTTCCCTGTAATTTCGTACATTAAACCATTGCAACAGACAAACGTTTGCTGTAAGATTCAGTCCATACAATTCTATGCCCAATCCCAGTCCAATCTACAGAAGTGTTTCTATGTTATTCATTCTATTCCCATTAGACCAGATAGTTAGAATTCTGATTAAAGATCTAATTCATACATTTTTGTGCCGTTTAGTCTTTGTTTCGTTCAGTTTTCATCTGTGGGACATTTTTCATTGATCTCTATACCAATAGCAATTTAAATCTATATTTCATGGAAGATCTAATCCTTCAAATTGTATGTTCTAACCGCCGTCATTCAGTCTAGTAATCAGTTGGAGCATTGTTTCATACTTTCCTGGACTTCTGTTACCAGACTAAACCATTCCAATGCATCTTGTCAGAGTTCTGTTGAAAGATGAAACTCATCCATTTCCGTTTCGTTCAATCACCGTAATTTCTTCCCTCGGTCTGGTCTAGTCTGTAGAAATTTTTCTTGACTGATACAATTGTACGTTCCGTCACGTGTCCATCAGTCTAGTATTCAGTTGGAGCATTGCTTCATACTCTTCCTTACTTCTGCTACCAGACCAAACCACTTTATTGCATCATATCAAAGTTCTACTCAAAGATAAAAAAATCCTTCATTTCCTCCTCGTTCAATCTTTTAAGTAGTCTATAGCAGTATTTTTTGACCTTGAACGGAAGATGGAAGTGGTCTCTTTATCCATTTCTTTAATTGCATTTCTGTTTGCTGATTTTTTAACTGTGCTAAATAAATCATACCGTGGAAGGAAAAGTTACATAAACAATATCATGGAAGTACAGAACAGATCTAATTATCAAGATAAGAGTAGGTTCTATTACTGAAATAATGGATAGACTGTAACATGGGAAAAAAGAGTCTATCATTTCCCATAAGATTTGAACTTTCCCATAAGATCTATCCTTTTCTTTAGGATCTATTCTTCCCTATCATATTCCATCAGACAAACCATTTCATGGAAGAAAAGAATATTCATATATATCTCTATATACCTAACATATTCTACAAGTCATCAAGCCTACCAGACAAAAGAACTGTTTAAAGAACAATTTAAAGTTCCTGGACAGCATTGGGGGAGATGAACTCCTCCAATAAGGAATAGGGGTTTGGACACAATAGTTCTCATTGGACGCAGTGTCTCGGGTAGCTGTTGCTCGAATCCCATACCTAATCTAATCTAGAAGAAATTATAAATCAGTGTTGAAATTATAAATCAAATTCAAATCTGTATTTATATCAACTATATCCTCAACTTTTCATCAACATATCTCTAACCCCCTTTTGGCATTATTCTCCAAACATATATTTATTTTTATCTCTCATTATGCATTATCGCATTTATGTTTCTGCACTCTTCTCAACACTTTAATTTGCTGAAATTGCTCAAGTGTTTATTTTTGACAATTGCTTTGCTGTTCATTGTTTACATTCGCTTTTGTCCCTTTTTCATGTTTTTTTTGCTTCTCATGATGACAAAAACGGATAACAGCTGCTTTTGTGCGGCAACCGCACTTAAAAAAAAAAACAAAAAAACCCTCAGGAGTTGAACGAGAAGTAGAAACTTTTCATTAACTGCCTGTGCGTGACAATTGTGCCGAGCACAGCTGGACAATATGGCCGCAAGTGTTATCACGACTGCTGATGAGCTGCTTTAAAATTTCTTTGAAAGAACTTGCAATGCATTTAAGGTATTTGCGAAATTGTCTCAAGTGCCGCAAGAATACACAACTGATGTCCTTTGTGCTGCTTCGAAGCCCAACAGGGTTCAACCCATTCAAATGCAAAGCGTGAGGGAGATCCGAGAATAGAGCCGCAGGTTATGTCGCTGAAATTTTGTCTATGAGAAATAGGGTCGCTACTAGCTATTAGTACGAGCAAAGTGGGCGTGGTTGCAAGGCTCGAGAGTGCTGTTCAATTAGTACAGTTGCGTAGAAACTTTGAGTGTGAAAAGTTAGTGAGAACTTGGAGTAAGGACAAAAAATTTCATAATGCGAAAATCTGCGCTTCAAGCATAAAGTGGGCGTGTGTTGTTCATTTTGCTTTAAGACATTAAATTGCAATTTTAATTTTTTATATAATTTTTTTCTTTAATTTGCTTTGTACTAAAGTCACTGCAAATTTTGTATACATTTTGCCACCAGCAAAGCACTCAACTCATTTGCTATGTACATTTCAAGTTCCAATGCATTACTGCAAATATGCATTGTTGTTGTAGTTGGTGTTTATTTTATTTTATATTTTTTTTTATCAACTTCCCTTTTACCTTGATGTGCCCTTCAATCTATCGCACTAATTTGCATGTGGCGCCCGGTGCACAACTCCGCCCAGCTCCATTCGGTGCTGCTTGCATTTGCATATTTACGTAAATCTCAAACAGAGTTGCATAGTTGGTACCTGCTCGGATTCGTACGTACGTACGCATGCACGAGTCGTTGTTCGCAGTGTAGTGCGGCAATAATGGCAGTCGGGCGCATTTTAATTTAATGCGCATTTACAATAGAAAATTGTAAATACTTGAAATGCGAAAGTGCTATAAGTAAAGTGAAGCAAGGCAATGAAAGAGAGTAGAGAGTACGAAATTGGCCACACTCTGCTACCTTTTTACACACTTTTGGACTGTTAAGTTAATATGTATAATACAGAAATACGTACAGATGTTTGTAGTTGTAATAGTGGAGTTGAACTACAGTGATGACGGTGTGTCAGGCTGTGTGCATAAGTGTGAGTGTCAATTGGAGTTTCAGTGGGTGTGTGTGTGGGTGAGGGTGAATTGAATTTAATCAACTGAAACAGTATTGAATGAAAATACATACACACATACATTACACATTATGCATTACAAATGGACAGTGGCGCACACAGGACTTCATTTTGGGTGGGAGGAAGGATTATACAACTTTTGAGCCCAATACCATTTCAATCTACATTGGCTGCCCAAAATGTTTGTAGAAAACATATATTTGGGGAAGTTTAAATCCCAAAAACCCCTCTGACGTGCGTCTCTGTACATTTACATGTAAAAAAGACATGCACTATTGTACGATTTTTCAATTACGATACGTCAAAACTTCTCATTTTCCATGGGATTTGAGTAAAAAAGGCATGAGCCAAACAATTGGGGCTAAAGTGGGCTAAATGCCCCACCGTCACCTCAAGACCATGGTTTACAAAAGTACTAAGAAATTGGACATGTATGATCCAAAAAATTGAGAGACTAAATAGCGTTGCTTCTACATAATCTTTCTTCCAAATATATCTAATCTATCTATCTGAAACTCTTAGGAGGGCCGCCATACAAAAGAGGCCATTTTCTATGATATTAGCTCCCACTGCTACCGAATTGCCCCAGACGTAACAAATGTAAGGCCACTCTGCATTTATTTTTCCTTCCAAATTTTTTTTCCAAATATATCAACCCACTATCTCCATCTCAAAAAGAGAGATGCTATACAAAACTGACCATTTTCTATGAAATTAGCTCCACACTTTTAAATGTAGTAGTAAAGTGAATGAGAAGATACCATATCTCGGAAATTACTAAACCAATTTGAATAATTCATTCAACATTGGACAGCATAGTTCAGTGCAAAAAATACAAAATTACTTTAAGTTCCAAAACTTTCCACTAGAGGACGCTCGTCATATGAAAAAAGTGAAGGTTATCAACTTTTGTGTTGATAACTACCAAGAAAAAACCAAAATATTTTGACGACACTCCATTTACATTCCCACTTCATATATAATTGTAATCTAAATCGAATAATAGTTAGGTTAGGCCCATACTTTCACTCGAAGAAATTACTGCCTATTCTAAGTGCCCTCTATGAGTGCAAGGACTAGTCACATCGCTCTAAACGATGTGTTAAATTCAAGGTATTATGAACAGTGAGTTGGAGTTTTTCTGTTAAACCAGATAAGATATAGATGTCTTTGTCAGGACTATAAGGAAGCGGGAAGCAAAATTCTCGAGTCCCTTCGACTGAAGCCTTGGACATTGAGATAGAAAGTGGTGAAGTTGATTCATTAATACGATGGCAGTCTATTAAATCGTACATTCTTGACACAGCGGTCGCAGAATCTCACAACATTCGAATCTCTTAAAAGTATTTTAGAAAGAGTAAGTAGGCTTAAAAGGAAAATATTGAAAAAGGTAATGAATGGCAGATTCTTTCAGTAATTTTTAATCGAGGGGTTCCGGCGTATTGAAATCAGAAGAAGACTAAACCCATACACATAAAGTAAAGTGAAATAATGCAGATATCCACCTAAAGCTGAAAAAGTCCATTGTACTTCGAGTTCATATGAAAACGCAGTTGTGACCATTGTTTGTTGTTATTGTACACGCGCAATTGTTGTTGTATTGTGCAGTGGCAATGCAGTTTTCCTACGAATTTAATATAACTTTCTGCATTCGCACTAAATTTCACCCCTTTCGGCAGTTTGCAGTTGCTGCCTTTACACTTTGAACAGCCTTCCAAACCAACTACTCGTTCTTATATTCCCTCTCTTCCCTCAGCGTTTTGTGTGTATATGTGTGTGTGTGTGTGTAGTTTAGTTGCATTTATCGCTCAGGCACACTTTTACCAATTTTTCTCATTTTCCGATTTGCCGCTATTGCGGCCGATCTCCGCCACATTTTACTACTACTATTGACTTTTCCATTCGCTCGTCTGACCATTCATACGTTTTGCTTTGTTGTTGATCCCTGCAATCGCCTGTCCGTGACGTGCTCTTCTATGCCAGACCGTCATTGCGTTCGTCATTCATTGTTGTCGAGCAAAACGTTGAAAAAGTATACGCAATCTCTCCCCTCACTATTTTCTTTGATTTATTTGCCAAATGAATGTGAATGCAGTTTTTCGCCAACCACTTTCCCCCTTTGGGTCGATTTGCTTCCTTTTGCCAGGAGCAGCCGACTTGAAATGTGCGTGTGATTGCGAATCCAAGTGTGTGTGTGTGTGTGTGTATGGCATCACTTGAAAGTGAAATGAAGCTGAAAATGATTTTCCATTCAAGATGCAATTGAAAGCATACAAAAAGAAAATACCTCAATGCGTTGAGAAATTTCGGGTGACCGAGATTTTATTAAAATTTATTGGGATAGAAATAATATAAAATACATAAAACATTTATAAGATAAATTAAACATAAAATACAAAATATTAACAATAAAATAAAAATATTAAATAATTGTATATTAAATGTTGAATATAAATTATAAAATATAAATATAAAATATCAAATATCAAATATAAAATATAAATTATAAAATATTAAGTATAAAATATAAAATATAAAAAATAAAATATAAAATACAAATATAAAATATAAAACATAAAATATAAAATATAAAATATAAAATATAAAATATAAAATATAAAATAAAAGATATAAAATATAAAATACAAAATATAAAATATCAAATATAAAATATTAAATGTAAAAAAAAATTTTAATTATAAATTCAAATATAAGTTAAAATAAAAAATAAAAACTGTTTAAACGACAACTGGTCACTCTATGCAGAATTGCACGTTAGACGTGAGCGAAAAGGGCCCAAGCGCCGATAAGTATGCAGGACCACTAAGAGTTGACGAACAATGTCTGTTGCGTGGGCAATTTGGGCTTTTGTTGGGCATATGCTAGAGTAGATTTCAATTGCAGGCGGTTGGCCACATACGAGTAAATATAGCTATACATAAGTATGCAGTCATATTTGCCAAATTGAATGGCAGTGAATTTATTTATTTCTCAAATATTTCTTTGCATCACTCCTAGCTTATTGCCTCATATGAATGCTTGCAAAAACTGTAAGCACCAAATAATGCAAGCCAATAGTTGATGCAAAATACGCAAAGAAATACGTTGAAATATATGGAATTTATTTGTTGTATTGTAATAATAACTATTATCGTGGTTGTGCTATTAAGTAATAAAAATATCACTTCACTAAATTTTTTTTTTTCAATTGACAATGATCTCTTCCCAAAAATCTCGCCCAAGACCCATAATTTTAGTCAAAGGTAATCTATATGTTATCTGTGTATACTATAAATTGTTCAACTTACCCGATATGAAGGAAATTTCCGATAACATAATCCACTTGACAGCAAAATACAAATTGATCTTCAAATATTTGCCCACACGATGATGCAATTTGATGGTCACATCGCGTGCATGATCCATTATGGTATCGGGCATATATGAGAACTGTACGGGCTCACCAGAAAAATGCCGTCCTCCAATGCTGAAGAAGACTTTGGCATGTACAAAAACCTAATTTAAAAATTAAAATCAATAAGAGATGAGAATATAGCGATCGATTTAATAATTTAATATTATTTTTCAATAATTAAATTACAAAAATTAAAAAAAAATCTAACATATAATAAGGTACGCTTTGGGCACCTTTTTCAAGTTAAAGTTAAAACAGACATGAATTAAGTAATTTTATTACTAACTATTGGGGAGGATAAATAAGTTTTGAGTATTTTTGTTAAGTTTCAAGCGCTATTCAGAGAATTTGTTATACCTAATGTATTTTATATTTAGCCAGAAAAACTGATTTCCCGTTAAAAAGTGTCCTCGTCTTTTGAGGCGATCCAAGAACCGACCCAACTTTAACCTTCTTCGTAAAAAGTGAAGTGCTGCTCGGTAAGACCATTGATCCGACTCATCTCAGATGAGTCATTGATCGGATTAGGTGGTAGTCGAAAGAAGCCATGTCTGTCTGGTAAATAAGGCAACTAAGGATATTCCTTCAAAGCTTCTTTGACGACTTTTGCAACAAGTGGTCAAGCATTGTCGTCTAGAAAGTTCAGCACTTTTCGCAAATAAAATATGCTTTGTTAGCGCAAAGGTTGACATGGTTAGAGCACAAAGAATATATGTTTTTTACATTTCAGCCAAACATTAATACTTCAGCTTTAACATGAATATAGCTACAAGATGATCCCAAGTGATTTAATGCCAGGTGTGTGTGTCCCCAATATTTGAAATTTGTATAAAACAGTTTCAATGAATCATATATTTGTATCTTACCTGTACATCTTTGGTGAACATGTTGTTGGTGTGTAGAATGATGGCACTAAAATTGCGCACTGTATCAAATTCGAATACGATTTCGACTGGTTTGCCCATCAAACCGGGCGTATCATTGCGCCAGCCGATCCATTCGTAGCCTAAAAGCGAAAGAAAAATATAATTAAAATATATTAAGAATAGGAAAATGTATTTTTAGTTTTCAAAAACAATGAAATTACACATAATTAAAATATCAAGTTTAGCCTAAAGTTGTTATAGGGAATAGGACAGATAGGAAAGACAAACCGACCAAAATTGACATATAAAAACACATCCATATCACAATGTCATTGTCATACATTGTCGCTTAGTGACACGAAACGCATTCATCATTTGACAACTTTCGGGCGCATGTTTCGCATATTTCATCAGCATTTTGCTCAGTTGTTTGCTCACCACACGAAAACTAGTTCATCGATTCGAAATTTGCGCAGCACATTTCACTCGAAAACAACCAAAACTATTGATTAAATATGTCCAGTAAATTTTTGAAAATGAAAATTCCAATGTACCACAACCGATGCTGTGAAAAAAAAACAAAAAACGAAAATATCAACTTGCTGACTTTCAACGAAATTTTCATTGGAATTTGGGCAACAACAGCTGAATGTGTATGCAGATTTCTCATTCCGTGCGTCGATCTCGACTTTCAGTAAAATCATAAATTCCGCCACATGTAAAATATTACCGAAAAATTCCTGCACCCCAGCGCACTGCCTTCATTAGACGCTTCATGGCGCAAAGTAGGAAAACAAAAACAAAATGCAAACACAAACGGAGCGCAACTGAAAATAATTTCCAAACGACAATGCCGACAACGATGACGACGACGCGGACGACGACACGATATTTAAACCTTTTATTTGTACACCCGGCGGTACATTGATTGTTGCTTTTGTTGTTGTGTGCGACGGTCGACGCGACTTTCGGCACAAGCCTTAATTTTAGGACGCGCAGCCCCCCTGTGCCGGTGCGACGCCCGCCACTGTCGTCGAATGTTCACCTCCGACCGCTTTTGCTGACATTACTAAAATTATTAGAATATAGACTAACGGTAAACATGCAGCCGTGGCACGCTAAATGCAAAGTCAAAGGGGTGGGCGCTGCCGGTGCTGGAGCCGGTGCCCGTGCAGGAGGCGGAGAAGGTCGTAAAACAAATAGCTTCACTGCATAACTTTACTTTACTTGCAGGATAATAATTCGCCTGCCTTCCAGCCTGCCAGCCAGCCAGGCTGTGCCACCCAATCGCCACCACCTTTCGCAGAGCAGAGCGCGTCATGCAATATTAACTGGCAAACAAGTCAAAGTATGCGCGCCCTCAGCTCCACTGTAGCGCGCAGCAATACAAATAAAACGTCAGCACCATAATAAGTATGTAGGAAATTTTCTATGTCCAGAGCAGGCAAGAGCGAGCGAGATAGCAAGCGAACGCGCAACTGAGTGAAAAAAACACAAAGGTATAGAATTCGTTTTTTGGAAACCTCGATATTATTATATACGCCCGCCAATGCCAACAACAACAACAACAACAATAATAATAAGACCAACAACAACCCGGAAAAGGAATTGCCACATTCAAATTTCACTAAGAAGTCGCGTCGCGCCATTTGGCGCCCCAAACGCAGAAAAAACAACAAGCCGAAAGCAAACTGCAGCCAGCCAGTCAGCCGACGCATACGGCAGCATTGAAAATCAATATCGAATGAATGCGCGCAACTGGCGTGTGGCTATAGTTAGTTAGCTGCAGGCGAGGGGAAGCGTATTTTCGGCCCCTTTCACTTGAACGATTGCGTTTAACCCGAGCGACACCAGAGGATTTGCAGGCAAGAAAGTACAAAATGTAATAAATCAAAGAAAAACTAAAAAGGAAAAATTTCCCATAAGGGAAATTTTACAAATTTTGTTTTCCTATTTATTTTCCTTTACTTTCGTATAGATTGTGAGAAAAGAACTAAAATTTCCTTCTAAGAATAAAAAATCCCTATTAGGGAAATTTTTTTAAATGCAGAAAGTATATAATTCTTTCCTATTTTACGTAAAACTAACCTAAAACTTTCGATAACTAGATGAAACAAAAAATTCCCACCTTGGGAAATTTTCAAAATTACGCAGAATTGTAAAATTTACTGAATTTATGTTAAAAATAAACTAGAACTATTTATAACTCCAGCAAAGCATAAGTACACAATAAGATAAATGTTATTATTTGAGAAAATACTATTATTTGTAGGGTATACGGTTTTCCGCATTAATCTAAGCAGCGAAAACTTGGGCTGCATAAAAATTAGGCATGTACTAAGACTTATCTGTAAATCGCCATATTAGACTTGTTGGTGCCTACAAAAAAACAGTTACTTAGGGAATTCGTTTTTTTCTGCTGCCAAGCTTTCGGTCCCCAGTATTTCATTTTTCGATTGAATACGAAAAAAGTCAGTAATTTAGCACCACATTAGGGGGGGTTAAATACGTACGCAGTACAAATGACAGTCGGTAGTTGTGACCGTGTGCCACATGCATTGATTGTCGACGCCGGCAAAGTTGTTGGTCGTGGTCGTCGCATAAAATGGGGAAATTATACGAGAAAACTTCGCGCCAACTTCTGCCATTTGCCATTTGATGGTGGCGACGGCAGCCTTCGCTGTGGCTGTAGTTGCATAAATTTCCTACTTTCGCCACTGCGCCGAATGTTCGCTCGCCCTCTCATTCCGAATCGAACCCGGCACTTTATTCCAATCGAACGTGGAGTGGAGTTTATGAGTTCGTTTCGGGGGTTCGTCTGCATGTCTCAATTTGTATTAGGGGTAAGGGAAATCGGTTCGTCGGTCGGTCGGTCCGTCTATTTATTGCTTTGTCTGTCTGCCAGCCGGCTTTGATTCACTCATTGCCTCATTTCTGAGCGCTCATTGTTCGACGAAGGGGAAAGCGGCAGACAAACGGCACGCAGGAATGGGATTAGAGGCGACAACGACTGCAATGTGAACGACAATGCATAATGAGAAACTTTTCTACTTAAAATGTAAAGTTTTCAATAATTTCGATTATTGGCGACTGGCCAAAAAGTATTTTTCGCATGGAGGAAAGGCGCACGGTTCATCCCTCGTGTATTTGTACACGAGCCAACATTTGGCAGTAGCCACACAAACGAAGAATGCCAATGAAGCTGCAGTCTCATTGAATGCCAGTGCTGCCATAAATTATCAAATATGCATAATATTTACATTTTGCTACCGCCATAATGTACTGTCGTATGTGCTGAAACTTAAAGACGACACAAGCGACAATATTTTGGTGAAAGCGTTTCGCTTTTCAACGTTACTGCTTGAACTTTGTAGTTGCAGCCACAACAATGTGCCCCTTTCTCTGAATATCCTTGCGGCCAACTCTATCTTGACGGCACTACTTTTTTGCTTATTATGCTGGAAAATTATTTATTTTGTTTATTGATGGGGAAATTATTTATTTGCGTAAAAACAAACTTTTTAATTTTCCTACAGCAACAGCCGCTCACTCCGCACACAGCAAGTAGTGGCGCGCTGTAGCGAGTAAAGTCAGATTGGGTATACAAGTTTGTTGGATTTATCATTGCAATCTGCGCGTATATTCAAGCGATCGGCTATAAGGAGCTGGACGCGGGTAGAGGTGCTGTAGTGCCAGCGCAAATGGACATGAAAAAGTTCGTTTGTAACTTATGGCAAACTTTTGTAATTATTTGATACTAATCAGTTTTAATGAAGTAGGTATCCGTTGCTACGAATTGGCATTCTTGTTTCTTGGCGCTGTCGTTTTCGACCCGCTTGCATTGCACGAAAATTTACAACAAAAGCCAACGAAACGAAAGCAACATCAGCAGTTTTGTTGTTACTTTGCATTTTGTAAAAGTTACTGTTGTTATTTGCAAATTGTTGTTACTATAAAAAGGGGTTAAGGTAAACAGCTGCCTTGAAACTTAATGCTCTATTGTGTGGGAGCTGAGCAAAATAATGGCAAAATTGATATTTGGTTGGGTTAAGGTTGTGTGATTTTAAGTGCTAATGATAAAAATGTGGAAAAGTGACTTGATTACAAAATTTCCCTTTTTGGGAAATTTTTTTATTATGTCAAAATTCATTTTTGTTGCACTAAAATTTTCACAAAACATTAAAATTTCAAGGTTTTAAAAAGTGTTTGTGAAGGGAAATTTTTAAAATGAAGGGAATTTAACAAGATTTGAATAGAGAAATATGAAACGGACACAAACAAGTTGAAAAATATTTAAAACTATTGAAATGATTGATTTCAACTGAATTATTGGTCAATGAAAACAATTATATTAATTTTTGCTACTACAAAATTTCTTTCTTATGTGGAATTAGAATTGAAAAATATATTAAAAATTTTTGAAATTGAATTTTTAATTTCATGAAAATTTTTCTTTATTGAATTAAACTTCAGTGTTCCATATTTAATTTTAAACAAATTTTTTATTATTTTAAATAACTAAATCATTATTTTCCTGCCACTCACCTTTGCCAAATCCATGTATATCGGTACGGAAATTGTCTTTTCCCTTCTGGCCATCCACCAGCTGGCCCAGACCATCAATGTAGCGATCGCCCTGCTCGTAGCCATCGTAGGTTTTGTCTGACAAATCCACTTCCATGCCGCGTTGTACACCCTTCGGTATACTGTAGGAGACAATGCCCTCTGGAAAAAACAAAAATAACAAAATTTATTGAAAAAAATTCAAATCTTTGTCAATTTTAAAAACCGAATTTTTCGCTTTAAAGGAAAATTTGTGATAAAAAATTGCACTCGCTGCTCAAAGCCATTAAACGCGGAAAATTAAGCGGAAAAAGTAGCATATCACATATAGATGTATGTATGTATGTGTGCATGTTGATGGCAGAGGGAAAGAGAAAGTCGCTGGAAGGGGGCGCCACATTGTAATAATAGACGCCGGGACATGTGTTCGTGCCAGCGCTGACGAAGACAAACGACCAACAAAATGCGCGACTATGGGGCACATTAAGTAGAGCGCCCGAGTTGCGGGGGTGAGGCGCGCAGTGCAGACAGTCTACGGTGCGGGTAATTTTTCAGAAAAATATATTAAATTACACAAAAGCAAAAGCAGCACCAAATTTAAAACGATTCGTGATTACACTTTAATTTTGAAGGCAGCCAGGTGTAGGCACAAAAATTAGGGGGGAAGGACGCCGCTTTTCTCAATGTCAGCCTACATGGGTTAATTCACAGCTTTGTTGCGTTCAGGTTGACGCTCCTCCCCTCCTAGAATCACCAACAAATTTATGACATTTTCGTATTTTAAAGTTCACAAAAGTCCAAAAACGCAAGCGGACAGCCTTTCGGTTTCACGCTCACTGACTGTCGCTTCGCACATGACGCCCTTCGCGTAGTGATTTGCTTTCAACGAACGGCAACAAGCGTGTGTCATGCAATGCTACTACTTCATGCTTTTCCTTTGGTGGTTGCCAGCCTTTTGTGATTCACGCAAAAGCAAAAAACAAAAACAGCCAAATAAAAGTACCAAAAAAAAGAAAGCACTGCCATGACATGTAGGGGGTAAATAGCGTAAAGTATGCATAAAAGGCCAAAAAGAAATGAGAACAAAAAAAAGAACACAAAAGCCGCTCATTTGTTTCAAAGGAAAAAGCCAGACAACAACAACGTCACGCAGACAAAATGCAGTGGCAACACATGAGCGCCAAAAAAGTGCCATTCTGCATGTTGACACGCAATAAAATCGCATGCGAACATGAAAATGACAGTATGTGTACATAAAAACAACAACAACCGCCAACATTAACAACAACAACAATAGTTGTACAGAAGTAGAACAATAGCGATGGCAGAGCGCGAGGAAGCACAAAACAGGCGCGCGTTGCCAACAAACACTCACAGGCGCTGTTAGCACGCCGAAAGCAAAATATCCCAGTGGGAAATTTTCAACAAAAACAAAAGTGAGCTGATGTTTTAGGAGAAATTGTAATTTTTTAAATTGCATTTTTTTTTAACTTTTTTAAATGCTTGATTTAATTTCAAATTAGGATTAATAGAAGTTTTAGAAAGAATTCTTTTAACATTTTTATTAATTTAGTCAGTTTAAAACACAGTTCAGGCCTATTTCAAAACACATCAATTCAATCAGCCAAGCCTTAGTATTGTGCACTAATAAGTTAAGTAATTAATATGCGATATATTCAATGAATCAACTAATCAAGCAATTAATTAATGAAATAAATCAGAGCCAAGTCTGGGTAAGGTTCACTAATCTATATGTAACATAATCAGTCAATCCAGGAATTCACCAATCAAGCAATGAATTGATGAAATATGAATGAATGAGTTCAGCACTATTTCGAAATAAATCAAAGAAAAGTCTGAGTAAGGTTCATTAAAAAATATCTCACATAATCAATCAATTAATCCACTAATCAAATTATCAATTAATGATTTAATTAATCAATTAGTCAGTAAATGTATTAATCAATCCATTAGTTAATCAATCAAATGTTCAATTAACCCATGAGAGCTAAGCAATGCCAGCATATAAACTCAATCAGAAATCAGAAATTCAATTCGATCAGACTAGTGTAACTCACACTAGTCAGATATTAGTTGAATAAGGAAATAAAACGAATAATAAATAATTTAGTTAATTAACCAATTGACTAATTAATAAACTAACAAATCAATTAATCATTTAACTAACCAAGCAATTAATCAATTATCAGTAAATCAATTAAGAATGGTAAAAAAACTTCATATAAATTTAAGTCAGTCTAAAGTATTTATCAATTATTTAGCTAATTTAAGTCTGTCTAAAGTATATATCAATTCTTTAGCTAATTTAAGTCAGTCTAAAGTATTTCTCAATTCTTTAGCTAATCGATTAATTAATAAAAACGCATATCTATTAATAATCACATTAGTTAAGTAATTAATCAATCATTAGTAAATTCATCAAATTCGCTGAAAAAAAGTCCGCATAAAGTCAAGTCAAGTCAGTTGCAATGAGGAAATTAAATGATAAGTTAATGAATTAATTAATCAATTGACTAGTAACCGAATAAATAAATTAATTAATCATTAATTTAATTGAAATTGTAATCAATCGCCAGTCATTTAATTAAGAAAGGTAAACAAAAGTTCCTATGAATTCAAATTTATGTTAGGTATCAGATTTAATGAAGTGAAAATCAATTATTAAATGATAAATAAAATAAATAAGTTACTAATTTATCAATCAATTTATCAACCAATGAACAAAAGTCTATATAAAGATACGTCAAGTCAGTTTCAATGAAGAAATCCAATGATAAGTTAATGAATGAAGTACTAAATCGACTAATTAACTAATGAACAAATCAATTAATTATTAATTTGGTTAAACAATTAATCAAGTAATTAATTTAATCAGGAAAGATAAACAAAAGTTCTTATGAATTCAAATATAAGTAAGGTATCAGATTTAATGGTGTGAAATCAAATTGTTAAGTGATATATCAAATGAATAAATTATTAATTAATCAATCAATAGTAAATTAATCAAGTTCACTGAACAAAAGTCCGTATAGTCACTTCAAGTTAGTTTCAATGAAGAAATCAAATTATAAGTTATAGAATTAATTAATCACCAATTATTTTAATTAAACAAAAGTTCTTATGAAATCAAATATAATTTAGATATCAAATTTAATGTAAATCAAATTGTTAAGTAATAAATTAATCAATTGATTAAATGAGTAATTTATAAACTAATCAGTTGATAAGTAATTCTACTACTCAACTAACTATGATATTAATCAGCAAAATTAATCATCAGTAAATCAATAACGAAAGGTAAACCAAAGTTCATAGAAAATTGTACATAAATTGTGTTCAAAATCCTATCAGCAAATCTGTTTGAATACCCAGAAATATTTATCAATTACCAAAATTTTCATGCCAACATTTTACACAACGCCTCGAGCTATTTTTCCTGCTGGGGCTAATGTACGCTCGCGTGTCCTTGCTGTCCGTCTGTCTTGCTGTCTGTCTATTGTCATGTCCATTCGCATTTCTATGCACTGCCATGCAATTTTTCTGACTTTTACCACCCTTCGCTGTATGTGCACGTACACACTATTATTATTATTATTCTTTTTTTTAATGAAAATGATGACTCGTTAGCATCACAAGTGAAAAGAGTCGCATGCGATTTGTGCATGCAAATTTGCTCATAATTTCCTCTATGCCATCTAATCGTTGTCGCTGCATACAGCAAACTTTTGCATTTTTGTGTTAACAAACAAAAAAGATTTTATTTGTATTTTTTATAATTTTGAGCATAACCGCAGCTAATTTATTTATTAAATGCATTTATTAATTTGTTGCAAGTTTTCGAGTAACTTAATATGAAATTTTAATTAAATCCATACGCTGGCTGATGCCGGGCAGCTTACAGTTTAATTAAGCTACCATCACTCTTTGCTGTGTACATTCAACCTTTTCGGTGCGTCTCCCCCCACCGCTCGCTTAAAAGGATCTGCGCGTAATTTCAATAAATTATGCGTTGCCTTCAGGTCCTGTTGCCAGTAGCCGTCGCTGCCAACGTTCGCCCAATTCCAAACTGCTGAATGCTTGACTGCTTCGGCCCCACTGTCGCCGCTATGCGCACTTCGATGCTGCAACAGCAGCTGCTTCAGTGAGTAATGAATGTTTTCATATTGTTCATAATGTCATTGTTGTTGTTGTTATTGTTGCTGTTGTCCTTTTTGTGGATGTAATTTCATTATGCAGTGGCAGTGAACGCGTTTTCATTTTCATTTATAATTTCCTGTAAATATGCATAAATATTTTACATTCGATGAATGCACGACAAGCGGCACAGTGGCAAGTTGGACCATGGGGCGCGGGGCCCACTAGGGGGTGGATCAGTTGTTGACTGAACAGCTACGTAAAAAGTAATCTGAGCCGAGAAGAATCTGCAGCAGATTACTACATCATAAATAGTGAAAAAATTTATAGAAAGGTGTGAAGTTTGGTTTGGGCCATATTTCTTTCAGAACGAACATGACTGGACAAGTGATATCAAATCATGATTGCAGACTTTTTGTGGAATTGAAGGAAGTGCAGTTGTAAGACATGTTCTACAAAGAGTTTGGTTGCTTGCAGTAGAGGCTCCCTGTGCGATTTCACTCTTCGGTAAACTTAACTGATCAATGGGATCATGTGAAGCTGAATTTGCGTCGCTATTGAAAAAATTGCCACTAATTTCAAGACCTTTAGGACGAAATTCTCCAAAAATTTACAGCTTGAAACATTGTTTACGTCGTCACTGAAAAAATTGACAGAAAATTGAAGACCTCCAGGACCAAATCGTCTCGAAATAGACAGCTGGAAGCTGAATTTGCGTCGCCATTGAAAAAACCGACACAAATTTTAAAACCTCCAGGACCAAATTTTCTCGAAATAGACAGTTTGAAGCCTTATTTACGTCGTCATTGAAAAAATCGACAACAATTTTAAGACCTCCAGGACCAAATTCTCTCGAAATCGACAGCTTGAAGCCTTGCTTCCGTCGGCATTGAAAAAATTGACAAAAAATGGAAGACCGCCAGGACCAAATTTTCTTGCCTTGTTTACGTCGTCATTAAAAAAAACGACAAACGATTTTAGACCTCCAGGATCGAATTCTCTCGAAATAGGAGCTTGAAGCCGATTTTACGTCGTCATTGAAAAAATTGAAACAAAATTGTTTGGCCCAAATCTGCCATTAAACCTGCACACATAAGCACGCAGCTACTGTACCATTTTTCATACTAACACTTAAACCAATACATCCACACTCACACACACAAAATTGTGTTATTTATTAATTTACTGCATTTGGTTCAACGTTTTCGTTGAACATTAATGATATTTTTTAATATTTAATGAAATTCATTAAGTTGCCATCAACCATATATCACAGAGCAGCCCACAGCCACGTCGATAAGTAATCAATGTGTGCTTACAAGTGAAGGTGTAGCTGCGTGTGGGTATGTGAAAAATGTCATTTAAAGGACACGCGTCACGTAGCAAACCATTCTAACACACACACACACACATACTTTCATGCAAATATACAAAAATACCCAAAACGGTCAAAACCGAAAAAATGTCCTATAGTTGTCCATATTTGCAGCGCTTACATGATAATTTCCATTACTTACAATCACACTCCCCACAACCCTCTCGCGCGTGCCGCACACATTCTTGCATCCCTACGCCCTACGCCAGCAACTGCCATTAAGTGTAATTATGTGATTTTTGGTAATTATATGAAATTTTATTTCCAAGCCACGAATGCTTTGATAATAATAACTGTGTGGTTTTTAGTGGCGCTGCACTGTACGAGTACTATTTCACCCGATATCCGTGCGGTGTGTGCGTACGAGTGTTTGCTCCCCTAGCGGCCGCTCGCACTATAATTGGAATTCGGAAAATGCGCTCATTATCTGACTGAGACCGGCAGCACTGTGCAGCGCCGCATATGGTCACACGTAAATAATTATGGAGCACTAATTTGTTGGGTGTACGCGTTTGTCTGTTGGCCCTTTGCCGGCGCGGGCGCCATTCGGTGTTGTGTGTGCGCGTCTACTTTATATCCTGCATGTCCTTCGTATGCGCGTAGGCTGCCGCTGTGTGGCGTGCGCATCGGATATTGACATTAACTACAATTTCCCTCTTTTTTAATTAATGCGCAGCATGTTGGAAACAGGTTATACCGAGAGCAGAGGTTAAACTTTAGTGGTGAACTTTGGTTGATTTTGACTTTTTTCTATACAAAAGCTAAGGTGAATTTAATCCATGGCAGTAAAAGCATAGCATTGGTTGCTTAATGAAATTTGTGTGATTTTATATAAATAAAGTGCTTGAAAATGCGAGTCATATCGTTGGAGAGAAGGTGGAATTAACAGTTGGACTAGTGGAGAGGGAAATCTGAATAATTCCAGTTGTAAGAGTGACAGAATGCTAGAAGGAGCGTCCATTCCAAAGATAATGTTGAACCAGTCCTCAGGAAGAAGCTTTGCTAACAGAGGCGTCCATTTCAGTAGAATGTTGTACCAGTCATAAGAAGTAAAGTATGCTAACAGGGTCCTTTCCACAAGCATGTGGAATGACTTATAAAAAAAATTGCTAACAGCGACGTCCCTTCCAGGAGAGTGTTCTACCAGTCATAAGGAAGAAACTTTGCTAGCAGAGGTAACCTTTCCAGCAGAGTGTGTTACACTCATATGAGGTAAAAAATGCTAACAAGGGCATCTCTTTCACTAGTTTGTTTTACAATTCATAAGCAGGAAGCCATGTTAACAGAGGAGTTGATTCCACAAGCATGTTGAATGACTCATGAAGAAAAAATACTAACAAGAGCGTCCCTTCAAAGAGAAGGGTGTACCATTCATAAGGAAGAAACTTTGCTATCAGAGTCCATTCCATAGGTGTATTGAACTACTCATAAGATGTAAAAAATGCTATCATCCCTTTCCATGTTGCCATGTTGAGCGACTCATAATGGAAAAATTGCTTACAGCGACGTCAATTCCAGAAGAATATTGTTCCAGTCATAAGGAAGAAACTCTGCTAACAGGGTCCATTCCACAGACATGTTGAACTCATAAGAGGTAAAAACTTCTACCAGGGCATCCCTTTCACTAGTTGGTTTCACCATTCATAAGGTGAAAACCATGTTAACAGAGGAGTCGATTCCACAAGCATGTTGAACCACTCAGAAAGGAAAAATGCTAACAAGAGCGTCTCTTCAAGAAGAACGTTGTTCCATTCATAGGGAAAAAGAAGCTTTGCTAGCAGAGGAGTCGCTTCCAGGAGAATATTTTATCAGTCATAAGAAGGAAACTCTGGTTACAGGGTCCATTCCGTAGGCGTGTTGAACCACTTATAAAGGGGGAAATAATGCTAACAGGGGCGTCCCTTCTACGAACGTGTTGTACCAGTTATAAGATGGAAGTAATGCTAACAGAGGTGTCTATTCCACACACGTGTTGTATCAGCCATGAGGAGGAAACCATGTACAGCGGAGTACATTCCACAAGCGAGTTAAACCACTCATAAGGAGAACAAATTGCTAATAAGTGTTCCCTCCACGGAGAAACGACCCCCATCGGTGATCAAATTTTAACTTAACTTGAAATGCGTCGACGCCGCTGCCTGGTTCGTATTTTGTAAAAAGACTCGTGCTTAAGAAATCAGTTGAACAGTTTTTTTAAAAAGTGTCATACATGTTCTGCCTCTGAGATATAGCAGACAGTCTCTTCAGAGCTGGCAGCTCTACCATCTTCCATTAGCTTTATAGCACTATTGGTCCAGTGGCACAATGATCCAGAAGTTTAAGCTGAGTGCTTCAAACAAATGCCCATAAATTTTTGTGGAACTATTTTTAAGCGAGTATTGATTCCTTACAACAAGAAGTCAGGCTGTACTCCCGAACCATGTTAGTCTATAAATTGTTTCGTATCTTCTATGTCTCAGCCTAAATAGACTAACTGCCTTTCATTTGATACCTAGTAGACTAAGATATATCCTTTCATTTGATACTTAGAAGATCAGATATATCCTTTCATTTGATACTGAGTAGACTCAGATATATACTTTAATTTGATACTTAGTTGACCCAGATATATCGAACGAGTGTTGATATTATCAAAATGCCATTTATTGACACTAGAATGCCCAAGGCACTCAAAATTACTCCAATGAGATCTTTTCTGAATGAAAATCTTCCGTGACTTTTATTATTTTTTAAAGCCAAATTAAATTACAAAAATATGAAAATATTGTTTCAAAAATTTTTCCCCCAAGACTCCACATGGTTTTTAAAGCAAGTTGGATTGACTGGTCATTCCAGTGTTAAGCTAAAATTATTAACAGACAACCGCTGAAAACATCACTGTCCGCCACTGACATCTGAAACAGACATCAGATAGCATACAAAGCTTCGCAAAGGCATATTCAACCATATCAGCTATAATAGATTTAGGTTTAATAACAATGGGACTCACAAAGAAAGATCATGCTTCCATACTTGACTGAAGAATCTATTTCAGAGGTATTTCTGAGTAATCCAAAGCAGATAACGCTTGACGTGTTTACCCAATCAATTCAGCATTGGTTGCATTATTACATTATTCCAGAGGTACGATGAACCTTGATCAGAAATCTAAGCCTACTGTGGTATCTCAATGGATTCACTATGATTTCGCCTCATCTTCCACACTCTCTCATAGTGACTTCATCAACACAACAGACCAACTAGGGTATACCTCGGTTTGGAGCACTATTTGATGAATTTTAAACTAGAAATGTTTTTAAACTGGCAGAGAAAACTTCTCACTGGACATAAGTACAAGTTGTACAACCAGTTTGTAAACCACAGGATAAACCAACGATTTTTCAACTTCAGAGCTACCATTGATTCTAACTTTTCAGACTACACTCTGTGTTGGACTATTCCGATCAACAAACATTACACATCCTAAGTCAACGCTCGAAGCTTTCATTCAATTATGAAGCGCCAAATTTATGTTTTGAGCATTCAATCAAATATGACAACCATATCTGAGCCGCTGTCACACACCTTCAACTTGCTGTAAAGTTAGCCAGTAAATTTTCCCAGTTCGTTTTAATTGACTAAAGCGGAAAATCATTGAATCCAACAATTTCATTGCGCCCATAAATCATCTTACTCAACCTCAGCTGACAATGAAGCGCTGTAAAAAAAATCGTCTAACTCTGGCCACACTGCAGGCGATGCCATTTCTAATTGTTAACAAATTGTAATCATAAATAATGGCCAAAAGCACAAAATGAAGAAGATAAGTAATACAAAAAACAACAACAATAAAAATGCAGCGTAAAAATGTACAGCAAAGAGTGAACAGAGGCATCAAGTGAGCAGGTGGCAACGCCGAGCGAGTGACAGCGTGTTAAATCGAATGCATGAACAATTTACATATGAAAAGCGCGGACAGACAAACAGCAGAGACTGAGCGACTGAACTTATTAGCTTACCAACAGTTGGACAGACAGACAGACAGCGAGACAGACACCAAATAAACACGAAATATAATCAAATCGAATGCTCGACCACCAGGTGCGGTCGAGCATTCGATTTGTGTATGTGTAATGTGTATGGTAATGCAGAACAACAACAACAACAACAACCAATAACTTTTCAACTGCATAGCGCAATGCTGGTTGTTGCTGAGCGCCTTTTGACGCTCGTTCGCCCCGTCGCTGACGCACCCAAGTTCAACAGTTCAATATTTTCCGCCACTCTTGGGAAGAGTTACTTGAGTTATTTGCTGTTATTGTTGTTCTTTCTTGTGTTTGTTTTTTTGTTTAAATGGCGATAAGCCGTTGCGCTTACACGATATAAAAACACTTTTCAACATTCTTTTGCCGGCTTCATTGGCCATTCAGCGCAGGCGATAAGCGGCAACAAATTCGCTTTAATGTGGACAGAGTTTTCACTGTGGGTATTGTTGTTGTTTTTGTTGTTGTCAATCATAAACATGGCTTAAACGCGTACAGATTAGCAGACTTGATTAATGACAGGCGCTGCATTTTTCGCCTCACCTCATGTGACATTAAAACGCGTTTATGTTGAATGAGGTGTGGCCCGATTCTGTCTCCGTTACATTTGGGTAATTTGCATTTTTTAATTGTTGGTATCAACTATATTAAAAAAGGTTAATTGCTTTTGCTCGTTGAAGCATAACAAGACAAAGCGTCGTCACGACAACTCGTTGTGTCAGTCGCATGCTGGAAAATCTGCCAAGCAGTACTCAAAGTTGCATGTAATGTGAGAGCGTTTTTAATCGATTTTTTTTTCCAAATCTGTAATACTTTAAACATAATTTTTTAATTGCATATCTTTTTCAAAATGTTTAGGTTTTTTTTAAGATTAGATTTAGATTTAGATTTTTTTTAGTTGCATGTAAAGTGAGTGTTTTTTTAGATTTTTTTGTTCCAAATCTTTAATGTTTTAAACAGAATTTTTTAATTGCATATTTTTCAAAATGTTTAGGTGTTTTTTTAGATTAGATTTAGATTTATATTTTTTTTAGTTGCATTTAGTGTGTTTTTTAAATTTTTTTTGTTCCAAATTTTTAATGGTTTAACCCTTATTCTCATACCCAAACTTACTAACGTCGTTTGGCACCCGGGGTACCCGGGTACCCATTTCATGAAATTTTTAAGTTTTCAATATTTTGTTAATTAAAAAAACACAATTTTTTAGCTTCACCTAAATAACGAGGATCCGGAAGGTAAAAAAAAAATTTTCATTATTTGTCAGTTTTTTTCACGAAAATACATCGCAGTGGGCACCCGGGTACCCGGGTATGAGAATAAGGGTTAAACAGAACTTTTTAATTGCATATATTTCAACATGTTTAGGTGTTTTTTTAGATTAGATTTAGATTTATATTTTTTTTAGTTGCATGTAGTGTGTTTTTTTTTATTTTTTTTTGGTCCAAATTTTTAATGGTTTAAACAGAACTTTTTAATTGCATATATTTCAAAATGTTTCTTTTAATATTTTTTTTTAATTTTTGTTGGTTTTTTTAATATTAAAATATACTTGTACAATAAATATTTAAATAATACTCTTCAGTCTCTGTTAACTAATTGAAAAATTGCCCAAAGCTGTCAGCGCAAAAGAAATTACAATGATTTCATGTTGCGTCAGCTCAATGTTCATGCTTCAAAAACAAAATAAAATAATTAAAATATTGTATAAAAGAAAGGAGAAGACGCATCAGCAACAACAACAACAACAACAACAATGGTAGAAGCAGCAGCGCAGGCAAAACTGTTGGCCGTGGAAGCGGCAGCAAAGAAATGTCGTCGGCCCTACTTGAAAATCGCGTGCAGACAGCTAACAATGCCGCCCCAACATTTTTATTTTTGTTGTTGTTGTTGTTGTTGACTTTATGTTTAATGTTATTTTTATTCGATTTTTTCTGGCTTTTTTCTTTTAGCAGAAGACACACGACGCCAACGGTTCGCATGCAATTGTCAAGTATTGTAATGCCAGC
Source organism: Melieria picta (assembly GCA_964056695.1). Taxonomy (NCBI): domain Eukaryota; kingdom Metazoa; phylum Arthropoda; class Insecta; order Diptera; family Ulidiidae; genus Melieria; species Melieria picta. Next base: position 72,358,479 of record OZ057399.1, on the reverse strand, counting down.
CACAACAACAACAACAACAACAATTCCAATGAACAGCACACAAGTCAACAAAACAAGCTTTCGAAAGCAAAAACCCCATGGAGAAAACAAAACAAAAAAAAAACAACAGAAACAACGAAGAAAAACACGCAAATTTTAGCAGAAAATTTCAGCGCCACTTGAAATGCCACAAAAAGCACTTTGGCGGCAACGAGCGAAAAAAAATCCACATCCCCTCAGGCGGCTAATGACAAATTCGACCGCAGTTGTCGGCGAAGCGATGAAACGGCCCGAGGGTGTCGAAGAGAGGACCGAAAGTGCAGCACATGTGCGTGTTGGCGCTTTTTGGAATGTTGCCTGCAGTCGACAACATGCAAATGCAGCGAGCGACGAGCAGCGTTTTAGGCGCTTCGAACCGAATTATTAAATGTAATTATTGTGCACGATGGACGTAGCAGACGTGACTGCGTGCGAGCGACATGTGAAAAGGCGCATTAACTTGACATGCAACGCGAGCGATTGTGCTGGCGACGGCGGCCATGGCTTTTGGAGACAAAGCTTGGGGGCGGCGAGCGAGTAGGAAGGGAGGAGGTGGCGCGAAGAGTGGGTAGGCGTGGTGAGCAATTGGTGACGGCCATTCGAGTGTTTGTGGGCAAGTCTGTTGTTGGATTTGTGCCTTTCGCCCCCGCCGGCGCCGGTCGGCCAAACAGATAAGGCGTAACAGTGAGGCGGACCAAATGTGTGTGTGTGTGTGTGTGTGTGTGTGCGTGTTTGTGGGTGTATGTGTGGAGCTGGATTGCCGGAAATTATATTTTGGGTGTGCAACATTTCATATGCAAATTAATCAAGATAAAATGCTTTCGTTTTTGAGCTCAACTTGTAATGGCACGTTTTCGGTGCAGTATTTGTGAACGGAATGTTAGCACACACACACATACACACACAGGGGTGAAAAGACGGCACTCACATGCATATTTTATGGGTCTGGACAATGACTTTGAAATGATTTTGTACGCTCATTTCGGTGCCGTGTTGTGCGACAGCAGAACAGTAAAGGAATTTTTCAGGGGTTTTATTTGAACACATTTTGCCTTTTGGGCGGCGGGTTAAAACGTAAAGTGACCATAAAGGGATGAGTTTGCTGGCTTTAATGGTCGTAATTGTGGTGCTAAGGTATTTTAATGGGCTTTCATACATAACTGCGACAAACTTAAATTTGAATGGCTTTGGGATGACAATTTGTATGTAAACTTCCTGCGTAACGCACAAACAACGTAAAAGGAACTAAATCAAACAAATACAAAAATTGTATGAATTTTTTTAAATGATTGAAAAAACTTGCTGGTGTAATGCCCAAACAAAATAAAATGCATACAAAAACAAAATAATTTTTTAGGTGAATTAAACAACTAATTATACAAAGTAAATAATAAATAAATTTTATGAATTTTTTTAAATGATTGAAAAAACTTGCTGGTGCAAACAACAAACAAAATAAAATGTGTACAAAAATAAAATAATTTTGTATTTTTTAAATATAAAATTACTATACAAATTTAATTTCTTTAATTAAATAAACTACAATTAATCAAATATAATATTTATTATTGGATTGCTCTGAATAAATACAAAAACTTAATGCATTTGTTTTTAATTAATTAAAAAACTTGCTGGTGCACAAAGAAGGCGAAAAAACTAAAGAAAATTTAAAATATATAAAGTAATTTTTTTGATGATTAAAAAATTATTAAATTAAATTAAAAATAACATTTCTTCAATCAAATCAACTGAAATTATTATTATATATAAAATAAATTATTGGCTTTGGCATGGAAATTAAGGTATAAACTTGTGCAGAACAAATAAAAAATTAAAAAATAAAATAAAAAATAAATAAAATAAATAATAAATACAAAAAAAAAATTTTCAAGCACAAAACTTTTAACAAATTAACTGCTACATGTATTTAAAACATTGAATAATATTAAAAAAAATTTCAAAAAACCTATATTTCTGTTTAAAATAGAATGAATAACGAAAACATAATTTTCAAATCTTAAAAAGAAATATCAAATTAAAATCTCTTGAAAACCTTTTTTTATTTATTAATTGGTTTTATTTTCTTCCTATAGCTTTGGCTATATATCATTAAATAACAAATTATTAAAATAATAGATAATAGAAAAAACAAAAAAAATAAAAAAATAATATAAAAAAATGGAATCTCTTGAAAACTAAACTTTTTTTATTCATTATTGTTTCTTCTTTTCTTAAAGCTTCAGTTTAGAAATCAAAAATCATTAGCTCAGAAATTAAAAAAAAAACAAATAAAAACATTATTAAATAAAAAACATTATTAAAAAATAAAATTAAATTTAAAAAAAATTAACTAAACAATATAAGATTAGGTTAGGTTGCGGTGGCTGCCTCTGTATGAGATACACTTAGGCCTCTTAACGGGCCCGTTGTGATACCACAAATTCCACCCGTTTGAAATGCGTATGCAACACTGTTTTTTCCAACATTTGATACAACACACATTTCAAACGGATGGGGAAAGGGAGGGAAGGGGACCTACAGTTTAACGCCGAATCCAAACGGCGATTGGCAGTTTTTTCGGTCACACTTAGAGGTTTTGCCATTGCCTGCCAAGAGCGCACTTGTGCGATTCTTGTAATTCTCATCTCCTTCATGTGGATAGCGATAGAAGTAGATGAGCGTTTTTTTCCAGCCCGAGCCAGGAATCGAACCTGGGGCGCTCGGTATGAGAAGCCAGCGCGCTACCCGCTGGGCTATCGAGGCCGGCAAAAATAATAATATAAATAAACAAATAATATAAACAACATAGAAAATATCTTAGAAAAATAAAATAAAATTTAAAAAAATTTAAATAAATACATAATATAAAGATTATTAAAAAATAAAATAAAATTGAAAACTAATTATTTGCTTTTTATTATTTGATTTTTCTTTGCCATAAATAAATAATTATAAAAAAACATACAAAATATCTTAGAAATTCAAAACAAAATAGTAAAAAAATCAAAAATTATTAAAACTAAAAAAAAATTTACCAAAAGTTTAAATCTTTAAAAAGGAAATTTTTTTTTTTTATTATTTTGTTTCTTTTTTAAAGCTCTTGCTTAGAAATAGCTTAGAAATTAAAAAAAAAAAAATCAATAAAATAATTAAAAAAGCATTTATTAAAAAATAAAAAAAATAAAACTTGAAAAGTAATTATTTTCATTAATTTATTATAAGTTTTGTTTTTTGCTATGGCGTTAACTTTATGACATTCAATAATTAGTAACAAAAAACCATAGAAAATATCTTAGAAATTCAAAACAAAATAGTAAAATAACTAAAAAAAATACTAAAATAGAAAAAAATCTACCAAGAAGTTGATATCTTTAAAAAACTAATTATTTTGGGTTATTTATTATTTTGTTGCTTTTTTCTTAAAGCGTTTGCTCAGAAATAGTTCAGAAATTCAAAACAAAGTAGAATAAATAATAACAAAAAAAAATTATAAAAAAAATAATATTATAATTAGTGTCCGACCGAAACCACTTTTTTGGGCCGAAACCGAAACCGAATATTCGGTTTTTTTTTAATATTCGGCCGAAACCGAAACTTTCTAGTTGAAATAAAAATCACCATATCAAGCACTTTTTTCAACAAACGAATTTTACATTAAGTAAATAAAGAACAAACAAACAAACATAGCATAAATAAATAAATACTTATTAAAAAAAACAATTTATTCATTTTTTAAAAACGTAGACATGAAAAAATCACCCTTTCGTACCTTACTCGCTAATATTCAAAATTAAATAATTTAATATTATATGCTAAAAAAAGAAGTTTATTTACATTGGTGGCATCTAAATTATTCCTTCTTTCACTATATATCTGCTACACAATAAAATGTAAAAAATATTCTAGAAAGTTTCGGTTTCGGCTATTCGGCCATTTTTTGGCCGAAACTGAAACCGAAACCACTTATTTGGGCCGAAACCGAAACCGAATATTCGGTCGGACACTAATTATAATACATATCTCCCATAAAGTGTAATCCCTTGAAAACTAATTATTATGTTTTTTTATATATTTGTGTTTTTGTGCTTCTTTCTTATAGAAAATATTTTCAAAACTACCATTATGATTCTACTGACTGCGCCAACCGGATTTTGGTGACAACCCCTATGCCTGGTAGGGGTCGTACTACTCATATTTATCATACACTCACCTTCCCATGGGCAGCCCACAATTTCGGCACGCAGGCAGACCGTTCGATCGTATTGGCCATATGGATAAATGCGAATTTTCGAGGCGAAAATTATTGGCTGCAGCACATTCTCCACTTCGCTATAAGTGTTGATGTTGCCGGGCAGAATCTGTTGTAGAAATAAAGTGGACCAAAAGTAAAGGACATGTTATACCATCGTTTATAACTAAGTACTTTTTAAGACTAATTTCAAGTACAATTTCTCACTCACCTCTTTGCCTTGTGTGTTCTTCCAGCGTTGCCATTTGGCAAAACCCGGACGCCAGTACTCCAGCACATACGCCTCGGTATACTCCTGGCCTTGGCCCTTGCCGAAACGGCCCTGCGTACGTATGACCGTTATGACATGCGTCTGCAGCAGATCGACCTGTAGGTACTCCTTCAATGCATTGGACACCATATGCTTGGGACACCAGGCGCCGCCGTTATTATCGGTTTTCAGTCTAAAAAAGATGGAAGACAAACAAAACAGAAAATGTTAATTAAAAGGGGAACTAAGCTAGTTTTTATTATTTTTTTATAATTGAAATTGTTAAAGTTTTCTGTAACTTCCATGTTTTTTTTTTTAATTTGAAATATTTTTTGTTTTCGATTTTCATTATTTTTTTTTTATTAAAAATAAATTCTTAAAAAAAATGACCAAATTTCGAAAAGACAAAAAACTCTACTGTCAACTTTTAGGCGTTTACTCCCTATCGGGTTTCAGTCTAAAAAAGATGGAAGACAAACAAAACAGAAAATGTTAATTAAAAGGACAACGGATATAGTTTTCATATATTTTTTATAATTGAAATTGTTAGTTTTCTGTGAGGGACTTATCCCCATGTTTTTTTTTTGTAATTTGAAATATTTTGTGATTTCGATTTTAATAATTTTATGAATATTATTTTATGAATATTAGAAATAAATTCTTTAAAAAAAATGACCAGATTTCAAAAAGTCAAAAATTCATTCAACTCTACTGTCAACTTTTAGGCGCTTACTCCCGCTTTTCAATGCCTCCGTAATGCTGTCTCGGTGTTGCCTTCTTTTTTGGCGTAGCCTTTCGATTGCGCTCCGCATTTTCTTTTCGTAATATTTCCTACTGTTGGCTATAGGCCATGGTTACAACGGTACAACAAAAACAATAAAATGCACAAGTAGCAGTTGTTGACTTGCGTTGTCGTTAAATTGTGGCATGTAGCACATTGTTTTTGTTGTCGTCGCTGTCGTTGTCGTTGTCCTGACATTTCAATACACAGCCGAGACGTGTGTTGTTTGGAAGGGGGAGGAATAGAGCAGAAATCGCAATCGCAGCAACAAAAACCCATAAAAAAAATACAAGCAACATCGTCACAGAACTGCGGCTACTGGCCGCTGACATGGCATGCGGTATGTGGCCGCTGCCGCAGCGGCAATGCCAATGGCACCAAGCACTGGCAGTGGCTGGTCGTACGGCTTGTAAAAAGGAAAAATATAAATTAATTGACTTTAAATGACGGCACCACACAGCGTTCGGTATTCGCCTTGCCAAGTGGCCAAGTTGTTGCGGCTTAACTAAATGCGGTTTAGGCGGTTTAAGCGAGCCAGCAGATTGTGCCTCAGTGCACAGCAGCGGCAAGCAACGAGCGGGCCGCGGCGGGTTGCGGCCTGATAAGTTCGTTAAGCGCACAAGAAAGCAGCAGGATGTTGTCTGCGTAATTAAGGATTAATTTAAATTATGCGCTGCCGGCGCGCGCCGTACAGCCACAACTTGACGGCGCAGGCCTTATTGATATCTTCAGCCAAGTATTCGGTCGACTGAGAGCACTCATTGCAACTCGTTGCGGGGAGGGGTTTTTCCGAGTAATTGCGAGCTGATCTTTGAAGTTGGTGGCAACATTGGCGAGCGCCATGCGATTGGAGTCGATGACAGGAATGCAGCTAATGGTATAAGACTTAGTGGAACATTTAAAAAAAAAATCGTTAGGTATGTGACTAGATCTAAGAAGGTTTTGTGAAAGATTTTAAAAAAGAAACTTAAGGTGTATGACTTGATCTAAGTATGGACTTAAAAGGCTTTCTAGAAGAACTGTGATCGTACTCAGATCATTTTGATTCAATACTCAGATCATTTTCTATCACAACATGTCAACCAAAAAAAGAAAAGACTAACAACCATCTTCTTCTCTTCAGCGAGTCAGTTCCCCTGGAAGACCCAACACACTCGAACCTGAAAAAGACTTACAGTCAGTTTCAGAACAACTTCTTTCCAGGATATGTTTCACCATAGAAAGACACATTTTATTGATTTTTAAATATATATTTTCTCCACTCAAAGTTGAACAGTTTACATTTGAGGTCTGTTTTTTTAAGTGCTTATCGAGAATGCACATTAATTTGTACAATGATATCGTCATCGATGTTGTGACTCAACTGTTTGTTCTATTAAACAAACTTGTATTTTATCAATAAACACATATTGAGTTCGAATAAGTGGATATGTGGCATTGGTTATCTCTGGGGTGCGTGTCGTGTCTTTGGTTCGCCTATCAGTCAATCCATACTGATTTATCTATTTATTTCTTTATGGTTAGTATTGGCTTTGTGATGTGCCGTCTGCTTTGTTGTTATCTAACTGTGTGTTGTACTATTTACTTATAGTCGCAACTGCAGATTTATTTTTAACTCTTTATCTTTTAATTATTGATTTTACTTGACAAAGTAAATAACATCGACTTCTTTTTCATATTTCCTGTGGGGAGAATGTACCATCATAGGAAATGCTAGAAAAACCTTAAAGTGTTGCGATATAACCGATAAATAAGAGTCTTACTGCTACCGGAAATGTGTGGTCTGCTTTCCGGACTTGAGAAGAATGTTTTATCAAAAGACTTTATAGGTATTTTTCAACCATTAGAGTAGCAATTTATGATTCTGTGAGGACCCAAAAATTGTATAGAAAAATAAATATTTTAGAGTAGCAACTGACGAGTCTCTGAGGTTCAAAATTTTAAATAAAAATAAATATTTTAAAGTAGCAAGTGGCGAGTCTTTTAGGACCTAAAATTTTTGAATACAAATAAATATTTTAGACCTAACTTTTAAAACCAACTTTCTAGACAACTTTTTACATAAAAATAAATATCTTAGAGTAAGAAGTGATGAATCTCTGAGGACCTAACTTTTTAAACTAACTTTGTAGACAACTTTTTAAATAAAAATAAATATTTTATAGAAGCAAAATATGAGTCTCTGAGGACATAACTTTTAAAATTAAGTTTCTAGATAACATTTAAAATTAAAATAAATATTTTAGAATAGCAAGTGACGAGTCTCTGAGGACACAACTTTTTAAACCAACTTTTTAGATAAACTTTTAAATTAAAAGAAATATTTTTGAGTAGCAAGTGACGAGTCTCTTAGGACATAACTTTTAAAACTAAGTTTCTAGATAACTTTTTAAATGAAAAAAAATATTTTAGAGTGGCAATTGATGAGTATGTGGGGACCCAAAATTTTAACAGAAAAATAAATATTTTAGAGTATGCAACTGACGAGTCTCTGAGGACACAACTTTCTAAACCAACTTTTTAGACAACTTTTTAAATAAAAATAAATATTTTAGAGAAGCAAAATATGAGTCTCTGAGGACATAACTTTTAAAATTAAGTTTCTAGATAAATGTTTAAATGAAAATAAATATTTTAGAGCAGCACGCGACGAGTCTCTGAGGACACAATTTTATAAACAAACTTTGTAGACAACTTTTAAATAAAAATAAATATTTTAAAGTGACAAGTGACGAGTCTCTTAGGACATAACTTTTTTATCTAACTTTCTAGATAACTTTTTAAATAAAAATAAATATTTTAGAGTGGCAATTGACGAGTCTCTGACGACACAAATTTTTAAACCAACTTTTTAAACAACTTTTAAATAAAAGTAAATATTGTAGAGAAGCAAAATATGAGTCTCTGAGGACATAACTTTTAAAACTAACAATCTAGATAGCTTTTTAAATGAAAATAAATATTTTAGAGCAGCACGTGACGAGTCTCTGAGGACACAACTTTTTAAACTAACTTTTTAGATAACTTTTAAATAAAAAGAAATATTCCAAAGTGACAAGTGACGAGTCTCGTAGGACATAACTTGTTGACTATATTAACTTTCAAGATAAAATAAATTAAGTAAATTTAATTAAATTTAATTAAATTAAATAAAAAATTTAATAAATTAAATTAAATACAAAAATTTAAGTAGAAATAAATACGTAAGATTGGTTTAGCCCTAAAAGTTCAAAACAAAAGTCACAAAAGCGGCAAATTTTCTCTTTCATTTTATGTCCATATTTTCATGATTGCACAACCAGAAATATTAAACAAAAATTCTTTGAAATATGTGTGTCCTTACAATTTTAAAGTTCAATTGAAAGGACATTAGATCAGAAAATGAAAAACTGAGTACGTCAGATTACTATGAATGATTTCTACTTCCATGCCTATATCATCTTTTGGATGAGTCAAAAGTACTGTCAAACGATGTTATGATTCAATCATATCACAGCGCTATCACGATCCATTCCACCACTGTCTCGTGAGACCAGGTCGTCAAGAATATTTCTATGGCTTTATTAATATTCAAAGCTAGAAAAGTCGTTGATGCTTTTCATGTTGACATCAATTACCACTTTCAGATAAGCCTTAAGCCATTATTTAAGTTATTTAAGACAGTTTTTTAAGCTCCCTCGAAAAAACGAATACTGCGACGTACAACCAAGTGCGACGCCTACAAACAGATCAGTCACGTTCAATTTCAGTAACTTGTTATGACCACATAAATTAAGTTCGCTGCTTGAGAACTACTTTAAATTCATAGTCCTTGAGCTTCTGTTTCCATCTGTAATCACTTAAAGCTTGTTGCCGATGGCAATGGACTCTTCTTCCTCTTTGCAACAAAATCTTGTAGCAGTCTCGCAACACGAACCTGTACTGTGCCATTAAGAAATCAACAATTAGCGAACTGCAATGTGTCTTTTGCCACTTGCGCCCGTTGGCCGCAACAAACTCAGTCGAATAAGCATAATCGAGCTAAGAGTTTTGCCGTGTTGTCTACTCATCAAAGGCTCCCTCGACAGCGCTCTGAAGCCGTCGCCAGTAATCAAGCAAACAGGCATTGCGAGCCAGAAACTGTTTAAGCAAGAACTGGACACGAAAGCATCTGCAATTTAGATTTTTTTCTTAATCTTTTTTTGTTTTTATTTTTTTTTTGTTTTTTCCCACAACGTTTTGCAAAGATAAACAAACCTTAGGTATGGTTTATATCTTTGTACATCTGGCATTACAAAAGGCCGCCTGCGTCTTAGTTTATAATTTACATGCATGAAACAACCACAACAATAAAAACAACACTGCTGAAATGCTCATTATTCTCTTGCCACAAAGTGAAGTGGCCATAAACGCGAACATTAAGTCGGGCGCTGTGCGTAGGGAATTCTTGGGAAAAGGTAGAAATGAAAATATGATGAAATGGCATTACATGCTGGGCCGCTAATAGGACCCGTTGGCCGTTGCCTGTTGACTGTTGCCTGTTGGCTGTCGGCCGCAGCTTTTGTAGTTGTAGCGAGCAGTTAAATTCGTTCGCTTTGATTATAAGAACACAAGAAAAACAAAAACAAAAACTGTTTGAGTGCAAGTTGCAGCCAAAGATGTTGACATGTAAATTGGTTACTTGGTGGAATGATGAAGCATTATTGCGCGAGTGGCTCTTCAGCGTTGTAAATAATTAAATGTCTTCACATGATGTGAGCATGCGGAATGTTCTGTGATGTTGTTCAATTGTGCGCTGGCATCTAAATTAATGGACGAATGGATGGGTGGGACTGGAGATGTGAGGTCAGAGCGCTGAACACTTAAAATGTTCAAATATTACTATTGAAATTTTATTTGAAATTTCTTTAATTTTTTTACATTTTATTTACATCTTTTCTTGTGCATATTGAAAGAGACTTATGCACTTCAAAAGAGAATCTACAACAACAACAGCAAAATCTCACTCTCGACGGGTATGTCACGGGTATGTTTCTTCGACAACTTGGACAACCTGAGACAGTTGTGAGAGAGAGATCAGTCTAAAAGACTTGCTAAGTTTTATCCACAGAACAAATTGGCACTTCAACTTGCAGTAAGTCAGATCACTTTTTCCTTGTGGTAACACAATGTCTTTCGGCAAGTCCCGTGCCCAGGCAGCCACTTTAACCTAACCTAATCTAACCTAACTAAAAATAAAATTTTAAAAATTCTGCTTAACATCTGCAAGACATTCAGCAAGAGACTCGCAATTTTCTTCTCAGCAGAAAAAGAAAATCCGGATCCCTCTTGAAGTTGACATTTCTAAAGTATTAACTACCTAAAGGCTTCACAAAAACTCGACTTTTCAAACCAAGAACATAATTTTCTAACCTAAATAATTTTCTAACTTAACCTAACTAAAAACAAAATTTCCAAATTTCTGCGAGGCATCCAGCAAGAGACTCACAATTTTCTTCTCAGCAAAAAAAGAAAATCCGGATCTCTCTTGAAGTCTACATTTCTGAGGTATTAACTACCTAAAGGCTTCACAAAAACTCTAATTTTTAAAGAACACAATTTTCATTTAAAGCTCTTCTTAACATCTGTGAGACATTCAGCAATCGACACACGAATATCTCCTCAGCAAGGGGCCGTGAAGAAGAAATCCGGATCTCTCCTACTAAGGCCCTCGCTGAAGAGAAAATCTTGGCGTCTTTTTTCTTGCAGGTTACATACAACGATACAATCCGGGTCCCATAAATTTTGGGTGTAGGCAGAAACCATTGTCATATCTGCCCTGTTATCAAAGTTGCTTCCAAGTGTATATAAATTTCAATATAAGTCAGGTTCAACCAGAATCCTACTGTTATCAAGCAAAACCTAACTCTGTGAACTACTAAGACCGCATTTATCAAAACCATCCGACTTTACTATATATGTGAATAAAAAAAGATCCATGTTTTATGCTAATACCGAACACCCAATGGTGTCATTCATAGATAATTTATTTACTCTTTGTGATTGGCCAATACCCACTGAAAGGATAGTCATCCAAAAAAAGGAATTTTTTTCATTACTGCAGATTGAATCAGTGTACAATTCCACAACCCACTGACTTGTGATTCCACAAACTAGACGCATACCCATTAAATCATCATTTTTTCTTCTAATCAAAGCGCAAAAATTTCATTAGTTTTCGAAATAAAACCAATCATTGTGTGTGAGTGTGCGTTTCCTGCTATTAAAATGTTGATCTATGATTTTAAATGATTTCCACCTATACAACAGCAACTAGAGACGTGTTTTCACTGTGGCTTTGGATCAAAAAGATCTCTTCACACGCAGTTCAACAAATCAAATGTCTTTTGTGTTGGCGAAACGCTCGTAAAGTCTGTTGCTCGTAAACTGTAATTAAAATCTTTACGAAGCTTTCGAGTCATCATTATTTGTTTCGTTGTGTTGTGTTTTTTAATTACGCAATCATTAAACTGCGGTTGGTTTCAATTCATTAAAGCCACTATTTGAATAACGAAATAATTGCATTGATTTCACGCGCAATTATGAAGCCAGGTTATGTAGAGATTTGTTTGTAAAGATCGTAAACATTGTAAAGCTTCGATTTGTATAAAATTTTTTTTTGCTTGACGTTAATTGTTCGGTTCGTAAATTTTATAGCACCAACAGATGGTTAGTGTCATATGACAAATAGATAGAAGGTCATGGGCTCAAAACACACAGGTTCAGGTTTTCGTTATTGATCGATATTCATGGCCCTTTAAACGCTTAGAGGTGAATAGTTTTGAAATGTTTTACATATGTTAGAGATAGATGGATGTGAAAATGGAAGTGGTGCAATTTGTTTTGAGGTGTAAAAGTAGAATTTGGTTGTAGAGAAACATTTTAAAGTCCATAGGAAGCAAGTATGGAATGTAGAAAAAGCGGGTCGAGAATATTGCTTGAGATGGGAAACAACTAGAGGGTTTGATAGGTGGGTACAGTGATGTACCAAGGTTCCATACACAACTTTTGAGCCTAGTATCATTTGAAATTATATTTGACACCCAACATGTTTGGAAAAAAACAGGTATTTGGGTGGCTTGAACCCCTGAAACCTTTCTTGCATGCTCCACGTAAGAGAAGAACTTGGTCACATAGGTCCATTATAAGATCACAGAATTCCTGACACATATCTTTTTTACTCATAGAACCTGTTTGTGCTTCTGGGGAATAATCGTAGTTATCATCAATCTATACTATATTAGTCATCAAACACCCGATGAATATATTTATTAGTAAGTATATGTATTTTTATTGAGATTCGGAATAGTAGCCTTGAAAAATTAAACTACAGACAAGTTCTGTGATATGGGTTCAGTTTTATAGATGAATGATTCGATTCATGACACCATATGTATTAGAATTTTAAGAGGGCCTAAAAAAATGTATACTGGATCTTAATCTAGAAAAATCATCAATTTGTATATCTTAACTGTCATTCGAACCAACTTTGAAACCAGAACACAAAAGGATTGAGATGGAAAAGAGGGGAAAAAAGAAGAAGATAGGAATGAGATCGCTCAGGTTATGAAGAAGTATGAGCGATGTTGGAACTGGTCTGTTCCGAATTTTGTCTATGAAATACTTAAATCATATAAAGCGCCTTGCAATTTCGAAGGTCATTCGAATTGATTTGTATTGAAACCTGAACGCAAATGTATTGAGTTAAAAGAGAGAAGAGACGAAAACAAGTATATGAGAAATGTTACTACTTATTTGGAAGTATGTTTGGATCTGGTTTGTTTAGAACTTTGTCTGTGAAATACTTAAATAATATAAAGAAGGTCATTCAAATTAATTTTGATTGAAACCAGAACGCAAATGGATTGAGATATGAAAGAGAAGAGAGGCAGAAAAAGTAGATAATGAAGAAATAGTTCCGGTTATCTAAAAGTATGAGCGATGTTTGGATCCGGTCTGTATTGAATTTTGTCTCTGAATCATATAAAAATCATATAAAGCAACTTAAAATTAGACGATCTCTAAGATCATTTCAATAATTTTTAACGTAAATGAATTGAAATGCAAAGATGAAGCTGGAAAAAAGTATATAAGGAAGGAGTGTAAGGAAGTATATAAGGATTTTTTTGGTTTTCTATAGGTTTGACCAATTTTGGGTCTGCTCTGTTTTGAACTTTATCTGTGAACTACTTGAATCATATGAAGCATCTTGAAATCAGGCGATTTCAAAGATCATTACAATCATTTTGAACGCAAATGGATTGAGATAAAAACGAAAGGGAGCTGATTGGGTCTGTTCTGTTTGGAACTTTATCTGTAAAATATTTTAGTCATATGAAGTACTTGGAAGTCATTCGATTTCGAAGCATATCAAAGGTATGTTTTGATATCAAAGCTCAGATTTAAAGGTAAACTTGATCTATAAACGAATAATGATCGAAGCAAAAGCTTTTCAAAGGGATTCCTTGTTTTAAAAAAATATTTAGTCACTGATTAGACTTGTCCCAATAAACTTGACTCCGACTACGACATTGATTTTTAACTAAACCCAAAGTCCCATCAAAGGCAGCTAAATCATGCACTCACACACACACACACAAGCATTTAGTATGCATGTATATTATGGTAAATGTTATTTATCGATAGTAAATTACACAACGCGCAACATTCAACCAACCAGCCAACTGTCAGCGAGGCCTGCTCCCGTTGTCTGTCTATCTGCCTGCCTGCCGACTGTTGGCCGTTATTGGCTGCAATGTTGCTGGATGCATTTGCCGCCGTATGCCTCGCTGCTGTTTGCGTACCGGCCACCGCTGCCTGATGACTATTGACAGACCCGGGTTGGCAGTGATTTCTGCGCACGGCCACATTTGAAATGCTAATACTTACGCGCGCCCGTTGGGCGCATTGCGACTTGACTTTAATTATTGTTATGGCCAAAGTTAACAAGCTGCCAGCACAAATGAACAACAACAACTACGAAAATGACATTGACCACTCTAATCAAGTCACTCTGCCGCCATCGATGCCGTTCGATGCTGTTCATCTCCTTCTCTCCATGCATCTCTGTTGCTTCTGGTGTTCAACGTTATTGTATGTAATTTTTTGTTACTTTTGTTTCTGTGTGATTTTTTATGCACTCCACTTGATGCGCCACTAACTGTGCGGCGTTAAAACTTAATGCGCTTTCAACAGCAGTCGTCATTTTAAGTAGAATTTCGAACGGAACGGCAGCAGACAAAACCCACTAAGGATGCAGTCGGTTAGTGCTCTGGACGCCGGCTGTTTATGTTTTGCTCTCAAAGTACCGCGAGCAAAAAAAAATTCCAGCTAGACAGCAACTGTCATTAAGCTAATCTCGGTAATTCGATAACAGCAGTCGGTCTGTCGTCGTTTGCTGCACGCTGCTGTCTCGACTCGGCGCTTTGGCTGCGGCAGTTGCTGCCGTTTTAATTTTTATTGAGGAAAAATTGTAATGAACCGAACCGAGTTGGAGACAATGCTGGCTGGGTTGGGGAATCGGCTGGAGTGATTTCTTAGTCCAGTCCATGTTGAGTTGAGTGAGATCGAGAAGAGTGCAGCTTACATAAACACAGCTTTAAAAAATTTTATGGAAATACTTCGCTTAGGGTTACTTAAAGTTGTACGTTGAACATTGGCGCCCATAAGCAGTTTTATGAGTATGTACGAAAGATTAAGGATTGAGGGATAATAAAATCAGTATAGGAGAACAAATAATTATGTAATAAGAATCAAAGAAAAGCAGGAATCTTAGAAACCTTGAAGAGTAAGAAACCCAGAGATGAACTTTGCGCACCTATTCTTATTATGTTGACTTTGTACTTAAATAGAGGAGATCGATACCTGTAGTTCTGTGCCAATACTGGGTGGCATAGCACAGAATACTTTCTAAAGGGTCTCTAAGCAAGCTGAGCACATTTTTGCGATACCAGTGGGTTGGTTGGTTCCAGTGGCTATGTTTCGACATCCAATTAGCGCATAGGCGCCATTTTCTTACCACTATTCCCGGTAGATACTATGTATAAGGTATGTTATTGTGCTGTCTTCTGAACTAAGTATACCGATAGCCTCTATATCCAGTCCGAGAGGTTAATGAAGACGAGTAGTGAGTTTACGGAGCACTTTACTATTACTTCTTAGTTCTGAAATGTTGACTCAGCACTTAGATAGAGCCGGATAGGCTCGTTCCCGTTCGGATTCTTGCAGTTGTGAAAGCTGGCATTGAAGGGGATTCTCATTTTTGCCGAGTGACCTCCAATGGGTCAATGATACCAGTACATTTTCAAAGTTATCTATGATGTTCATCCTGGTTGATTGATGATGTTCATTGGTTGAGGATAGGTTGAGTTAGATACGGTTTAGCAGGCAACTGGGCTTTCATCGGTAATCAAACTTGCAATTCCTTAAAGACACGTTTTGACCCTCGACAGAGTAAGTCAAGCGACTCTTACAAGCTTGTTAGAGTTGAAAATCACCCTAAACTTAAATGAATCTGGCAATTTTACAGACTGCTGATCAGATCTCAACGGAAAGACCAAGTAAAAGTGCATTGTTCATTGTAGCCATGTGGAAAAACTGCGCAGCATACAAAAAAATCTGAAGAGAAGTATTGAAATTCGGTGACCTTTAAGTGAGAGGTCGACGAACTAGTGATAGTGTAGAGAATAATCCATAGGGTCTCCGCTTCCTTTACTTTGGCATTCCCTTACTGTGAGGAATCGATTGAATATCCTCTTCCTTTACGTTGGCAATCCCCTAATCCATAGGGCATCCCTTCCTTTACGTTTGCATTCTCTTACCGTGAAAACTTATCGATAGGATATTCTTTTCCTTTACGTTAGCATTTCCCTAATCGATAGGGTATCCCCTTCCTTTACGTTGTCAGTCCCTTATTTTTAGGACTAATCGATAGAATAACCTCTTCCTTTACGTTGGCAATCCCCTAATCCATAGGGCATTCCATTACTGTGAGGAATCGATTGAATATCCTCTTCTTTTACGTTGGCAATCCCTTACTGTGAAGACTTACCGATAGGATATTATTTTCCTTCACGTTAGCATTTCCCTAATCGCTAGGGTATCCCCTTCCTTTACGTTGTCATTCCCTTACTTTGAGGACTAATCGATAGAACATCTTCTTCCTTTATGTTGGCAATCCC
Organism: Melieria picta; assembly: GCA_964056695.1. Taxonomy (NCBI): domain Eukaryota; kingdom Metazoa; phylum Arthropoda; class Insecta; order Diptera; family Ulidiidae; genus Melieria; species Melieria picta. The sequence goes on along the minus strand of OZ057399.1, from coordinate 72,341,983 downwards.
CTAATCTATAGGGTAGCCCCTTCCTTTACGTTGGCATTCCCTTACTGTAAATTCCCTCGATGAAGACGGCAATAGAGTCTGGGTGGAAGAACTCACCTGCAATATTACCAGGCAACCTAAAGAGCCACTTAACCTGGACCGGGCACACAGAACACTGCCTAATGGTTAGACATGCTGAAAGACTCAAAGTGCTACGTTCGATGTTCGAATGTCTCATGTTTTGAGGTCCGTCTAATGTTCCCAGAACTACTGAGCTTTCAAGTGGGGAGTTATATGGATTCATATAAGAATCTTTCTTAACGCCGTAAATGGTATGACAAATAATGTATTTCTTAGGGAGGTAGCTGGATACATATCAGAATACTCCTGGTTCTTAGCGCTAAAAATGCTATGCTAAAAAAATATTGTATCCTCCTGGAAGATATCAGGATTTGTATTAGAATCACTCTGGTAGCTCTCTGTACTGAACTGAACTTTCTTAAGAAGTATAGTTCAGCTCTGCCAAATTTAACCAATATGAGGCATTTTTGCGGCTTCCCAAACTTTGACTAAATTGACCTCATTCGGTAAAGAGCGACAGACTTTTTAGTATTCTATGCAACACAGACGTCCATTTTCTGAATTGTATGATAAATTAACAGTAGTATCTGTAGTACATTGAAAATCTTTCGAGCTCAGCCCAAACTTTTAAGAATTGTCTGTATTTTTGGTTGGTCTTAGAGCAATTAGTGGACTTTTGAGAAAGAGATTCGTGTGGAAATCTTAGAAGCTGACTGATAAGTAAACATGAATAAAGTAAGCACTGTCACCACAACTCGAAGTATTGGACCCAAATGGGGTGCAGTAAGCTGCATGACGATAATAGACTCTCCACATAACTTCATTCCTTTCTCTCGACTTTCAAACATATCTAAACTAACAGTCATTCATATGAATTTTTATCAACACTCTATTCTCGCTCAAACTGAAAGCTTTACACTTGTCTCGTATCGTTGTATGTGCGTGTGTGTGTGTTGGTATTTTATTTATGTTCATTTTTTACATTAGTTCCGTATGTTTATTTATTTTTTTTATAGCATTTAAGCTGCATTTTTACACACATAATGCACACACAATGTTGGCTTTTGAACAGTAAACGAATGGTTTATTGTATGCTGTGATTTCGCTTTCAGCTGTTTTTCTCTTTGCCTTATTTGATTTTATTTACATTATTTATTTAACATATTTTGCTTGTGATTTTTCTAAATTAACTGCCACAGAAAAAGCAGCTACACCAGTTTTTTGTGCTTATTTATATTTGGTTTTTGTTGTTGTTTTTATTATGGCATTAGCATTAAAATGCGCTCATTATGCGAGCATGTGCGGTGTTGTTGTGCAGTATTTTTGTTATTTTGATTTTATTTTTTTTATGCTTTTTTCTCTGATTTTTTTAATGTTACATTTCACTTTTTTCATTGTGCTGTGCGCTCTTTCACTAATACATTTTAATGCCTTTTATGCACCCAATTTAAATTAGGCATCACTCCGCATAAATATTTAATTTTTCTCAATTTCCCAAACGACTCGTTGGTGTTTTTTTTTCTTTCTTTCGTTCGTTCGTTCGTTGCCCATTTTTATTGACATTATTGTTGCTGCTTTTGTTGTGTGGTCGTTGGTTGCATTTGTTAATGTTGCGTAAATTTTACACCAACAACAAGCGCGTCGACGTCTAACTGTCTGTGCGACGCGACAGTGACTGCGTTTGCCATAAGAAATTAGCAATTAAATTACTTTTGGCTCCTTTTGCGTTTCGCCTTTTTTCATTGGCACTTCCGGTTTTGTTTGGTTGTACATGGAATGTTGCTTTCAATTTTTTATTGTGTTTCTTGATTTGATTTGTTTTGATTTTACTTGTATTTATTTTTTTAACAAGGGACACATTGGCACTTCATTCAGGTGTTAATGCTATGAAATTTTTAAAACTGGCCTTTTCTTTGACTGGTCATTGCTTGGCCCTGTTGGGTGTGTGTGTGTGTTTTATTCTTGGAAAGTGATTTTAATTTTGTAATTTTTATGTTTACGCACAGTTCGTTCAAGTGTTTGCGTAATTGGCTGAGAGGTTAATTGAATAATGGAGGGTTTTCAATGGGGTCGTCAATGTCACTGGAGAGTTTCACTAAAATATTTAAAATAGGGTGAAGACTAAATTTTTGTACGATTTTGGCAATGACAGAAGGCAGTCAAACCAGTAGAATTATATATTTGTTTAATGGAGCTTCAACAATAAGATATCTGAATATATATATAAGATATATGAGTAAGATATAAGGTATATGAATATACATGTCTATATATCTACAGTCCTATTTACATTCCTGATGAATATATGCTTAATTTGGCCTTCGAACCCTTTCCTAACACTCCCCTATTTGTGAATGGTAGCTGAAGATGCCATGTAGTTTATACGACCTTCGAAGTTATAGCGACTCTGTGTAGGGACCTTCTAGTAAACACTTCTCTATCCATTCAGACACTTAAATCTCAGCTCAAAATATGATTTATGGGAGCAGTGGTCCAGAAGACCTTCAAATCTAGAGCTTTTCTGGGTAGGGACCCGCTCCTATAAATGCATTTTCATTTCGGCAATGCCGCTTAAGATGTTTAATCTGATATAGACTCACATGAGCTTCATCTAATGACCTAGATCTCCTCTGCAAATATGAATAATGGGCGTATTAGAAACCCTTTCCTAAACACGCCTCTATCTGTGAAGCGTTGTTGCAGATGTCATGGAGCTTATACGACCTTCGCAGTTATACCGATTCTGAGAAGAGACACTCTAGTAAACACTTCTCTATCCATTCACATACCTAGACTTCAGCTTTAAACATTCTTTATGGGTGCAGTAGTTCATAAAACACGTCTTAATCTGTGAAACGTCGCTGAAGGTGTCATAAAGCCTATACTACCTTCGAACTTGAGCGATTCTAGGTAGAAATCTTCTAGTAAACACGTCTCTATCCATTCAGATACCTAGACCTCAGCTTTAAAGTAGTTGTCGATATGAGCTGGGAAGAGATCGTCACATTAGATGTTTAGTCTGATATAGTCCCACATGAGTCTTATCTAAAGACCTACATATGTATATCTCCTCTTCAAATATGCTTTATGGGTGCAGTAATCCATCCATATGACCTTGGAACTTGGAGCGTTTTTGGCGAGAGACCCTCTCTTAAAAACTCGTTTATTTGGGAAACGTCACTGATGATTTTGAGACATATTTATGCCCTAAAAGCTCCAGATACCTAAATATCTACTTTAAAAATGCTTCATAAATCTAGTAGCTCATACAATTTTAGAACGTAAAGTACTTCTATTCTATCTAAAAAACGTAGCTCAAAAAGTTTAGACATGTTTATCTCACTTGAGCTCAACAGCCAGTCATCCAGATACATAAGTAGATCTCTCTGCATGCATCTTTCGAACTTTAAGTGGATGGTATACGTCATTGAAGATATTCAGTCATGTTTAACCCACTTAAGTTCAATATAAATTAGTCCAGATACTTAGACCTCTGTTTCAAATTGGCCTTATAGGTTCAGTAACCCGTACGAGCTTCAAACTTGTAGGGTTTCTAGGAACAAACCGTCTCTTATACATAGCTTCACCCAGGAAACGTAATTGAAGATGTTCAGTCATGGTTAACCTACTTAAGCTCAACATAGATTAATTCATATACCTAGATCTCTGTTTCAAATTTTCCTTATGAATACAGTAGCACATACGAACTTCAAACTTGTAGAGCTTCTAGGGAAAGACTGTCTTTTATACGGACTTCCCTCTAGAAAACGTCATTGAAGATGTTCAGTCAGTTAAATTTCACATAAGCTCAACAGTGATCCAATCAGATATTTAGAACATCGCTTTTAATTATGCTTTATGGGCCCAGCAGCCCATAAGATCTTCAAATTTGTAGCGTTTCTAGGTTGAAATCCTCTCCTAAAAACTTCTCTCTCTAGAAAACGCAGCTAAAGATAATGATAAATCAATGTTTGACGCATTTATTAGCCTCCAGATATTCTATTTGGCTTGAGAGCTTCATGCATACAATCGCAGAAAACTCATTCTTATAAATGTTTTGTGAAAATTTTGTCTTTTTCAATATTTGGGAGGTTTCACTGTTCAAATTATGATCTCACAAAAGGTGCGCAACTGTGGCCAATTGAACTCTTGACTAAGTTGTCTACCACTAAAACCTGGTCAGGCAGAAATTACATTCTTAATGGAACTTTTTACAAGATAACTAAAGTTGGTACACTATTTTCTAAAAAAACATATTATTAAAAAAAAAATTAACATAAAAAATTCTAACTCACCTTGCATGTTGCGGCCCCACAAAACCCGTGTCATGCGCTGAGCTGGCCGTGATTTGAGCATCTTTGATTGCACCGGATTCCATGCCCAGTGGCATGTTGCAAGTTGCTGCAAGACAAACAACAAAAACAAATGACAGGAAATCAATTAAACAGTCACATAAAGTACGTAGAAATGCTGTAAGCGATCATGAGTAGAGACGAGACAAGTTGAACATAAAGAAACTGTCAAAAATATGGATAAACATGTAGCAAATCAGCACCACACACACACACAGATATCAACAGACAAATACATAAACAAACATGCACATTGCGGCATAATTTAGAGCGATTTATTTTTGAGATTTAATTAATCGCAGTCGCTGGGCCAAAAATACCGCAAGCCATAGTCACCAGCTACCGAAGCAACATCGACAAAAACAACAACAACAACAGCAGCATCAACAATTACAACAGCCAGCAACACCTCCAACCGGCAATGCAGCAATATCATAAAATATGCCGTCAAATACATCAAAACAACTGAAGCGTCGCCGAGCGCAGAGGACGAACGAACGAACGGACGTACGCGCGCATAGAAAACGGCAAAGCGGCCACAGCGGCGCTGGCATGCGATGTCATGGGGCGTGCGGCGGCGGCATGTGGCTGGCGGGATGCTGCCACTGTTGTGCGCTGTGTCGTGATCTTTTCGCATGACGACGCCGCCGAGTGCGGCACAGCGACCCCGAGCTAGTAGACGCGTACGCTGTGGCTGTGGCCGCCTCGAAAGCGGCATTGCCGCTGCAAGATGTCGAATTTTTTCCACCCATTTGCACGCAATGCCAACGATAAGCAACAGCAACATTGCAAAAGCAAAAATTAAAGTGGATATGTCCTGAAAATGGAGAGACAGACAGACAACGGCAGACAGCTGTACGCCGATGGGATGAGCTGCACGCCGCCAGTTCAACAGACAGACGGACGGACCGAAAATTGTGCTTGTTTGTGGCAATTTTTGCGCATGTTGTAGGTGCAGTTGTTGTTGTTGTTATTGTTATTGTAGGTGTGTACATTTTTAATTTACGTTGCAGTGTTGCTTCTCGCACTCTCTCTCTCGATTTTTTTTTTGCGCACAGCTGCACTTGTAATATTGTTTTTGTTGTTGTTGTAGCCGGCATTTAACGCCGTTGCACACTGCCAACACCAGCATACCGCTGCGTCTCTCGCCCCCCGCCCCACACACAGCGCTCATCTCCGCAATGCTTCTGCAATTTTTAATAACACGCTATGCTGCACTTTTTGTTGTTGGTTTTAATTTTCTTTTTTGTTTTATGTATTATTTCCATCACATATTTCTTTTCAATGTTGTAGCGTTTTTTGTTTTTGTTTTTCGTAACCAAAACAAAAATAAGCAAAACTGAAAATATTTTCCAATTAATTAAAAAACTTGTGGGAACAATTTTTTGAGCGCTAAGTAAGTAAAGAGCTTGTTATGAGAATGGGGTAAACATTTCAACAACAACACAAAATAAATCAAAAACCAAGCAGACAATTATGCTGCACTGACAGCGAATATTTTAAATACAAGTACCCTACAGCCAGTCGGAATCTAGTATACAACTAAGTATTTTGTTTGGTTTTATAAGTGAAAAAAATTTATGCAAGTATGACAGATTTCCCCCCCCCACCGATTAGGATAGACAAATTTTAATAATAAAATGAACTATGACATATTATTACATGGTACATCCATGTCTCTTATTCCTTTGGTTCATGACGATACTAAATTCTACTAGTGGTTTTATTTTACTTTTATCAGATACCCAGTAAAATACTTCCTACTTTCGAATCAAAAAAATTTCCCTCTCACAATGCGCCAAGAACCCTCCAACCATCAATAGCCTTAAGGATTTTATTTTAGTGACAGAAGACTGAAGGTAGATTCGGTGAAGCAGACAACCTAAGCTTAGGGAGCTCAAAGGGCTGACTCGGCTCACGTACACAGACCTGGTTGAGCCTATTTAAATTTCATGGACTCTTTTGTGAATCCTGGGAGATCGTGTAAGAATTCAATAGTCCAACATTGAAGCACCATTTCGGTGATGCCATGCGTATGACTTTCGTTATGTACTGTAGGGAATTTCAGCTAAGGTTGCCACAATCGCTGAAGTGGAGTAGAGATGTGGAGAAGACAGATCCAAAACCCATGTTGTGGATTCAACTTAATAGATGATAAATAGAAATTCTTTGGTGGCTAAGATCTATTTCAAGTTTCTGGGAACAATTTTCTCGAGTTTGACTTTGAGGCGTAAACTGGAGAATTTTCAGAAAGCTCGTGCGGTTGCAGATTCGATTTATTACTGGTCCCTGAGAGACCCAGTTTAGAAGCTACAGCCTGATAACTCTTTTAGCAAAATCAATCTTAAGTCTAATAGCTTTGTGATGAAAATTTTGATCATCTTACATTTCTCCGGAAGAGATTTCCTGTAAGGAAGAGAGAGATTTCCTGGGCCATATTGGCCTTTGAGTAGCACACAGCCTTCCCTACCTTGATGCATAGATACATAGTCATTGCTAAAACAATTATTATAGAAGCCCAAAAATTGAATTAAATGAAACCCATAACCCCATCGATTTGCTTAAAATAGCTGACATGGCATTCCGTTCTTCCCGCATGTATCGATTTATGTCTCATTAAGCAATATCACTTCGCAAATTGTGTCGATCTGTATCATACTTGGCATTGCCTTACAGTATAATGCAACTTTCTATTAGTGCCGTGATTGATTCTCTTATCCCAGCTGCCATTTAGCATAGCCAACTGTCATTTTCCACAAATACGTGTTTGTCATTGCGCTGAGCGAGTCTTCAGCAAGAAGTAACATGCCAGCATGCAACTAAACGACAAATCAACTAACGCAGCCAGCCACCACAATCATACAACCAACAATCCATCCATCATTCTGACTATTTGCGCTACAAAATCACTTCATCATCCCGAAGAATTGACGCGTGTGATCTTCGCATTCATTTCATATATAAAATGTTTGAATTCATTTTTGTTTGGTACCACTGCTCAAGCGATCTTAGCATAACAACAAAAAGAATGCAAAGAGAAAAATCAGGCAAGTGCGGGCACCCGCTGCGGGAGTTGGAAAACTGCAGCACGCCACTCAGTCGACCGGCTGTCTGTCGAATGACTGACGTCATGCACTTTGTGCAGCGGAATTTATTACCTTCCGTTTTTATCGGCAAGAAGCCGACTGCCGGCTGCGGCGCATTGTCATGTTGCTTATGTTTTTTGTAGGTTTTTTTCTTTGTTGTTGCTATGTCACTCGCTGTGCATTCATTTAGAAAAATATGCGCCACTGCATTGCAAAGATTTATAAATAAATTTTTAACTGACATTGACTGCACGTTTTGCGGTAAATCACTTGATGCAAGTTGACGGTTGAACGGTGTAATGACCATTAAACGTTTGCAGAAAGACGACCGACGGTGAGTTAGGGACATGGTTGAAGTTGAGCTGAACGAGTAAGTAGAAGAAAGCGGAGTTGAATGATCAAAGTGATCGATATATAAATAGGCAGAGGTTAGAAACAGAAGACAGAACAGAGGTTAGGAACAGAGTAAAAAAATCTTAAATTTTGAAATTTGACTCGCACCTTGATGCAAATTTTGGACAATAGGATTGATGAAGCGTCAACACAGATCCATGAATCTATACATTGAATAGACGCGCATTCCTGCAAGGCTTCTAAGATTATAACCGGGAAGATCTGCATGTCTTTGAACATAGAGACATGAGAAGCTTTCTGAAAATTATGGCCCTAGAGACACGAATTTCTTCACTCAAAAAAAGTCAACTCCACTAAAAATTTGTAACGCATCTCACTATAATTTTATCAATTTTTGTACTCTCACTCATTTAGTCTATTCATGAACCACATTTTCTTAAAATTTCCT